>VXBA01004424.1:163309-333920 GCA_013399895.1 Serilophus lunatus | reverse complement strand
CCGGGCAGCGGGCTGTGTGCGGGGCTCGCCCTGTCCTTCTCCGGCATCGTTAACAAAAAAGAAAAAAAGGAAAAAAGAAAAAACCCCAAACAACACAAAAAACCCACAACAACAACAAAAAAAAGCCGAAATACACGGAAAAGCGGGGAAAAAAACACGTTGGGGAGATTTCGATATTGTTCGGGGCTTTTTTTAAGTATTCGATATGTTTAAGAGGGCGGAAATTACGAAATGGAGGCAGAGGGAGATCAAACGCTCTCGAGCTGGCAGGGACGTGTTGAATAAAGTGATAAATGACAGGTACGGGAATAATACATTCAAATAACTTGCAGATACGCCTGGGCGTATTTCGGAGCCGCCGCGCTCCCGGCGCAAACGCTTTGCGCGCCGGCACCCTCCGCCCGCGGGCGCGCAGCCCCGCGCAGCCCGGGATGGGGCCGCGCAGCCCCGCACCGCCCCGCCCCAGCCCCGAACCCTCCCGTTATCCGCCGCTCAAAGCCGGCGCTCCAGCGGTCCGTGGTCAGGGGCGGGGGACGGGAGAGGTACCTGGGATGGAGCCGAGTCCCCGAGAGGAGCTGGAGACCGGGCGGGAGGGGGACAAGATGTTTTGAGGGAACTTGTGTTGGAGATGCCCGGGGGGGAGGGGAGTGGGTCCAGCGGGGGGCTGTTTTGGGAAGCACGCGTGGCTCTAGGTGCCGGTATAGCCCTGTACCCGCACTCATGCGTACGCAGCCGAAACGCATTTCAGAGCTACCTTCGCTCGTTGCCACCTCTTCACTTTAATTTTCTATGCGTGCCGCTGAGATAAGGGAGCCTTTTCCTAAGAATCAGGGAGATGACAGTGAGCAATGGATGCTCTGAAATTGCCCGTGGTGACTATTTAAAACTGTGCCTCCGTGTGTCTCGTGTGTGTGTAAAATGAAAGATATTTGGAAGGCAGGGGGGTGGGGAAAGGGACACAAATCATTTTAATACGCCTTAATGATCAGCTCATGTTACTGTGGTAGGAACATCAGAGAAAATTAATCCTACCATTACGAGTAAAACACTGCTCCGGTACGAGAGTTCTCAGCTGCCTGTACCTTCCTAATAATACGCACAATTTTATTTATTTTTACATGCAAACACCGCTAGTAATTAGCCGCGTGATTATACTTGTGCATTTCATTGGGGCTTTAACTGATGTCATTCTGCATTATTCAACCATATGAAAACAATTTTCAATTAAGATAATGGCACGCCTTGAAATTATGCAAATGCCGACCGTATTGTGTAGAATAATTATGACAAATGTAAAGCAGGTAAAAAGTTTCCTAATGCAGTTGTGTTTTACACTCCGGTGATGTCATTTCCCCTCTGGCCTAAGTTAGTCATTCATTAGCAGAGTAGCAGCAGCAGCAGCAACAGCTCTGAGTGATACTTCTCTGGCAGGCAGCCTACAGAAACCGGCACTGAGAGCCAGGGCCTAGAGAGGGCAACATAACACTCCCATTAAGAAATGTACTTTGTTTTCACTTACTCCATTAACTTGTTTATAGACATCAGAATGATTTTTTTATGATCGATTTTTAATAGTTTGGAACGATCGGAACTGCGCTCGGGGATGCGCAGGCAGACGAGGGACAAAAGGCTGGCGCTGTACAGGGTCCTGGCTGGGAAGGGTGACCAGCTTTGTTGGGGCGCAGGGCGGCTGTTCCCCCTGACCACCCCAAGGTCCCCATCTGTTAGGTAAATGACTTCACTTCTGTCCCCACAGGGGCATCAGGGCGTTCTCTGGGGTCCTAACTGCAGGCTAGGCTCCTTCTGCGGGAGGAGATGCAGCTCGTGGGTCAGAGGCAGCTTGCACCCGTCAGGGTAGACTTTTCATGATGTGGGACCGCTGGTGGGGTAAAACACCTTGTCTTGCATTCGGAGGGTGAAGCGAGGCGGTGCTTATGGGTGTACTGCCGATCTGTGGTGTCCAAGGCAGAGGGTGACAGGGGCACTCGCTGGCAGTGGAATTGGTGGTGAGGGGAGCGAGTGGTTGAATCACGGGCTTGCGATGGAGCCCACGGGAGATTTGAGCACAGTCACCGGCAGCTACCTGCGCTAGAGGCATGATTAATAGAAGCAGCTGGCTGCCTGTTCTCCGTAATAGCAGCACTGATACTATGACAATATTCAGCTAGTGGCTGTGAGGAGGGAGGCGAAGCGAGGAGGTATGTAATGCTTCTGTTAGTCAGAAATTTCTGATGGCATATTTTATCTGATTGCCAAATGTTTGAGCTAATCAGCAATAAGTGTAAATACAAGTCTTTTTATAGCTAGCTGGCTTCATCATCCAGATTTAAATATAACCCTGACTGCTGCTAAAACCGGATGTTTCCATGCACTGGGGCCCAGACCCAGAGAAGGTGCAAGCCCAGGTTCGTGTCCATCACAGTGCCTCTCCCTGCACCTGAGGCTCAGCATCCTCATCACCACAGTGGAGAAACTCCCCTTCACCCCCAGGATCTGGCTGGAGACTGCTTGCCAGGAGGTCTCAGTGGATGGTGAACATGGAGTGGGGCTGGGCACAAACAGCAGGTACAAGTGCTCCTGGCCCTGATGCTGATCACATCCCAAAGAGATGTGCATGTAGAGCCTGGGGCCAGCTCTGGCGTGACGCTCGGGCCAGGGGTCCTGCTGCACAGGAGTAGCAAAGACATCTTTGTAAGAGCAGCAGTGCCTTTGGGAATGAATGCTCTTAGGTGAGGTGGAAGAGTTCTGCACGCCTTCACTGAAAACTTTGTTGCTGCTTTTGAAACAGAGGGGCCTGAACGTGCTGTCTCCCACCTCGCTGTCAAGCCTAAACGCTGCAGCAGGTGCAGCCTTCTCCTTCTTCCCTCCAGCAGGGAAGAAGTGACTCTCCTCTGTTCCTGGAGAGCCAATGCCAAAATGGAGAAAAGTATCTTTTGCTGGTGGAAGTTGCCACTTTGCCCCAATTTTCTCATCTACTCCTGATCCGATGCGGTCCCCTGTCACGTCCCACATACGTTGGCAGGTGCCTCACACAGGGCTCAAAGGAAGATGCTTGAGGGGCTGTGAAGGTCCAGAGGGTGTGGCTCTTAAAAGCACACTGTGGCACTTGAAACAGTTTTGGGGGGTTGTTGTAGAGAGCAGCCCCCCAGCTTTTCTGGCACCCAACTTGGACAAGCAGATGCTTGCTATCTGTGGGGCAGAAACCCTGTCTGGTGCCCTCGCTTAGTGTCCCGGTCCTGCGGCACTCAAAGGGCACAGTGTGGGCTCAGCCCCCAAGTCCTCCAGCCTACAGGGTCTTGGCCAAACATTCCTCCAGCTCCTCTACTCCTCTCTGCTCCAAGGGGTAGTATGGGGCTATTGAATGACTGACCTTTGCAGAAGCAGTTTTAGAACAAAATGCTTGTTAGTGCCTTGTTTTCATGGTTTTGAAGGTGTTGGAATTAATTAGACTAGGCTTAAAAATATTTTTCGGAGCTGGTACTCATTAAATCCAGGGATGGTATTTGATACGATTCGTATAATTCTTAAAAAAAAACCCAAACAAGCAGCTAATGCATTTTGCATGGTGTGACATTGCCTGCATTGCCCTGCATCGTATGAATGGTGCTTCCACTGAGGCTGGACTGTCGGTGGGGATCTGCCTTTGGTTCATTCAGCAGCAGTGAAGTTTACTACGAACTCATGTTGATTTCATCTCTTCTCCCGAACTGGGGATCTGATGCAATGCTTTTCGCCTTGCAAATAATCCTTACTCATGCAAGTAATTTACATGAATAAGCGTTGCTCATACAGAGGAGAGGAGAGAGCTAGTTTCCTGTAATTATTTCCCTAGCAGTATTTTGCATTTTCGGACTAATTAGGAGAAAGGGATAAAAAGAAGTTACTCTATATACGTATATCATTTATAATTTCAGAAGAGTTTCTTCCAGAAAGTTAAGGAAAACAGCAGGTTTGTTCTGTCTTCGATTCGGGGCAGATGTTCACAGCATCCCTTGAAAGCCTGGTTCGTTTTGGGAGGGGGGTCCTCTACGTGCAGAGGTCCTGCCCCAGTGCAGAAAGGTAGCATAGACTGGCCTGAGCTTGATGTCTTACCCATAGTGCTTTATTGCCACCCTCCTTGAAAAAAGTGCTCCTCCCTTTGCCCATTAATAAATTTTTTTTGGAAGATGAAGGAATCTGTATGCTCTTATTTGAAAAGAGAACAGCCCTGTTTTAGTCTCCACAGTGTGTGCCTTATGCTCGTATCTGTCAACACTGGTAATGGCAACACGTTTCAAACATGCAGATTATGATTATTAAAGGGTGCTTTAAAAATCATGCTAATAGCATCAATCTCCAATGTACACTTGCTCAAATTAATTCAGCTTTGGAAATCAGGCGCACTGTAATAGCAGTGTAGAGGAATGGCATTTGTCATAAAATATCGTGGTTTTGGTAATTGCATATCCACTCTGTATATTTTTATCTCTCTCGCCACCAGTAGCATATGCTGGCAAAGAAAGAAGAGGGCCATGATATTACTCAGAGAAGCCACATGTTGCTAGCCATTAGCCAGCAATCTGGCATATCTGGTCATTTAAGGCAGATTTCCTTTTTAAAAAAAAAAATATTTTTTTTTCCATTTCCCTCTGCTTCCCAGTGCATTCAGACTGTAAAATACACCCACTGCTCTCCAGAGTTGCTGTTCCCAGTCTGATCAGTGGCACTAAACATTAAACTCTTGTCTTTGGAGAATAATGGGCCTCACATGGTACACCCTCAAGCATGTTGAGATACTGTGCAGGCTGGAAAATAAAAATGTTCTAATTGTGTCTTTTAAATAAGCATAGGAGTGAATTAATTAGACTATATTTTGTCTTTAGTTGCTTAGTTACACAATAGTATTCCTAAGCTCAAGTAAGATAAATTGGCTCTTTTTGTGCTGCTTGTCCCTTAATCATAATTACTGTATTGCTCAGGAGAGTAACACATACATAGATTTTGCATTTTTAATAAAATTCAAACAATATGCGAATGATATAGAAAGTGTGTTCCGATTCAAGCTCTCGTACGCTTTTATTCGGGAAGAAGTTCTACTGCTATGGGAGCAATATTTGCATTAGTTGCTCAGAGATGTAGTTCTGGGAAATACATAATTGAAATATTCTTGCAATGCTTGTTCTGGCCCTTTCATTCGCATTCAAAATAACAATGCCTTGAGTCTCTGAACAGTCATCCACTCTTGATTTAAGAGCTTTTTTTCTTTGTGTGTGTGTTTGTGCGTGTGCAGTGTGGGTTCACACCCAGCGTTAACCCTGCAGAGCCGAGACGCTCGCGTGATTCATAGTGTCGTATCAAGTTGAGCTTTTTATTTGTAGCTAAAACGCAGTCAGAAGGTCAGATGAACATCGGCATTTTATGGCATTAATCCAATGACCTTAATGCTTGGCAGGCGTCCATGTTTCTATGCGAAGGTGCCAGGGTTATAGATAATAAAAGAGTTTGTTTTCATTTTCTGGGTATTTTAATCTTTCTTTGCAAAGCGTGGCCTCAGGTTTGGGGGGCTTGGGGCTTCTCTCAGGGACCAAAACTTTAATGTCTTGCTGGATTGTTGAACATTTGCTGCTAATGATGGGCAGATTGATACAGATACTGAACAATGGAAGGTTCTGGCAAGAAACCCCTTAGACATGCTCAGTGGATGTATGTGAAAATTGGCTCCATTGTTCTGCTGTATGAAAAGCAAGTAAATTATTTACAGATATTTGCTAATTAAAGCACATATTGTTTTACCAGCACAATAGAACACAATATAACAAAAGACAAAAGAATAAGCTTGCATAATTTAAACCTGCTAATGCCATGTACTCCTTGTTAAGAAAAATATAATTATGTAATCTACGAGGAAAGCTTTTCGTAGTGTAACTGTAGTAGGCAAAATTAGGAATGAATTGCTTGTCAACTTGCCTAAACTTAAACAGCTCTTCAAGACCTGTGAGCTATCTGACGGGAAAACATTTTGACTGAAGCCTATTTTCTCTTTGGTCAGAACCTCTATCTGCAATGACAGATATAAATTCAATTGGAACCTCTGCTTGGGAGCGGGAGGAGGGAGAAAAAAACACCCCAGACAAAAAGGAGGAGGCTTGCAGTAGAAACGTCCTGCCTGGCTGCTCACTACCGTCCCTCTGTGTGCTCCATCTCGCCCCACGTTTGGCCCAGACGTACCAGTGTCCCACAGAGCATCCTGCAAAGACATGGTGCTGCTCTGCCCCAGGTTATTTTGCGTGTCTCACTTTGGCATCGAGTCACACGGAAAATGCTGCTTGCTAATACAAGGGAAAGTGAAAACTGTAGGACTACACTTGCTTCACTCGTGTCCTTTATCTTGGTCCCTTCTCTTGGCTGTGGACCCTGGCAAAAGGGATGAACACGTCGGTGTGAGTTTCAGACAGCTCTGTGCTGCTGTGCTTAGGCTGGGGAAATACCTGTCACCTGAATTTAACAAGATCATTATAGCCCTTTAAAGTAATTAGCAAAGGATTAACAGATGAAAGGGTCTGCCTTGGCCTCTTTAAAATTCTCCCTGTGCCAGGTAAATTCCTGGTCTGTGCCTGTTTCCCTTCTCAAGGCTCTCCTCATAGGTTCATGGGTGAAGAGCGATGGTCTCTGCACGTTTCTCCACACAGGCACCTCTGGAGAGCATTGCAGGCCAGGACCCCAGCAGTCATATGCACTCCAGAGATCCTTTGGGACACCTCAATCTGCCCTGGGTTAGGGATGCATGAGGAGACGGCAGCCAAATGACTCAATCTGGGCAGGGATGGGAGGAAAGAAAGCTGCCCCTGCATGTGCCAAGCACTGGAGCCTCTTGTGAGGCTTCCAGTAGAACCTTTCTAAGGATGCTGCAGACCTGGTGGGGACTGGGACACAGCTCTGCCAGGCAGGAACCGCTGCTCCTGTTCTGTGAGTGGGATCACTGAAGGGCAGGGAAGACTCTGCCCAGGGCAGGCAGAGGTATCCCGAAGGATCTGTGGAGTGCACCTCACTGATGAGGTCTGGTCCTGCAACGCCCATGTAATAGGGGCAGGAGGGTCCTTCGTGTGCTTTGTAGGGAGCCTGAACAGGGATCATCCCAGAGGCAGACCTTTTTTAGAACACAGCCACAGTTTTTCGGCTGCTTTGTGATCCTGCAGTCTTGAAAACCCTCATGTATACTCCAAGTCCACAGCAGGGAGGCAGTACCTTCTTAGTCTAGAGAAAGTCTCTTAAAGCAAAGCAGTCCCGTATACAAATGTTTTCTACTCCTTTAGGACTCCATATGGTCCCTGAAGGAAGTGCTAATTGTGTGAGATGACTTTGGAGATCTGGGTTCAGGTTCCTGAGAGACTTCTGGTGAGTGGGTTAGGGGTGAATTGAGATAAACTGGTTTCCACTTCTGTCCCAGAGCCCTGCTAGCATCTGTGTGGAAGAGAAGAGCTCTAAACTGAAGGCTCTGCAATCAGGGCCTTTTGGTTTGATTGTGCTGTCAAGTAAGGGTTGTGGTACTTCCCTCAAACACCCAGGTAACTGCACTGCTACAGGAAAGGTGCTTATTGGCAACAAGCCCCCTTCTTCCCTTCTCCGTGTCTGCAGCATGACCTTACCCTCCTCAAAGGGATCTAGAGCAGGAAACTGGATCCCTGGGGCGAGAACTGTGTTGTTACACAAGGTATGGGAAGTCCTTTTCACCTAAATCACAAAAAAACTAAAAAATCCATGGGATGTGAAAAAAATGCCCAGAATAAGAGAGGCCTTTATGCCCAAATGAAATATGCAGTTCTATTATCCCTGGTGAATGCAGTCCATAAGAATCACACTGTATTTTTTGCTCCTGCAGATGAATGTGTTTTCATCAGCAATGTACTGGGTTGTAAAATATGCATCCCCAGCTATCTGCTGTGCTAAAGAATTCACAAAAACGGCTTGAAGATGTTTTCTAATTCAAATCATACTGATCAGATAAATGACACGCAGTGTCTCCTGTAATTATCAGCAAGAGTTTTTACAGTACGTCTCCTGGTTCTCTCTAGGCCACGTATTTGATGTTAGGAGACAGCCAAGCAGGTGTTCAACTCACTCATGCCCTCCAGAATTCCTTAAATGACCTCTGAAAGCAGTGGAGTGAAAACAGTCTCAGCACGTCAAAATTTGAGATATCTCAGTTGCTGTAATTCTTTTAAGGCTGCCTCGACGTCTCCAAAATATAAATCTTTCCTAGTTATTGGCAATGAGTGAGGAGTTGTGACGTACCGTATGCGGGTGTGCAGTCAAGATGTACGACCTCCCTGCGCTGCCCTGTGACTCCCTGCCTTGTAAGAGTTAATATTTCTTCTAAAAAATAATTATCTCTTTTAAACCATTATAACTACCTGACCTCTTTCCCTGAATGTAAGTATTTCAACCATCTGCTGAGTCAGGCAATATAGCATTCTGTGCTTTCAGGAGGCTGTGATGGTTGCTTAGACAACAGTGACATAATATTTAAGCATAACGGCTCTCGAGAAGATGCTGTCCCCTTCTCCCTGGATGACTTCTCTGGAAATGCAAATCCAATATGCTCTCAAAAAAACAAGAGAGGGACGAGGAGGGTTTGTGTCACCATCTTTCTTAGCCGTCTCTTCACTTCCCACCTGATAGGTGAAAGTATTTTATTTTGCTTAGAATCTTGTTAAGATGTGCTAAAATTTTAGGCCGACTAGATACTCCTTTTATAGAAGCAGAAAGAAAAAGCTCCTCTTTCTATAGTTAGTGCTTATTTCGAGATTTAGGCAACATTGTGGCTTGGAACCTTGGTCCATCGAAGCACTGACCGTTGGTTGGTCAGAGTCCGGAAAAGGTCCATCCGAGGCAAATCTCATTCCTGAGCAGGATAGAAATCTGTCCCAGTTGTTTTCTCATCTTGGTGTAGCAGGAAAAAAGGGTAATTAAAGACTTCACCATGCAATGGAGGCCTCATAACCATACCACTTCAGAGCATAGCTAATAGACAATGAGTTGATTTTCGTATAGAGAGATATATATATGCTCTGTAAGCAACGTGGGTGGTTTTCCATGTTTACACAGAGATATAATTATGAATGACATGAAGGTTATACAGCAGATTTCTTTAATCTTCTAAAGGTTTGTTAGTGATGTGTCACTGTGTACCTACATTTTATTTATTCAATATCTGTATTCCTTTGTCATCTCATTGAAGGGGTTTCTCTGGAAGGGTTGTGGCAGTAGGTGCACAGCAGTTGATACCAAATGGCTGTGGGGGGTCCTCTGGCCGGCAGAGCCCTGTGGGTCCCGGAGCAGTTCTTGTTGTGACACGGGGCTTAACCAAAAGGGAGAGGTACGGTGAAAACCACTGTAGTTTAGGTCTGAGTGCTTGAAAAGGTTGCTTAAGGATGTGTGAAAGCTTGGCAAAGCACATCAAAATTCCAGAGCTGGTGATATAGTTGAGTGACCCGTGTTTGGGTGGTGGAGGGACAGGTGACCTCTGGTGTTTGCAAACCGACAAGATAACGGGGAAGGCAGCCCCTCTGGAGCTGCCCGTGGCTCGGGTTCCTCAGAAGGCAGGGGCTGCAGCCACCTTGCCTGCACCAAGCCATGCCTTGCTGAGTGACAGTGTTTGATTTGTGATGAGGTGTCGGGGTGGAAATGTCCCTGGAGATGTGGCCCCTCGCTGGTGAGATCCGCGTTGGCAGCGGCGCTCGGAGGAGGATTGCACTCTGACCTGTGACCTCTGTGGTATTGGAAGAGTTGGGAAGGACAACTCTTGTTCTCTCTAAATTGGGCCAACAATGAGTGTTGGGAGAGAGGAAGAGAGCAGATGTGTCCAGTCCCACTGTGTGGTGGGCAGGGTGACCCAAGGCAGGCCCTGAAATGTATCGGGTAATTTTTCCATTTCCCAGCGAATAGAGAACTCAGAGGTGTTTCCCTGGTGCAGCCTGGGGGATCCCTGGAAGTAAGAGGAGAAGACAGGGGTTTGGGGGCCAGCTGGTTCCCCCTCCCATGGCAGACTGGGCAGAGCTGGCCAGTGCACCAGCTTTACTTCACCCTTGGTACAGTAGGGTTTTGTTTTGGGTTTTTTTAATTCCTCTTTTTTGTCCCTGTGTACACATCATGTGCGTGTATGTGAAGGTTGTATTCTCGAAAACAAGTTTATTCATTGATGATGTAATAGTGATTGTACTTTTCTTTTGGTTAATAAATTGTCTGCTCAGCTTACTTTGTATGCCAGCCAAAATTAGTCATACCAGTTCTTGGAAAGGATATGAAGAAACTAGTAATTGAAATCATAATCATTTGATCATGAGAGCTATTTGGAAAATAATATTTTAACCAAAAACATGTCTGATATCCAAGTCAGGATTTTTTTTTTTCTTTAAACTGCTGCTAAATAGATTTGTCTAATAGGGAATATTAGAAATTGTGTAGTAGCTGGTGATGGTACTCAACACTCTAAAAGAGGACTTCATCCAGAAATTGCTCAGACTGTCTGTAGGCAGGCTGATACTTATATATATGTATTATTTTTTTCCATCCTGACATTTAATAATCACCATGTAATAGCTATAAAATGCACAGCAACTACAGCTTTTTTATTTCAAGTGGATGGTGTAATGAAATTGGGTGAAACCATCCATTGCAATTGTACTTTGTAGTACCCAGCGCTTGTTTACAAAGTATTGACGTTTGTCATAAACAGAGATTTAAAGCATCACTGTTATTGTTTGTTGTTTGGTGGAGGCTGTTATGCTGTGCAGCGATAAAGGAAAAGATTTTATTACAAGCTTGCTTAGCATATAAGCATGCTGTTCATTTCTGACCAAATATTTGTTATTGCACTAAATGTAATGAAGGTGCCTGCTTATAAAACAGTTTTGCATTATATAAGGGAGATTGGAGTATCAGATCTGTTTTTCTAATAGAGATAGTTCAGGTTTTGTATTGTGTGCAACTTGTCACAATAAAGCTGCTTTTTTTTTTTTCCTTTTCCATTGAGCAGTATTTTATTTCCTGAGGAATGTGTTCGGTGGACAAAAAAAAACACAAAGAGAGAATCAATCATGCTTTTCTCTTTGTTTAATAACTCAAAGAATTTCTCTCCCCGTTGCAAATAGTTGTGTTTATTTGAGAGATAAATTGGATTCTGGTTTATTTATTTCAAGAACCTGATGACTTACTTAGTGTTAGAAATGTGTGATATGTAAGGTGTGGTGTGAAGCCAGCTCTTGTTACAACATAAGTGATTTCTGCTGTTTTGAGAAAAATCTGGAGTTTATCTTGCTGGATGTGTATGTTTGTTTGTTTATTTTTCGAGGCTTTCTTGGTCCTTTGCTCACTGGAGTCAGCTATAAAACATTCTGCTTATTCATCATGACTGAGAGGAGTTGATTGTTTCCTGGAAGGTTAAAATCCAGCAATTAGGGCTGTTTAATTTGAGTATATGTTCTGGAGGCTAAACTAAGTTTAAGTGCTTTTCTTAGAATGTATGTTTTAGAAGGGAAAAAAATTACAGTTCTGATCTTGAAAAAGGTTTTAAGAAACATGAGAATGTGCAAGTTTCTTTTGGTGGGAAGCACATAACATTTATGTAGTATTTCTTTTGGGATTACATCACAGTTTTATTTAATTTTAAGGACAAAAGTTAAATTCAATATTTGTGTTTAAGCCAAGGGAAAATGTACCATAAACACAGGAATTTTCTGGTGAGTCAGAGTTCCAAGAATCTGAGATTTACTTAGTCCATTTATTTCAGGACTAGCTATAACCATTAGTCATCCAGCCATGAATTTTTACATTTGCAGCTAATTGCACCTAAAAAACAAACTTTCCCTCTGGGCTTTGGGTTATACAGGATGTGATTTGGCAACCTGCATTTCAAATGTCTTTTACAATCATTTCCCTAGTCCTAGAAATTGTCTTTAGATCGTGGTTGTTTGCTTCAAGTAAACAACTGGTATTTCCACTTCTGTGACAAGAGGAATAAATTAAGTACTAGCTATTCTGTAATACAGAAAAATTACTCAGCAGCAAGATATGCTTTTCCAAGAGTCCGTGCTGGATGGTGTTATGGGTCTGTCAGTCCTAGTGGAGCCCGGAGTAACATGTTGTATTCTCATTTGACACTCCTTGCAGGATGAAGTTATTGCTGTTTCAGAAAAAGTTACTGTGAAACTCGAGGACTTGGCAAAATGGGCACAGTCCGATTTCTCCAAGTGGAAGTGTGGTTTCCGGGCTGAGCCGGTCCAGCCGATGGATGTGGGGAAGAATGGGCAGAAAGAGGCCTTGACAAGATACAGACAATCCACGCTCAACAGCGGCTTGAACTTCAAAGACATCCTGAAGGAAAAGGCTGACCTCGGTGAGTATCCTTTACTTTCTCTTGTGGGGAAGGGCCTGTGGGTGAGCGTCCCTCGAAGATGGATGAGCCCAATCCTGCCGCGCCATCGCCAGTTCCCGAGGTATGTGTGAGCCTGGGCCGGGGGCGTGCCGGCGGCGTAGCTGGGTGGGACGGGTGGCGCTGGTGAGCTCATCGCGGGCTCCTCCGAGGCCGAGGTGGGGCAGCTGTGGCACCTCTCTGCGCCGTAGACATGTCTTCAAACGCTGTGGCTCAGACCCTGAAGATGTGCACACAGATAATTGTCAGAGGCTGTCCCTGGGGCTCTGCAGGCTGGAGGGTCAGGTCAGAACTGTGCGCTGTGGGGAGAGGAGGCTGGCACATCTTCCTGAGGCCGCCTGCAACAGGCAGGGGAGCAAAAGTCCTTCAGTTCTCCCATCCTGTCTTCTGGAAGCTCAGAGATGCTTCTGGTGCTTTCCCTGTCTCCGTATGGTTGGCTCTGTCTCGTTCAGTAGGGAAGTGTCCCTCCTGTAGGTTTTCATGTCAGCTTTGTGTTGCTGTACAACACAGGGCTCTGTGAGCGCCCCACTGTTGTCTCCGGGTAGATCTGTGCTTTCTTTCCTTGTTTTCAGGAAGGGAAATGGTAGTTCTGCTACTTTGAGTGGCTGCAGACAGGCTCGCAGCTCCGGGGCTGCTGTGGTGCACAGATACACCTTTAAAATCTCCGGTGGGTTCCAAGGCCTGAGGGAGATAAGTCTCCTGTTGGTAAACATGGCTGTTTGTGGTATTAGGACCTTGGATGTGTAACAGTTGCCAGGGATGGCTCTTTGAAGTGTGTACCAGCGATGTTTCTCTCTTGTGCCAAGCTTTTAGCAAATGTTCTGAGTTCGCAAAGCGTCAGGTTTAGGCTGTAGTGTGTGGAAAGGTAAGGAATGAAAAGCTGAGGCTGATGCATTTGAGGAAATGCTTTTATACCTGTGTGAACAGAAGGTGCAGGACTGAGGTCAGTTCTGTGGCATCATGACAGTTGTTAGCACTGAAGCCAAGGTACATGAAGCTGAAGATGGAGGCTTTATCTTCTGTATCTCGTTTTACTGATCTTATCAAATGGTGGAAGTGATTTTGTCAATCTCACATTATTACCATTAGGTATGTAGGTTGGCAGATTAAAGTACAATTGGAAGTTGATCTTATTTTTCATTACATGTCCAGGAAAAAAATAATCCATGCAATTCTTTCTGTTTTCTCTTGCTATTCTGTGTGGTTTATTCTGGTTCATAATTGCATGCAGTAATTTTCAATTGCTATTGCCCTGGTATCTTCTTTATGCACTATATTTATTTGCATTTGTTTGTTGTGTCAGAAGAATCTTAATGTTTTTCAGACAGAACTTTTGTGTGCTAATGTTTTCTTGTTTTTGTTTTCAACAAACAAAAAAACCCTTGTGGTAAGTTGCGAAATTGCTATTATCTACCCTAGGAGCCAAAGAAAATTATCTTTAAGCCTAAAGCTTATAGTTGCATGTTAAGCCTTTCAAAGTAGGGGTTATACTGAAAACGCTTATGGAATGCAAACTGTATGGTATAATTTTGATAACCCCACATTCTGATGTTGCTCATTTTCAGTTGGTGGCTCTGGCTTTATGGTTGGGTTGGTTTTTTCAGTATAAAAGGGAATTCTGGCTAATGTTTGATTATGATTGCCTTTATCTTCATAATGACTGGTTAACGGAAGAGAAACCAAAGGTTCAAGAAGATCTGTAGCTGACTGGGTATGTTGATACAGACAACCAGCCTATTAAAGGCAGTGAAAGACATTTCTTAAATTTAGTACTAAGATGAATTTTTTGCTCTTTGAAACACCCAAGAATTTAAGCATGCTTTGCTTCCCGGATCTGACAGGTGTGAGTGTAGTAGACGTGTTTGACTTCAAAGAAAAAGTTCATGTCAGTGAAGCTGTGCAGGCCCTAAGCCTCACGAGCTTCAAGAGACACTGAAATGTTGTTTTATGACATCTATAAGTGATAAATGATATTCTCTTGTTTCTAATGATAGTCATGTGCCAACCAATCACATCATCAAGAGGGTCGCATGAACAAGGCCGTTCATCCAATGATTTTACTTGATCGGTCACGTGGACACTTTAGCAACATATAAAAGTGTGTGTGTTCACAATAAAGTTGTTCCTGGTTGGCATCGCACCTGGAGCCTGTGTCAGTCTGTGTGCAAAGTCCTGGGACCGTGCTGAGCAACCGCAGACAAGAACTCAGGAGGGTGGTGATCTTGGAAGCTTGTGAAGCATCCCTATCCCATTGGTTGTGTCCTGTAGGCAACCCATGAGCTCTAGTGTTTGCCCCACCTGTGGGATTGAGGCTTAACACCCACCAGATGAAGAAGACTTACATCTCTCATTCTGGATGTTTGGTCAAGGTTGATGTTGTGCTTTGGGTGGGAATTGTCATCTCCTGATCTGTAGGCAAGAGCAGTAGCATAATGTGCAGTATCCGAGGCACAGGGATTTGAGCTGCTGGTGGTGTCTCTTCCCTGCTATCAGAATGGCAGGTTTACTGCCTGATATGACACGTGCCCACAGACTTTTCCAATACTCAGCATTCTTGCCGACGGAGCAAGCGCTCAGCTGCAGCGTGATCAAAAGATTTATTAGCACTAACTTCTGCAGCAGGTCTCCAGCACAATGGGATGGGGTGGTTTTGTATACTGTGAGGGGGCACAGTGCACTGTCATGCAAAGGTCCCTTTGGTGATGTGTGTGTTTAACCCTGGCTGGAAATGAGGAAGTTGCTGAACCAGGTGTTGAAAAGGCCTAGAAAAACAAAGTGATCTCCTGGACCCCTTTTTTCCTATGAAACGACATGTTTCCATTACAGAAAAATCCCATAAAAGTGAGTAGATTCTGCAATTTTTCCTGCTAGATGTTTTTTAATTGAGCTCTAGAAGGAAATTATATCCCTACTAAAGAGCTCAAAAAACTTTACAGAAGAAACGAAATCAGTTCTCACACGCTATCCAGGGAAGGTGAAGAATGAAATAACCCGGATGAAATGAAAAAGTGGCTGAAGCAGAGAGGTGTCATTGTGCAAAAATACTTAATTAAACACGTTACTGCTGGGAGTAGGGCAGCTTCAAACAACAATCAGGCAAAGTGGGGCCTTGTGAGCAGGTTATACCCTGTGCCATGCATTCTGTGGCACTTGCTTAGCCAAAACTAAGGCAACACCTGGTTAATCCACAACCCAGAGAAACTATGCACCCATAATTGAAAGTTGACACTAATGTAAAAGAGGTATGTTCTGTCTGCTTATCTATTCTCTCTTTTTCTCTATTTTTTGTTTCTCTTTCCCCTTCTTTTCTCTTTTTTTGTTCTTTCTTTCCTCATTCTTTTCTCTTTGTCTTTCTTTTCTGCAGAAACTAGGTTTTTTTCCAGGAAAACGCCATTGTTTTTATCCCTAGTGAATTATGCAGAACTTTTCCTTAGGACTGTATTAAATAAAAGATCTCGCAATGGCATTTTTTTGTGTGAGCTTCAAGATTTCAGCCTGAAAAATGATTTTTAAGAATTATTTCTTTCTGCCTGCTGAGATATTTATGTTATACATTCTGTCCCTTTCTACAAATATGTCAATATTGAATGCTAGCAGTTTATGTCTAAGGACTATTTATAGGTTTCTGAATATTTCTTTCAAATGTTGAGAAAAATAAAGAGTAACAACAATGCAGCATATAAAAATAGAGTTGCTTGGGAATGTATTATTCATAATGAACATGAGAACCTGTTTTTCCAGAAGAATTGGTCTGATAAAATCATTCACTACTGAGGCCGCTAGTTATTTATTTTTGTCTTTAGAATTATTTAGGGGATTTTTCTTTGTAATAAATGGACTTGTATATCCATATTTGGTAAACCAGTGGGAAATCACCAAATGAGGAATTATTTCATTTTACAAAATTTCTAGCAACTAAGCAATGTAAACACTATTGGTTAAATATGGCAAAGTTGCATATTTGTATTCCTTGGGCTATAGTTGGAAAAAAAAAATTCAAATTATTTTATATAACACTGCTTCTTACAGACTTCCTTTAAGTGAAGTATGAAAGCTGCAGTGTAAGCTTTATTGGCCTATAAATATGTCATTATAGTTGGACTACATTTATATGCTTTGGATTGTTGTTTAAGCCAAGAAAATATGTCTCTACAGGTTGACTTTTTATTGAAACCCTTTGAGGCATACAACAGAATGTATTTTAGGCCAAGGTTATTAAAACAGCATTTTCATTTTTGCAGCAGACTCATTGTCAATTATGCTGCCACAAACTGTCTGTGGATAGGCAGTTATGAATGGTTTCATCTCTAAATGTGTCTTTAGAAAAAGAAATAAAAGATAGAAGAGTCAGAGCTGAAATTGAGAGAAGAGACTGAGGGAAAAATGACTGAATTTAGTGCTCACCAGCTCTGTTGGTTTGGGTTAGGCTGGGCTGCGGTGCTGCCTGGGTTTATCCAAGGAACAAATGGCCCCTGTGCCTGAGCTGGGAGCTGCTGCCCTGGCTGGGCAATCTGCATCTCTCTGGCTCTGTCCTGACAGAGGTCTGGCTTTGGTCCCCAAACTGGCATTGCCACTCCTTTTATCCATCTTTCACGTGTGTCGCGCCAAAATGTACAGTTGAGGTTGCAGTGTGTCGGGCACTCCTGTTCCTGCCCTGGCAGCGGGAATGAACAAGTTCTGGTACTTACTGAAAGGTTTTTGCTGCAGTTATTTCCTACTTGTTTGGGTCCAGTGTGAGGATACCAGAAGAAAATTTAGCTGTCAGTCTTGTCAGGTCTTTCATTTCCCACAGTCGTGCATTTATTCGGGTGTATAGAATCTGGGTCTTTGTCCCCTGTGAAATCCAGGGAAATCAACTCCTTCTAGCTGAGGTGTATATTCTAGCTGTCACTCTTTCCTAGTCCATAGGTGGCTTGTTCCCTGCTTCTCTTGAAGCAGAGCTTGCTGGGCCGGGCTGGGTGCTGCAGGACTGGGTCACCCTCCCGTTTCCTTCTCTGTACCAGGCTCATAATTTGCACACCTTCCCTCGGAGCCTCGCAGCTCCTGGTTGGATCTTGTGTTGCTGTATAAATTGGCCGGTCCGTGGCAGATTGCAGCGAGTTTGGAGGGACAAGCAGAGCGGGAGGGGCTGTACTGAGGAAGGTGCAGACCCCCTGGCTCCCAGCCCCAGTGGCCGTGCTGTTGCGTGGCCCTTCGGATTCCACATGCCAGGGCCTTGCAGCAGGCATGGCTGCTCCACGTAATGTAATGTAGTCAAACTGCGAGACTATCCAGACTGATAATCTGCAGCTGTAGTGTGCTCAGGCACTTGTGGTGGCTTCTGGTCTGACACAGCCTCTCCTTTCTCATTGTTTGTCGCGTGCTGCTCAGTTCAGGCTCGCCTGGCTTAACTTGATGCAATAATTTTCTGACCAACTAATTGTTAGCTGTTGGGAGTACAGCCACTTTGGATACTTTGTGCCTAAGTCATGCCTCTAACTCTTCCCCTCCCCTTGTCTGTTTGTCTGCACTCTTGCCTCTTCCTCATGCCATCCTGTCCCCATTGCCCTAGCTGAATGCCGTTTTGATCTTGATAAAAGCTCCTGTAAGTGTCCCATTATCCCATTTTCCCCTCTCTGCCCCTGTGCACCGTACGTTGTTTTTTTGTCTTGTGGGTCAGAGTGACCTCTCTAACTCATTTTAACCAGCCCAATTGATACAGTTCTTTTGCCATAGATGAGGCTATTACATGACTTGTCTGTTGTGCTCCATGGAGCCTGAATGGAGAAGGACGGCTCCCTTAGGAAAAGAAGACTGTGGCCTGGCTTTTTCTTCTGTGTTTGTGCAGCTTCTAGCACATGCCAGCACTGCTGCAGCAGGATGAGAGCACCAGCAGGCTGTGGAGCAGGAAGTTGTGTTGGGATGGTTGTTCAGAGAGGCCATGGAGCAGGAAGGCTTCATGTGGTTCAACATCTTCTTTTGATTTAATTACTGCTTACCTTTGGTGTTAACATGTTTGGGGCCGGAGATAACCTGTGGTGCTGAGCACGCAGACAATTTTGTCTGGCCTTACTTGAAGAGGGCAAGATAAATGCTTGCTTTATTTTTTGTCAACCAGTTGGTTTAACAAATACTTGTTGGCTTCAACTGCTGGCTGCCTTTTAAGTGCTGAAAGTTGTTAGGTCCAGTGGATGCCCCATAATTTGATCCTGGAGGTGAGTCTATCAACGGTAGCATTTTGGGCCTCCCCCTCTTCATTTCCCCTCTGTCTGGAGCCACTGCTGCTTTCCTCTGCACTTTCCTCAATCTCCCTGGGTACTCCACTTGGTACTTCCCAAGGCCACATGCTTGCCTGGGCAATGCTGCGATGATTTAAGTACTGTTAATTTCTTCCTTTCCCTGGGGAGAGCCTACTTCATTACAAAGGAAGCGTATGGGGGTGACAAAAACATTTTAATATGCAGCACTGGCTATGGAAGCTTTTCAGTCACCACTGGATTGTGTTGAGCCTCATCTATTTGTGGCTCTGGAAAGGAGTTTTAACACCACACATCTCAAACTTCAAACATGCCTTATCAAAGACGTAAAATTTGGATTCCTTATCAAGCTTTGACCTGCCTTTGAGCTTTTATAAAAGGAAGTGGAAGTATCACCCCTAGAAACTGAGGATGTGGGTATTTTCTTCTTTGAAATATAGAAGGAATGCCAAGAAATGTAAACAGAGTCCCAGGTAACTTCTCTCTAGGTAGCCCCTAAATCACAGTGCCTGTTCCCCACCCCCACAGTTCCTGCAGCAGGAACGAGCTAACATGATTATCAGAATCGTGCTGATAGCAGTTGTCACTGTGTCAGCATTTTCAATTATGTATTGGTGTGGCAGGGCACTTTGTCGTTGGTGTAGAGCACAGCCATTTGCAATTACAGTTCTGCTCTATTCAGAAACATCAGAGAAGGAATCACTGCTGCAAAAGAGTTAAATTTTACGGGCTTTGAAATGCTAGAGGGAACTGCCCCACACTCTCTTAAAGCCAAAGTTGCAGCAGTTTGCACCATCAATAAGAGTTTTGTTGCAGCCTCTGGCTGGAACAGGATAGCCTACATAATTACAAAATAAGTAGATAAAAAATAAGGACCATTCACAGACAGCGTCAAAGCAGCCAGTGTGGGACAGTGTCCCTTTAAAAATGTTTGACGGCTTTTTTTATTTTTGTCTGTTTTTAGCACCAAGATTGACCTTGCCAGGCTGTGTAATAACCCACATGTGTCTGCTCTCCAGGATTTTTTCCCTTCTAGTCACTGTTGGATCTTGCATTTAATTCTTACTGACCATGAGTTTTTGTTCCAGTAACTGGAAACGTGTGCCTCCTGGTGCAGTGCTGCTGTGTTGTGAATCTGACTTTATCTCAATGTCTGCCTTTTTTTTTCTCTTTTTTCTTTTTTTTTTTTTTTTTTTTTAAATTTAGAGGGTTTAAAGGGTGCTGTTTTCCTCCCCAGCCTTCCCTCTAGTTTCCGTCCCTGCCCATATTGTTTCTGGGTCCCAGGGGGACCCAATTTGGGATGTCTATTGTTTTGTGTCCCTGCGCTTCCTTTGCCCAGTGCCATGGAGAGAGGTGATTAGTTGTCTCCTCTGTGTGCCATGGTTGCTGGTTAGAGCTGTTGATCCCTCTTAGACTGTTGATGCCTTTTTCCTGTGTTGTATCCTTTCCACACAGCCAACCGAAAATTGGCTGAGTGCCGAGCACCTATATAATGTTGTGGTATAGTTGGGTGGGCCCCAAGGACATCCTCTTGTTCCTGCCTGGCTGCTTTCCTGTGCTGTAATTCTGCTCTTCTGGAGCCCAGGACTTGGGGTTCAGCAGTCAGCTTTGACTCCAAGTGCTCCGTTAATCAAGTCAAAGCCGTCTTCCTACCAGCCCATGAGCCACTCTGGCTTGTGGCCTGTGCTGCTGTGCTGAGGATGCTTCTGGGTGCTCTTGACACCATGGCCAGATCTGGGTGTCATTTCCCTTCTGGGGGGAAGGAGAAAAAGCCAGACCCAATTTATTCACCACCTCCCTTCCAAGTTGCTCTTCTTGAGTTGCTCTTTGCTGCTCCCATGCCCAGAAAGAAGACTTGCCTTTTGTTTGCAGGCACACTGCAACGTGCCTGGCCTGCCATTGTCTGCTTTCCCAAGTGTCTTAGGCTGGTTCTGACTGGTGTGTTGCAGAAAGGCCAGTACTTGTTCTCTGAGATGCAATATTCATCTTCTTATAGGTGACCTTTCTTCTGCCATGGGAACTTGTCAGAGAGAGCATCCTTTGTGCATCTGAAATTGAAGGAGACTTGCTTTTTCTTCCCTTGCTCTTCTTTTTGCAAAATTGTTTGGTAGGATAGGGGCACATGGGAGCAAAAGCCGGTCTACCCCCAAGATGTGTGGGGCTGTAACGGCAGTGAAGGGCCCTGTCAGCTTTTATGGAGACCTCAGACACAGGAGGTGATGGGCCCTCAGCTTGCCCAGGTGGAGCTTTGGTGGGCAAACAAGGGAATGTGGGAGGCGGAGCGCTTGAAAGAAAAGGAAGGTGTTGGGCAAGATTGTGTGAAGGGACTTGGCTCCAGCATCTGGGTGGACAGTGGGAAATCTGCTTTCCCAACATGAGCAGCCCAGGGACCTCCCCCAGCATTGTGTGTCACCTTTGTGAGCACCAAGAGGGGCCTTGTGGGTGCACAGGAGAGATAGCCTTGCCTTTACTATCTGAGTTTTGAGACCCTTGGTATCAATATTTTGACTGCTTAATCTCTTTTGGTTAATTTGGGTCATGCTTGCTTTTGCTGGCTTGCTGATCTTTGTGTGATGAGAGCATTGGTAGAGAGGGTACTTGGGAAGGGTTAAACTTAGTGTGTGTATAAATTGGAATGCAGTTTGTGGGAGTGGGTGATAGAGAAAGCATATATTTAAAAACTGTAACAGCATGAATTGTAACTTGCTTGGTAGGTTTTGTATTGGAGAACGTAGTAGCATAACCTTTATTTACTTCATTTAGTAAAATCTGTACCATGTAAAATAAGTTCCTCCTTAATTTTACTGCTAATAATAATTTGCTTGTAAAAATGAATCCTCAGCACTGTAAACCTTCAGCTTGGGTCTGTCTTGCTCTGTTACGTTGTGAAGGGCAAATAGTTAATGGCATAAAGAAGCTTTTGTTAGTGATAGATAATGTGCATGATTTTAGCAGAAGTATATTTGAGC
The DNA here is from genome assembly GCA_013399895.1 of Serilophus lunatus. Classification (NCBI taxonomy): domain Eukaryota; kingdom Metazoa; phylum Chordata; class Aves; order Passeriformes; family Eurylaimidae; genus Serilophus; species Serilophus lunatus. The sequence goes on along the minus strand of VXBA01004424.1, from coordinate 312,306 downwards.
AGCTTGTGAAAAATCAAGGTGAATTTTTGCATCTGTGCACTGCTGCATAATTGATATATGTAGAAGCTGAAATTCAAAATGAGCTTCTAGAAGAGCGCACATTTGATTTTCCTAAACATTTAAATACGTGTATCACACCCTCATTTTAAGATGCCGGTTAATGACTTTATGAGCATGTTGGCAGCCAGAGCATTACATGTGGTTTGAGAAATGTGTCTGGATATGCTTGGTAAGCAGTATTGTTCTGACAGTGTACTAAAGGCCATCTTCAATTTGACTGTGCTCTACTTTGTTATGCTGTGAAAGAAAAAGATAATTCAGCAGAGCATTGTGCTGTCGGCTGGAGACGCCACACTTCAGAATACAAATATTACTAGGGATAAATGAATCATTAAAAGAACAGTAGCATAAAAATATCTGATGAATGAACTCCAGGAGTCTGTACTGGAATAAATTTACCATTCACGGACGGTACCATAATATGTGAAATAATAGTATCAGTTCTACATTCAGATGCCAAAAACATTTATGGACCCAGAATAATTGTGAATTACAAGGCTATAAATACATAGAGGGGATTTGGTGATATCATAATAAACCATGAGAAATTCGCTAGGCTGGTTTCTAATGTTACCAGAACCTTGAGATATATTTACAACCTTGTTCACACTCCTGCAGTTTTAGGGGGCAATTCTCCTCTCACAACACGTTCGTCAGTCCCATTAGTGCCAAGGGGAGTTATGCATGTGTGTCATGAGTGGAACAGATCCCCACACAATTCAAGGATCCTATAACAAATTGAATATCTAATTTAAGAAAAAGGTGGAAAACATTCCCTCTTGTCCTTCTCCAAGTTCCCCCATATCCTCTTCTGCTCTTACAAACGAGGCTAGTGAATGGAAAACAGGTAAAGGATGACAAGGAAGCTGCTGTGTTCCTGAACATTTTATCCACAGCTGCATCATTTTTTTCACTTTTTATTACTGAGAAACAAAACAACCAAAGCCCAGATGTTCTGTTCCCACGTTTCTTTAAATTGTAGACTAATGCATTTTAAAAGCCTGTTGTAAATACCCAGGGAAGGCTGGGATCGCCAGCCTGCCTTCCAAAAGGAGGCTTCACTGTTGTGATAACAGATCCGTGCCTGATAAGAACAGTTAATTAGGACCTGGGGCTGAACCTGCCACGATATTCAAGAGCATGTTCAGCTTTCAGCATGTCCCACGTCACCTGTTAGTAATTAAGCCTGGTGTCCCCTGCCTTGCTGAGTTGGGGCAGTGACAGAGTCTCCGCAGGTACTTTGTGTCGGCTCACACATCTCAATATTAGATGGGTTAGATGGGTTACAGCCCCAGTGCTGCAGGACCCCTTCCCCTCCCAATGTCTCCCCCAGCCAGCTGTGCAGTGTTACTGGCCTCATCCTTCTTGTAAGTCATCAGCAAAATATGTGTGTTCACTGTGGTGCAGAGCAAGTCTGCTCAGTAATTCCACATTCCTTAGTGTTGCAGGAGATCTCTTGATTGACCAAACTGCAGTCTTTCTGCTCACCCTTCTCCTGGCTGTACATCCTGGCCTGCCAGGGGGGCATTTGTGGTATTTGCAGCGGGAAAGGTTTGTGGTTTCATTGATGTCCCTCCAGGTGGCTGCTGTTTTACTTTTTGTGTCTTGGTAGACTAACCCCCTGATACCAGCAGATGAATCATATACTTGAGATATGTTCTGGACCTTCCGTCCTTGTGAGCCGATGAAGCAAAGAGAAGATCATCACAGGACCCAAAAAAATAACAGCAGTGAAGTGGTCATCAGCAAGAGGGGGGGTTCCCTGACAGCCTTGTAGGTGATTTGTAGGCCTTAGTGTGTGTGAGTGATAGGTCTTCACCCAGTTAGTCACTGAGCCTCAATTTGCTTCTATCGCTGCCAGTTTGTTTCACTGTCTTTCTCTCTTGAATTCAATGGCAAGGTCATGGGATTATCGATTATTTGTTTTAGTTAATTACTAGTGACTTGATTTTGTTAGCAATATCTGTGTGAGCTCTTGTGGCAAACATAGAATACAGGGTATAATGCAATCTTAATGCATGTTTTTAATTATTTTAAAACCAGAGTCTCCATTTTTCTTTCACACTGAGTATTTCCAAATAAAAAGCTTTGTGGGATGAAAATTAAATGATAAGTTACTATAAAAATCTGTTTCAAGAACCTCGGGTGTATCGGCTTCATCTTTATTTTTAGTTTTCTTACTCTCTGAATGACCCCTACTTGTGACTGCTTGTCACTATACACTTCTGATTTTGTTGCACGGAGAAAATAGCTGAAAAAGATCTTTTGTGATTGTGTTTTAATCCTCTGTTCAGATACATAAAAATGTGGCCCTGTAAGTTCTGCGGTACAGTAAAAAAAAAAAAACCAATCCAAAAACAACACAAATAATTTTGGCAGTTCGAATGCAGAAACTAAAAATAATTTAATCTGCAGTGTGAACATAGTTTCATATTTATACTAGCATCTGGCCTCAGGAATTGAATACTCCATTCTTTAAATAGCTTCACTCTGGCTCTTGAATGCTTTGTGACTAGAACATTACCCTACAGTCATACACCTTGTTTACATATTTCTGTTAAAAGGCAAAAGAACTTAGAGTACTTCAAAACATTGGTACAAGCTCCCTCCTCCCCTCTCGCCTTGGAAAAGAGAAGTTAAAAAGAAAAAAATGAAAGAGTGGTCTGAAAGTGCGTTTTAAATTTAGTTCTCTCAGTTTGCTGCTGGGTACATATTTTACTGTCATTTGTATGAAAAACTGGAAGAAAAATTTTCCAAAGAAAATGTGTGCCATTCCAGATGCCCAACAGTAGTCAAACACAGATTTATGTACACTTGAGTTGTATGTTTGTTTTTAATCTGGCAAATGCCTTTGTCTTTAAAAACACTTTGCCTAGAGACAGTGGGTCTTTTTTGTCTTACCCATATGGTAGAAATAAGGAGTAGGTCCCTGCAAAGGAAAAATATCAGAATAATGTAATAAAAAGGTAACCACTATAAACAGGTGGCTAATGATTAGCTTCTTGCAATCTTTAGGGACAAAGTATCTTTTTATAGTTTTATGATCCTTGCCCAGCACGACTTCAGGAGGAATTGCATTTTCAGAATTATGTATTTGAAACTTCAGCTAAGCTTTACAAATTTAGTAGATCCCTATTTAGTGTCTGTTGGTGAATGTAAGTCCGGCCTAATATTCTTACTGCTGTTTTTTTCATTCATATGTCTAGAGGTGAACCTAGGAGCAGAAGAGAAAATACCCCATTTTTAAACATTAATCCAGAGTCCATTCATATGAGTCACTAAAACAAAATCATAGCGGTTTGGCTAAAAAAGGCTTTGTGTCCAAAGGGAACGTTCCTTAAAATGCTGGCTCATTTCCCACAATGTTTCTTGAATGTGTTTTATGTGTTGTCTTTGTGCTGTTGTAAAACATCAAAGATCAGATGCTGCAGTTCCGTGTGTGGGAGGCTCCTGGAATTTCAGAGGACTGGTCAGCTTGAACGAGGGCAGGGGGCTTGTCCCTTGAGAAGAGCTCAGCCCTCTCGGCTGCCTGGGCTGCTCCTCCCATGGAGGAGCCTTCCAGCTCAGGTAGGGAGAGCATTCCTCTTTCTTGTGGTAACTATTCCAATGCTGTACCACGGGCATAGGCTTGCTGCTCTGGAGCTCAGCAACAAACCCTGCCCCAGTGTGAGGGAGCCCTGTCTGCCTTAGTGAAAAACTTAGAGAGTGAGCTGTTTTGTTTTTCCTACCCAGCTATTAGAGCCCTCAACAGGAAGGAGCCTCTGGGATAATCATCCCACTTGGGTTTTGGGTGGTCAGTGCTTATTTCTGTAGGCTTCAGACAGATGTGTGTTAAGGTCAGTGCCGAGGCCACACTCCATGACTTCCAGATTTTTGTTCTCTCATGTTGGAGTGAGAAAAAGGTGATACAAAGTTGGATAAGAGCAGGGATGAGGATAGCTGAAGATAGCAATGAGGGCTGCTTTTCTGCCTTGCCACTAGGGTTTTCCTGGTGTGTGGCTCAAGGCTTTTTTGTTAGCCTTCCCTGCAAGGAAGGTGGGTGCTCAGTTTTTATTTTACTTTTCATGCCTCCAACTCACAAATAATGAATGTGAATGGTGAAGGATTTAGCCTTTGGTGATTTCAGATACCACGTGATTCCAGGGCAAAAAACATGTGATTTATTGGGTAAAGCCTATTTAATATCTTAAAAGCGTAGAGCAGGAGATCAGATGTGAGCATAGCAGCCTTAAAATATATTCCCTGACAACATACTTAAGAATGTTTAGGTCTGTATGAAATATACAGGAAATGAGGCCAATTTTGTCCCTGCTATTTTGATGGCAGGGTGTGCAGGAGAGACAGAGAGAGTGTGGACAGGAATTCATGTGTTTGATAACATGAGCCCAGCATATTTGCACAAATGGAATTGGGAGCATTTTTCACCCTCTGCAGCAGAAACTATTGGTAGTTTCTCTGCTTCTTGGAAAGACTTTCAACTCATCAGACATATCAGCAGATGCATGTAAGTCAACATAAAAAGTCATTCCCTCATCTCTGGCCAGTTTTGTATGGTGTTAGGACAAAGCAGTACCTCTTTGCCATTTCTGTTGGCTTGGGGGGAAGCGTGGAGAGCTGATTCTTAACAACCAGAAATGAAGAAAGGCTACTTATACTCTACCAGACCCTTCTTCTCTCATCACCCTGTAGTCAGTCTAACAGTAAGAAAAGGTTTATGTACATTTACAATGAGAGTACTTGTTAAGTGCTGTTTCTAATACAGAAGAGTTTGATGAACAGTGAAGCAGGAAAGCAGTTGCCAGAAGAACCTGTAGTGATTTCTAATCCTGCTGGTGTCTGCCCATTGTCTTCTGTTGCACAAATAAAATTTTCTTTTTTTTTTTTTTCTCAAGAGTGCCAGACTACTTGGTTTTCTTAAAGAAGCACTTTTTACTTTTTAGGAGAACAATGCAATCAAAGTTCTTACTTGAAAAGGAAGATTGTGCTAGCAGTGCTTGGAAATTTCGTTGTCCAGGCTGCAAAAACATATTGAGTATGTTTGTCTGAAAGCGTCATTTATACCTTCTTGGGCATGTGGCAAATTTCCCACAGTCATGTAACTTTTCTTGAGCAGCAGGTATTTTGAGTTGGGCTAGTAACAAAATTTTTGCAAATGTTTGGTTGGGTGGGTAGAAACTTGCAAAATAGGCTGTGGTTCAGTTTTCTCTTGTTTTTTACAGTGGCTTTGTCACTTACACTTCTTGCAGTCATAGCATCTCATCTGGAGCACAAGCTCCCAGGAAACAGGAGCTCTTGTGTCCACCACAATGTGCTGAAAGTCTCAGGTGGTGGTGCAAGGAATGCTCTAAGCTGAATGTGGCTGACAGGGCAATTCATCACTGAAAGTTATCAAGACATGACAGAATAGGATGGTGATCATATCAAAAATGATCTTTACCCCAGCTGTCCATAAGAAGTTCTTACCATTTCTCAGTCAGTTCAGTAGCCAGGTTGCCAAGGACACAAGGCTTCTTGGAGTTGCAGATATGTACATTCCCTTTCACCTGGTGAAGTGATTCCAGTTCCATGCCAGTGATTGCTGACTCCAAAGTCGGGAAACCCTCTTGCGTGTGAAGGCCTGAACACAGAGACCAGATTTATACCATAGTGGATCCTCAGTTTCAGTTGATGTTAAATAGTTAAGCCAAAATCTGTCTTTAGAAGGGCTTCAAGCTTTCCTTTTCAAAATGTTGATTACCTACAGAGCAGGCATCAAAAGGAACGCAGTTGCTCATAGTAGACTTGATTTTTCCTTTCCAAGATCAAAATGTTGAGGTGGCAGCCACTGCTCAGCACACTGAAGCTCAAGCCATCCTGCCACAGTGTCTCAGAATTAATGTCCTGATGTGTCATTCCGAGTTGCTGGCTATGTGCTGTATAATTCACATCGAGGTTGGAGACCCAGTGCAGCAGAGCTTGGGTGATGTGCTCCTCCAGTGTCAGGAATCCACAGAGCAGCAAAGAAGAGCAACTTCTCCAGTATTGTGTGCTAGACTTGGCTGCAAGGTTGGGAGTTTGGGAGAGCATTATTTCAGTAATTGTTTAACTGACAGAGTCACACTGAAGACCTTGTTGTGGCACACACTGGCTTTAGTAAGAAGAGATCGATTATTTGCCCTTCCCCTACTAATTGTGACTTCTCCAGATTTTACTCTCTGGATACCGTTGCTTCCTGTTTTTCAAACTCCCTGATATTTCAGGCTTAAATTTCAGGGGGGCTGTAGCATCCCCAGGCTTCTCCTGATGCTGATGCAGGAGGAGGCAGCCCATGGGCCAGGAGCAAAATGCTTGGTGTCTCTCAGAAATTCCCATCTCACTTGCATCTGGTGTAAATGCACCCCGCAGTTTATTGAGTTGCTCGTCGTGAACACTGTGGTTACTGTGCAGTAAGTATTCTTTTGCATATTCTGTTCTTCCTGGGCATTGTAGGAATTAGTGCATCGGTTGAGTACTGATGAGGATGATTAGATGAGACTGAAATGTTATGGGTCATTAAACAAACAAACAAACAACCCCACCTTCATTTTATTGAATCTCATGAGTTTTCTTCTTCACAGCTAGTTGACCGAGGATCTGTGTGAAAGAGCAGGCTGTTAGCTTAGGCAACTTAGATTGCTTTAAATGGCTGTGAACTAGTTTTATTGTGCTACCAGTCTTATTTCATTTCCAGAAAGTGAAAGTTTGAAGTAGGTCCCGAATCTGGTTTCTCACATGTGAGATCATTTTGCTACCCATGACCTAGAAACCAACAATGAATGTGTAAATTACAGACAAGAAGAAAATTCTGAATTGACTGTAAGGTGAATAGAAGTTGAATAATTCCCTGAACTTCGACTGTGAAAAGAAGAAAAGATCACTGAATTCTAAAACAGACTTCAATATAGACAAAGAAAATGTTATTTTAGTATAGATTAAACTTATGACTAAGATATAGAGGGATTATTGTGTCTGTTTCAGATGTAATTTCATGCCTGAGAATTTACATTGAAGGCAAACTGGTCTGGATCACATTAGCAAAGGCCCTGTTTTGCTGTCAGTTTAATTAAATGGAAACTGCTGGCAAGGAGACCTGAGTAGGTTTATAGAAGCAATACTATTTTGTATGTTGGAGCAGGAAACTGTTAGGTCTTCAGGTTTGAAAGGGACGCAGAAATGAAACCTGTGATTCATTCTTGTTTACAAACTCACAGCTAGTATACAATGACCTTAGTGATAAATTAGCTGCAATTACATGTTATATGAGGTGGGCTTTACAATAGCAGCAGACTTCGTGGTTATGAAAACCATGACCTTTGACAGGGAGGTTAGAACATGAAGTTTTTCCAAACAGTGCCTAGATCTTCAAAAGTGTTTGTGTTTCCTTCCCTGTTTCATGTGAGTAGATTGACAAGATGTGTGGTGGGTGTTCTGTTTGCTCGACGCAAGATTGTTGTCAGGCAGAAACCCCCCCAAAACAAAAAAGCCCGCCCTTCAGGAGCATTGATTTCTCTGTTAACTGTGTCTGGCGTGCTGCCTTTTGGCTTTGATTTCAGAGAGAAACATATTTGGTTACTTTAATAGGCAAAAGCACTGAACCTGACTTGTAGGGGAAAAAATTGTTTTCTTTCCCTTTTTCAGTTCTGTTTATCGTATCCTGACGTTCTGTATCGTAATTGTGCAACAGTTCCAAGTTGGAGTAAAGAAAAGTAGAACTGGATGTCAGGCTCCATCAGCCTCATTATTTGAGAGCCAGCTTTTCTGGGTGACTCAGTGGGACTGAAAATGCGTGTTTATGCCAGTTAATAGCCACCCTGTGACACCAACTCAGATGATATCAAATGCTTTTTTGTTCTCTAAAATTGTTCACATCACCTATTTATATCTCCCCTTTATATTTATATTTGTTTTAATCTTAAGAAATTTTTGCTGAGCTGGAGCTCACTTGTCTCTTCTGCCCTAAATCTGTTTTTTTCACCCTTTTTTTGCTTTTTTCAGATATACTGAAAGAGAAGGGTTTGATTTTCTTTATTCTTTGACCAAGGAAATTCAGGTATTATTTATTTTCAGCTGCTTCTCCAATTTATGTCGTCACAGTGTGCGAGAGTAAAAGTCGAGAATTTGAGAAAGTAAGATTTTTAACCATGTTACAGTAATTGTATAATTTATTCTGTATGTATATACAAACGGTAGATGTTTACACAGACATATGTAGATAACTACAAAGGCATCTCTGGTGAAACTGCACGTGTCTCTGTGTGTGTATGCATGCAGCTCTATGTGATGCTGAGCTCTGGTACCCATAAAGCACTTGGCCAGAGGAGTGTGTTTATGAAAGACTTAACATCTTCACAAAAGTATCATAAGTTATAAAATGCATGGTTTGAGACCTACAAAGATCAAAAGAGAAAGAATGGAAAAAGAATTGTCTTTAAAAAGCCAGACCTGTAATAGCATCAAGAAAAACAGAATGAGGGGATTGTTGGGAGACCTCTGTCCCTCTGAATGCAGTGGTTTTTTCAGTGAAGCTGTAGGAGGAATCCATGTTTTAATATTAACTTCAGTCATGTTGTAGCCCAGTGGCTCCTGTGAGCATGAAGCTCTGCATGGCTGGAAGGTAGGTGGAAATGAAATCTGGAGAATGGTTGTGGGACTGCAGGTGAAGGGAAGAAACTCTTGAGCCACCGTCAGTGCTTTTGCCTCTCCTCATAACACGATGCAGCCCATCCCAAAACACTCCTTGGTGTTTTCCAGTGCTGTGGGGAGGAGGACACGTGTCCTCACCTCCGCTCTGTTCTCTGTCTCAGCTGGGCGATGATCTCCCAGGGCCCAGCTCCCAATGGCAGTTGCTTAGCAATAATTAAAAATAAACCAACAAGCAGCAAACTGTCTTCACATCCAGGGGCTGTCCATCGAAGCTGTGGAAAAAGAGCAAGAAAGGGTCAGTTAGTTTTGATCCTCACTGTGGTGAGGTAAGAAGCACAGAGAGATAGGGGAGGAGCTAGTCAATTATTTTGTGTGGGTAAGTGGCAATGTATCCAAAAGGCTGGGAGCAAAAAACGCTCAGTTGACTTTGCTTGCACAGCAAGAAGGGGCTTCAGTTGTCTCTTCCAGCCTGGCTCCCTGTTACCCTGGTCCCAGGGGCTGCAATGCAGAGCCATCCTCCGTGCTATGGAGTTGTGGGATTCCTCAGTGGAGCCCTGCCAGTTGTGTTGGAAAGATGTAAGGAAGCGAAATCTTTCTGGAGGAGGTGCCTTTCAAGGTAACTAGAAAGGAGAAAAGACCTTCCCAGTTGTAGTGGTGGCAAAACTCAAAGCCAGTAAAGAAATTCAGTCTCAAGAAAGGAAAATTAAATTCTTCAGCAGCTAGTTTATTTTAGTTTTTCTTTTCCTGTTCTGCTTCGTGACAGAACTTCAAATAATTATGTTGATTTATGATTACAGGTATTTTAAAGCTGTAGTATGCTGAAACAAAGCAATGCCAGCTTATTGTTTCTGGCCCTATCCAATTATACAATTCAGTTTAGGCATGTAATAGCGTTACAACAGAAATATCCATCATGATGGATTGAATTTCATGAAGTACAACAGAAGAATATTTATAGCTCCATTCTTAAAGCCACTTTTGAGTCAGAATATGCCTCCTTGGCATTTAAAAAAGAGAAAATCTGAAACTTTTTTCAGTCCAGCCCCCAACCTACCACAATCCGTTGCCTACGTGGGGAGGGGGCTGTGGGTTGATGGTAAGCAGAAAATGATAGAATAGTGTAATTATTTCCGCTAGAAAATGAGAATCCGGCATTATTTGTACAGTAACACAAAGTCATTATTTGGCTATCCCACTGTAATGAAACAATAAAGATCATAGTTAATTTAAGTATCATCTCCAGAGACTTTTTGCTCTCCCTCCTCCATTTTAACTAGTAAAACAAATTTGAATTGCTGGTCTAGTTTCCCAGTGTTTTTTAGTGAGCCGAGTGGGCAAAGCCTCCCCTCCTCCCAGCTCTTGTAGACCTTTGGCATTCCAGAAATCTGACCTTGTTTGTAGGGAATGGCTCATTTTTCTATAATGCAATATGAAGCACTCTTGTGTTTTGATTCCATGAACTAGAGAGTTTAATGTTCCAGCTTGCCGTGATAAGGATATGATCTGGTTGAGATAGAAACACTAAAGGAAATTAGCTATTGTACTATTCTTTAACATACTGTTTGCATAGCAGTTTCATTTAGAATCATTTGGAATAATCTTGGAGTACCTTTTTTAAAAGATTCCCTTTTTTATTTTTTTTTATTTTTTTTTTTGTGTTGTTGGCCGGGATAAAAAGTGGGGCTTTAAGATATTTCTCCTAAAATAAATGTGAGGCCGCCTCATTTATAGTCAGCATGCCTTGATTACTTGCAGACATGCTGGAAATTTACATGCGCTTTTCTCCATTATAAAACACTGATCTGTTCAGATCATTAGCTCCCTCATGACTAGAGTTTGGCAGCAAGCCAAGGCAGGCTAAATCTGTAGCTGTAAATCGTGAGTTGAAATAGCAGAAAGTGGATTTGTAACTTAAAAAGTGTAAACAGTTTGGAAAATGAAGTAATTTTAGAGTATGATTGATTGCCTTAAGATTGCACTTTAAATTAGCCCAGGGTCTCCGCAGCAGATATAGGCACTAACTGCTCATTATATATTTTCACTTTTCTTTGGAACAATAGCATTGTTGGTAGGCTTCGAAACAATGTATGCTTCTCCTGGAGTGACCTTTGAGGAAATGAATAGTTTTATTGTGTGTCCATTACTTCGCCTGAAACAACATTTTTGAGTTATTAATTTGCTGTGGTCTATAAATAAAGGAATCAAAATGCAAAGCAGCTGTATTGTGCTGCATATAGTTCATCAGACTTGTGCTTAAACACCACCATTTGCGACTGATAATGTACTGTATAAATAATTTTTTTCCCCTCTGAAAAATAAGTGATGTTTTTTTGTAGCCTGCAGTTCCTGGAGATTGGTCTTTGAATCCCGTAGCAGCAAAAATTATTATTTTTAGCGCAAACAATTGGTGAATGTTCTGGGGGACTGGCACATTGCGTCCACCTTTTCAAGGACCCTGTTTCACTTAATTGCGTAGTTGAGAGTGAGAAATGCAGTGACAAGGGTGTCTGGAATAAGAAATGTGGGAGTTGTGGTGTGGTCAGTACTGTTATTCTTTGGTCTCCACGTGGATCCCCATGTGTGTTGGTGCTCTCAGCACCTCTCTGGGATGGGAGTTGTCCTTGCAGCACCCTGGTCGAGAGGAGTGAGTAGTGGGTGATCCAGCAGGCTGTTGGTGTCTTGTGAGCTCTGGCAGTTTCCAAATGGTGTCCGGAACCATTCACTGCTCTTTCCCAAAGAGTTATACAATCCATTGATAATGTTCCTGCCTCCCAGGGCAGCGTGATACCTGAAGTCACGAAGGTCTCTAGTGTGGAGAAACACCTCAGCATAACTTTGTGGATGTGAGCACGTAACTTGTATGTATGTACTAAGCACATACATGTTGTGTGCAGCCAGGACTGCTGCCTACTGCCCTTGCATGCTTTGACCGTGCTAGAAACTAGGAATGTAAAGGTATTAAACTGACATTAGCAATGGTTACAGATCACAATAAACAGCTGTGACTGCTTGGAAAAAGTATATAATAAAAACTCCTACAATTTTGTATCGGAGTGTGTTTTTCATCTCTCTCCTTGTCCTAGATTTGGTATCTAGCATTCAGTAGATACACAGCTCTGTTTTATCCTCCTTCTGGAAGCTACTTTCCCAGAGAATATTTTTTCCCAGTGTTATCACCCCTCCTTGATCTTCTTTCCTTTCTCGCTCCACCTTTGAAATGAAGATTTTGCACTTGTGAAAGAGGTATGGCTGAGAGGTCTGAGCACAGGTCTGGGAGCCAGGACCTGCTGAGTGCTGAGCTCAGTGACTCATTCAATGGCCTTAAGCAAGTCAGAACATCTCCGATGAGGTTATTTCATATGTAAAACAGGGAAAATAATACTTATCTATCTACCTGCCTCATAGGAATACCCCGAGGACTAATTAGCGTCCATTAAGTGCCTTGAAATAGATGGTTCTATCTACTATTAGAGCAGGTTCCAGACTAGAAGACAATGTGTTAGGATTGTTTTCTGCTTGGGAGCCTTTGTCTCTGCTGGGTGTGGGACTGAAGCCCATCAGGAGCAGAGCACAAGCCGCCTGGTGTTCTCCGAAGACTGGCAGGGCTCTGCTGGGCCCTTCCTAGGCAGAGTCACCGGAGACTTGATGCTCTCACTGAAAACTTGGAAAGAGAGTTTGTCTAGAGAAAAGAGTGGGAGGATACTTGCTTGTTCCCCTCAGCTCATAGGCATAACTTGTCCTGAAATCCTTTCTCACCCTTCCTCCACCTGAGGCCTTTTCAGATAATTCAGGTAGCGCAGCTTCTCCTCTTTTCCAGGAATGGTTTCCTGGTCTTGCAGAAAAGGAAAAGAAATCCTGCATTAGTTCTCAGGAGGATTGTGGGTTCCCATTGCAGGGAGCCCTTTCTTATTCAAAAGGCCATTCCTCTTTCTTGAAGAGCAAATGCTTATATTCTTTCCCTTCACTGGATAACAGACTCCTCTGCAAAGTCCTTAGAAGGCAAAATCTAATTTTGGGTATAGGATACTAAACTCTGCAGGTGTGTGTCTGCCGAAGTCTGGGAGTCTTTTCATCATCATAACAAGGAGGGTTGTCATCTGACCGGCAGCTCCTTTTGTTCTCTGGTGCATCTTCTCTCACCATATACTTTTGTACCTCTCTTAAGAGATGCCATAATAATCTAGTTCAAAGGACCCAGCCCTGTTCTCACTGAAGCCCACAAGCCTGGTCTTTATACCAGTGAGACTAGGACTCAGTCCAAATTAACTGGAGAGAAGCTTTATTTCTTCCCATTTACTCCTCACGCGTCTCTCAGGCCGTGAGTAATTTGCAACGAGACGGGAAAGCCTGTGTGAAATTTTCCAAGGGAATTTTCTCCGTTTTAATAACTTAATGAAATTGCTTAGCACTTCATCAGCTTTTTCAGTGTATGTTGCTGGGATTCTGATGTATTCTGCTTTTTCTTCAGTACCAAAAGATGCTTACCTTTGAAATGAGCATTGGGACCCACAATTAAACCTTAGTCCCGCAGAAACCTTTCTGGCACAGGTATTGGTTAGATACCGTTTTAAGGAGGCTCTCTGCACCTCCTCTTGTGCCTGCAGGAAGGGGAAGGGATCAGGAACAATTGTCCCACAAGCTCTCACACGCCTGCAACTGGTTTTTTTTCCACAGAAATAAGACTGTGCCACAGAAAGACCTAGTGATATGACCTTGGTTACACAAGAAGGCCCTGGCGTTGCTGAATTTCGGTTGGCTTGTCCATCTTATCCTGTATGTCACAGTTTTTGGTCCTTGTATCCTAGACAGAGGAGTATTGTAACTCCCTTTTCCATTAGACCTTCTTCATATTTGGTGCAACGTGAGAAGTTCAGTTAGGAGGTGAGAGTTCCCAAATATTTGGGGAAGTGTGGTGCAGGCCAGTTGGGTCAGTGGCCTTTCCTCTTCGTATTGAGTTTCATCTTGTCGCTGGGAAGGAGGGGAACCTGAGTAAGCTGCTGTTGGAGAACAAATATCTGCTGCATTGGAATGAGATAGAGGGCAGCAAATTCTTGGAAAAATATATGTGACGTTAGCGTTTTTGGGTTTTGTTGGTTTTTTTAAAGAAATGGCATCATTTTAATTCTAAATCTGTGCCACTCCTGAATTTAAGCATGATTACACTGCATATGATAACACAAATTTATCTGTAAAATTCTTTAACTGTGGTTTTTATTTCCCATCTTGACTTCTTTTTCTCTTCTTGTCTTTGATTGGCTTCCAAAAAAGTTATTAACATGTTGCAAAACAAATACAAGGGGCCACTGAAGCTTATTAAAAATGGTTTCTTTTGTTCATATCTGCCAGTTGACAAATTGTCTTGTGCTCTATCTTATCTGCTCCCGTGTGAAAGGTTACATGAGAAAATGGCTGAAAATAAATTGCTATTGAATGTTGTTGAAGACTAAGCATACAGCTTCTCTATTAAGGACCTCTTTTAAAGCTCTCTATTCAGACTCCCCTCTGCATGTCTCTCTAACACTTGTCTGTTATATTATGTTTGGCACAGAAGGAAACATTAAATAGAAAAGCAACGTCTGACTGTGGTGTTTCTAGACCCTATTATCCCTCTGTCAAATGTCCACATGAGAAGGGTACAATTTTTGTCCATATTGATGATAATTTTTGAAGGCTTTACTAACTGTCTTCAGAGTGAAATGCTAGAAACAAGTGAAATTGAAAAGCATATTTTTGCAGCTTTGGAAATCTTAAATCAGTGTAATGAGACGCACTCAGTAAAATGTAATTATTCTCACTTCTCCATGTGTCAAAGAAATCAGCAGTATGGTTAGGGAGCGGAGGGTTACAGTGAGCTTGTTATTTTTATACAGAGCCAGATACTGCTTATGTGTAGTAAATTGTAAATAGTAGATAATGCAGTTTTTATGTGTACTAAATACCCTGCAAGAATTAACGGGGTTGTTACTTCATTAAGGGTTTCAAAGAGGGCATAAACGTCAAAAGCAGAGCTCAACTGTTTAAATCACTGGACCATTTCCACCCTCCACCCCTCGTGTCACAGCTCTGGGACCGGCAGCTTCTGCCGTTGCTATTTCGAGGAGGGCGCAGTTCCTCCGAATTTTCAGAATGATAGTGAAAGAGCCCCGTGTGAGACACCAAAATAAGGCTTTTGACTCATACTTTTGGGTGGAATGGAAAATGAAGGTGGTTGATTCTGCCGTATGGAAGAGGTGGTGAAACAGTCCCTTATAAGTAAGGCTGCGATTGCTTCTCCCTCATTTGTCTTTGAGTGGTGTGCGGAGATGAAGGAGAGATGACAGAAGACCTGGTTACTCTGATACTAAGCCCAGTAATGCAGTTTAATGACTTAATTTCTTCCCAGTTTTTCATGCCTTGAAGTTCTCCCACCCAAGTATGGGCCTCTTCAGCACAGAAGTCAAATAGCAGACCACAAATTTAAAATTCATCAGTCCAGAGAACATCTTGAGAAAAAAACTGTAGAGTCCTGAGCACTGGATTGGGGAAACTCTTACATCTTTGAGCTCGTTGTTCCAGTGGTTAATTGTCATTGCTGTACAAGTGTGCGTCCCTCTTGCCAGGGGCTCTCTAGTTGCATGTTTCTCTGTGAGAGCAGAGTTTCTCATTCTCCAGTATTTAATCTGCACAGCGCTGCGCTTCAGCAAGGGAGTCCAAGGCACATAATCCCAGAAACAGCAATAATAATACAGATGATGAGAAAGTGTTGTGGGGGAAGTTAGTGGATGTGACCCCCACCATGCCCCAAAAAGATGCTGTAGGGAACGTGTAACTTCAGCCTCAACAGCAGTGGAAGTACTTGTGTTTGTAGCATAACCCCCATGCTCAAGTATCTGCAGGATCAGGCTTTATGTGTAAGTACTGAAGCGTAGTTCAGTGGTATGTTGGATGGTGTTCAGAGATTGCTGAAAACGGTGCATTAAGTAGCACTTTGAATTGCAAAGTGCTGGTTTAGTTTTGTCTATGAGAATGATAACACTTATTATCTGATTGTTCCCTGTGCAAATCTCACCTCAGGAAAAATTAAATTATGTTTGAATTCAGCTAAAGCAAAGTATATCATTATTTCCTTTCGTTATTAAAAGGGATTTTTACTGTTTGTTTGTTAAAACTGAAGCAGCTGCCATGTTAGAGCCTTAGATGATTTAAAAGCAAATACAGAGGCAGAGCCATTTACAGTACAATTGGCTTGTTTAATGTGATTTAATTCCTCTTCTTGGCTTCGTCATATTACCGAATTATGTTTTCAGCTCCCCTCCCCTTTTTAATTCTTTCTTCTTTTTTGTTATCAGCAGAATTGAAGCCGCTTATCAGTAACCACGACAACCAGGATAAATACTTGTTTTAAAGCTGATGCACATTCAACCTGAATGGTCCACATGACCCAGAACATTCAAGAGGACAGGCAGCATGTGCTCTCTTCTACAATCAGTCTCCCCCTTCCCCCCATCTCCATCTGCTTTAGAAAGCTAATAGGGCAGTTTAAAAACCTTTTATACCAGAGTGGTTTTTTGTAGTCATCCGTGGCTGTTTGGACATGGGCTGGCCCATGCCTTTGATCTGAGGAGTAAGGAGGGAAGGAAATTTTGGGAGGCAGGGCGCCTTCACAGCCCAGCGCTGAACTTGGCCACATCCCCATCATCGTCTTGCTTTCCTCGTGCTCCTCCAGCCATGGTCAGCAGTCACCTGCATTCGGTGGGAGGGGGAACTGCTGCTTTGAAAGCCCTTCACGAAGTGGGGAGACAGTCCCAGCTGGGCAGCAGTTAAATGAAATGAAGGAGTGACTGGAATTGTGTGGGACAGAGAAAACAGTTACGGTGGGAGAGAGAAGCCCCAACACTGACCAGCCTGGTCTGTCCTCTGTCTCTGATGGAGGCAGGTGGGGTGGCTGGGGTGGCCAGAGAGAGTCACTTCCCTTTCGAGGAAACTTAGGAATCTCTTGCTTACCCCGAAATCCCCCAACAAGAATTTCTGCCTGGCCTCTTTGCTCTCTCCCTTACTCTCTAAGTTGCTTGATGCCGTAGAATAAATCCTTTAAGCTCTCTCTGTCTCAGTTTCTCTCTCTGTGTAATGGGGATAATAATTTTTACTCATCTCCATAAAGCAGTTTGAGGCCTGTGGATGGAAGGGTTATATAAAAGCTGGAAATGACGATTGTCAGTCACTCTTCTTTTGAGTCCAGAAACACCTCATAAGGTTTATGAGGCACTTCCTAAGGCACAGAAGGATCTTGGGAGCATGGGGTTGGAGTTGCAGTTATGAGGAGCTGAATATAGGCTTTATATTGTTTCAGTATTAAATTTCTTTTGTCTTCTTCAAAAATTGGATTTATGATTTGAATTTAAAGAGGTTTAGTGAGATAAATATTATAAAAGATTTGATTGTATGGACACACTGTCAGTCATTGGTGAATATACTTGGTTTTGTCCCCATTAAGTAGAACAACTCAGATCCAAATAATCAAGTGTAAAATGTCCTTCAGCCGTGTGCTTTAAGTACATATTAGATGGTGCTGTCTTTTTTCTCTTTTTTAATGACTGTATTGCTGTTCGGTTGAACAGTAGTTTCAATCTCCAGTAGATTTGTAAGTATTCTCTTTCTTTCAAATGTTAAACTAATCTTAGGAATTCTTTGAACGGCTGATGCTCTGCTGGCACTGTGACAGAAAACGGAGGGCTGGGGAAGTGGCACAAAATTCTGAGAATTAGCTCTATCTCCTCCGTAAAAGAGGAGAAATATCTGACACATGCAGAAAGGCTGCGCATTTTATTCTTGATATTGGCAGAAATGGCTTTTGCCTTTTGATCAGTTTAAAAGCAAAATCAGGCAGGCAAACATGCATGTCAGAATTACAGGCAACTTGTTAACATCATCATTATCTGGTAAACATAAATGTAATCACTGTGTTCCGTATCCTGCAACACGTTGCCTTTGTTCTTGATTGCATTAGCATTCAAATAGAGGGGGGTTCTCAAAGCAGGGATGAGTAGAATGAGTCCTGCCAGCAAAGCGGTATCCCTGTTGTGTCAATAATTCACCCAAATCTATTTAAACCCAAACCCACAGATTTCCTGTCCCATCTCATGTGGCTAAAACATACTCTATTTGCATTTATCTGTGAGAGAAATATGATTCTTAGATTAATATTTTTAGGTCTTGTGATTAATTAGCCAGCCGAGGCACACCAAGTGGCTTTACTAGAGCGAATAAAGACCGTGGGAATGAAAAGGCAGAGTGGATGGGAAGAGCTGTGTTTGAGAAGTCTTCCCTAACCACTGGTAAGAGTTGATTGGTATTCTGGGGCATGCGTTGTGGCCACGGTGCAGCTACCTGAGCTCCTCAGCTGTTGCTCCTCGTTCACAGCAGCCTGGTGCAAAGGGACGTGGATTCCTGATGCAGTTCTTAGCCTTGTGTCTGCACAAAGAATTCGGTGTGAGAAGTGGTCAGGCAGGGAGCCAGTCAGAATTCTCCCATGAAGGTTATTTCTTTGGGAGAGCTGTTCCTTCTCACAGAGGAGTACCCAGAGGTGTAGGTGATGACTGTCATTGCTTCTTGGCCAGCTGCAGTTGTCTGGGTGATTTCGAGGTGTTTGGCAGGTTGTAGCTGGATTGTGTTATGGGAAGGTGTTCTCATTCCTCTTAAAGATTTTGAGGTCATAAAGACCCAGTTTCTTCTTTCTCTTTATGGTAACTCTTTCATCGTTATGCTATTTATGTTGCTTTTGGACTTTTTGAGAGGTTCAGGGTTTTCAGGTAATTGTGCGGTAAGTTTGTTTCTGTCTGCTGGAAACTGCCGTCTCCCTTTGGATGTTTATTAGAATAGGCTGTGCTGAGCCTGTCTGACCCGCAGTCATTGCTTTTGAAGCATCTTTGCTTCATCTGCACCTGCGTTCTCATGCCCATACTGTAGGAAGGAGTAGAACAAGAGAAGGACATCTGGATCTTAAGAACCTGAAGAGCCAAAGGCCATTGCTACAGATGAGATCAACCTCTTTTACTTTGATGGCAAACTTACCCAGCTGAGAGGGGATATTTTAGCTTGCATTTGGAGCATTGCTTTAGCATGGGGCAGACTGCTTTGTCACTTGTGTGGAATTCTTTTCACACACTTAATTTGATCTAGTTAAGCTTCTAGATGAAGCCAGTTGTCATTGATGGGGAAGTACTAGCTCTGGAGAGTGAGTCTATCCATGTCTTAGAAAACAGCAGGTTGAAAGGTGATCTCTCACTACAGAGGGATCTGCACAACTGTTGTAGGTTAAAACTGTGTTATTGGATGAAACGAGTCCCATCGTGTGTGCTCCACTGGATTGCTGAGGGCCTTAGGAGGGCAGTAACAGCTGAGCACTGCCCTGCAGTAGTCAGGAGGCCTCCCGTGTTGGGAGTCACAGCCGTGGTCATTCAGCACAGCTGACGTTGCCATTTCCAGCCATCCAGATACATCCTGCATTACCTCTATCTGCTGCGTATGGATGATATGGTCAAAGCCATGCATACAAGCAACGATAAACTAATTATGATGTGTGAATGCTCTGGGAGAGCCCCTTAGTAACTGAGGGTAATGCAAGAAGGCAGAGATGTGAGGGCACCGTGTGGGAGAGGAGCCTGACGGACAGAGCCCAGCAACTTCCTTCATTTTCGCTCTGTATTCCAAATAACTCCCTTGCTCAATTTGCTACCCACACACCAAAGCATTGTCCCATTTTATCTGGTTCCCCTGATACTTCCATTGCTTATCTTATGAAGATCTGTGTCAACATTTATCAAAACAAATGGCAAGCCTGGGACCTTTTAAGTAGTTTTTTTAGTTAATAAAACCAATCTTCTACTTCTGTTATGTTAAAAGTACATTATCTTTTTATTACAAACTCTCTACAGCTCTGTCTGTTTTCCTTCTTGGCAATTTCATGACTGCTCCAGTTGATTGCTGTATGGAGAATTACAAAATCATTAAGGGCGGGGTTTTACCAGCTGACTTACAGTACAAGCCATTTCTCAAAATAACCACAACAGTGCAATACTGATGTGTAATTTACGTCACAGTATGTTTTTATGAAATAGTTTGTGGCTTATTCATTTAGATTTAGAACTGAATATCTCTTCTCTCGCTTTTTAATCAAGCTTTCTTCTTTTTTCTTTTCTTTTTTTTTTTTTTACTTTTTAATATTTTCCACTCCAAGGCTTGGCTTGCCTCCAACTTACCAGCTACAGTGAGAAGGAAAAAATTGATTTTTTTTATTTTTTTTTTCTTTCGCCTGCAGTTTAACTGCAAGTGTGTTTTCCCCTTTGATGTATATACATTTGTGTTAACTGCCTCAGAAGAGATGGTAGATTTGTGGTAGAATGTATTGCACAAAGGTAGAGCAGAGAATTGATAAAAAAAGATGCAGAAGTTTGGAATTTCAAAGCGTACTAAACAAGTGGGGCTATTTAGCCTCCTGCTCTAGTACATTTCCTTTTTAAAAATTACTTTCTGTATAATGTCTTGTAATTAGAACAGGAAATCATTGAGTAACTGTAAGACGAAAAAGAGCACTTAAACTGAAATTTACCTTCTGAGAAATTATATTCACAATTTTTTTGCTTGAAATTTTTTTTTTCTTCCCATTACCAGGTTGCTAATGATAGTAACAGATGTACAGACTCTTATCTGTATCATTGTTCTGTTTGTGTTTTCTGAGGGAAAAAAATCATTTTCGCTAATTCAAAAAATGAATGGACAGAAAATGGGGAAAGCCTAATTGCAAAAAATATTCTGTGTCACAACAGAGTAGCAATTAAATTGAAACTTCAATATAATTATCAATAACAGTCGAGCCTGGAAGGGTGCCAGGCGCGTAAAGTTGGTGCTCAGCCTTTATGTGGTTGCTAGGAGCACGGTGAAAAGTATAAAGCTTAGAGAAAGGAATGTCTAATGTAATAAAGTAACAGAAGGTAGCATAAATCATTGTGAGAGCAGTTCATATTGACATTATTTTACTTAAATTGGGTCGAAACTAGACATTTAGTCTTACAAGAGGCACAAATTCATATTTCTTCTGCAGGAATAATTCTGTGCTTTCTGGGAAGAAATGGAGTGTGCTTTCCTAGCACCAGCCTCGTACATATTTGGAATCTTTTAAGCAAAAATCTTTAAATGTTTGTTTCTGTTGGCATCCAAGTGCATTTGCACTAATACGATTAAAAGAACTAAAGGGCAAAATACTTGGCAGCTTTTGCAGTTGAGGTAATTAGGTACAGGAAGGAACATGCATAGTTTTTCCATCAAGCTCTATAAAATCCTGGTGTGAAGGTCTTTTTAAAGAAAAAAATGCTTACTGATGTTGAGGGTAGATTATGGCAGTTAGCAATAACATTATAGTCTGATGTTTCTGAAACAAGCAAACAAAAAGCATGTTACAGTTTTGTGTTTCTCTGCTCTCTCTGTAAATGGTTCTGGCTCTAGATGGATTTGTTAGGAATTCATGCTTTTAGCAGGCGCTTTTTTTTTTTTTCTTTTGGGGCATTTAATTGTCTTGCCTTACATATTAAAAATGGTTGTGCTGATTTGAAAAGTCAGTTCTTGCATAGATTCATTGTGTTTGGCATTTCATGCATCTCTTACTTACAAAGACAACTTGAAGAACATGTAATCCAACATAAATGCCAGGCTGTGCCAAATCCCAGCTCTCTTTACCCCTCACAAAGGGAACTGTTGGATTACATCTATGCATATATAGGCAGTGCTCAGAAGGCAGGGGTGGAACCTTGCTTCCTAATTACAGTTTCTTTGTTTTCAGCCCTGAAATATAAAAATAAATGAAAAATTGACATTGGAGGGAGTTATTAAACCACACAATTATGATATAAGCATGGGATTAGAGTAATTTCAGTTGAGCCTTACAAGCAGCATACTGTAGGTATTATCTTTTACCATATTCTGTCTGTTGAAGCTAAAACAAGATTCAGAAATACAACATCTCTGTTTCCTAATATGTCAGTTGAATGATTCAAGAAATTACATTGTTTTTCTTAATTTCGAAGGAATGTGATCCATATTTTGAGCTCTGCTTCTACTAAGAGTAAACACTTTCTGATTAAATTTATGAAAAATACTCACCAATATTCACTAAGCCCACCATTAAATGGCACATATTATGTTTTGCCAGAAGAAAAAAATAGTTCTTCTTTGGGTTTGTATTTTATTAGGGATTGGTCTACTTTGATTTCTCTTTTCTCATGTGGGCGTGGTTGAGGAAAATAGTCTTTGTTCCAGGAACACTCTGTTTGTCTTTCACTAAACAAATCTTCAGTTTATTCAGCCTTTGTTCGTTCTTAGATGTATCCATTGAACCTGGAGTGAAAAAGCAAAAGAAACAAATGCATCATAAAGTACTCATTGGAGTTGCACAAGCATGCACAAAAGTGATCCTGTGAAAAATGACTTGATTTTAATTTATGCCAGGGGTTTTGAGTTAAGTCGTCAGTTGTCAGGGGTACAAAGTTTGTGTAATTCTGCACAGGGACTTACAGCACATTTGTCTAGAAACTAATGGTTTACTACAAAGGCACGTGGGACATACATTTATATACACCCTGTTTAAAAAGCTGACCACATCCTGGCATAAGAAAAGTGCTGTCAGATCAACAGATTCAGCTCACCGCTATCTACACAAAGGTACAAAGTAGTAATAACTGTCAGGCAGGCGTACGTTGGACTCTCGAAGGAGCTAAAGGACAGATCATGTGCTAGTTAATTCCTAGAACAGCTTCCCTGATCTGATTTTTAGAGTTTCCTAATAAAGAAGAGAGAGCCTTATTCCCAGGAGCAATTGGCTCAATCGTGCTGTTGTGTAGGCTTATGGGGTACTTGTTGAAACAAAGAAAAGCGTGACCACATCCTTATTGACCAAAAGACAGCTTAGGGCCATAAATATCATTTTCTTAGAAAAGTAATGTCAATGCTGTTTACCCAAATGTATTACTCTTATTTTTTTTTGCACAAACCGTTTTATCTCCCCACCTGCGTCGGGGTAGTGGGGAGAGTTTGAGTTCTTAACAGGGATGACTTTCAGGAGCTGTGCTTGTAAAAACAGTAGCTCGCAAGTGCGTCTGCCATGTTGATTTTTTTTTTTTTTAGCATTGCATTTGTCTGCAGTGATGACATTCTAGGTGATACATCTGCTTCCAGAGACTTCTTAAAATTTAGCCTTTTATGTGTCAGCATTTCCATTGCCTCACATGAATCTAGATGAGTTGTGCCATCGTATTTAGTTGGAGAGAACTGATCTGACATTTCTTTCAGTGTCTGAAGTGATTTTTACTTTAAGGATAAGAATGATGATTTCAGTATTGGTAATGGGATTAAATAGTAGACCTTTTGTCTCTGGCAGAAGAAATAGCTGAGTTATTCAGTAATCAGAGTACAGCAAAAAACATGAAGTGAACGCTCTTGCTTATCTTCATTGGCATACTTGGAAAGACATGCTCCATTACCATACCTGAGGAGATAAAGGGGCATAAAAACAAGTGTTGTTAAGTACTGGCTGCATACCTGCAAATGAGTAATTTCTCATGTTTGCATCTCTGGTTGGGTTTTTTTTGCTCTTAGGTTTCCTGCTCGTTATCTTATGATGACACTTGATTGCGATATTTCAAAATCTGCTGCTTTTATATGTAATATCGTTTAAAACCTGGAGGAATGGAAAGGTCTGAGCTCTAGGTTGCTTTATATTTTGAGCCCACATTTCGGCAGTACAAGATGTTCTAAAATTCGTTTGCTCGTTATGCTCTGTAGGTGTTTTATTGAGTCCTGTGAGGATAGTTACTTCCACCTGTTGGGGTTTAGCATCAATGACCAGGTCAGACCAGCCCAGCTCCCTGTCCCAGGGGCCCACTGGTAGTTGCCAGTACTGGGTACTTCAAAGGAGAGTTAATAGAGAGTTAATACTCTGAGGTTTGTATATAATTATTTTTAAAAGATGTTAGCTTGTGCAAACATGGGTGCAGTAAAGCTGTGTGGGTAACTGAGTGAAAATGATAGATAATATTTCTATCAAAGCAGCCAAATTGGCAAAGGATGGAGAACACTTTGATTCAGGCCCTTGGCCAGCTTCTGCAGAGCTTTGTTTTCTTGCTCATCCAGGTAGTCTTTGTGAGTAAGCATGGGAGAACTGAAGGCCAGAAAATAAGCTATTTTAACAAACTTTCTTTAAATTTCTATTTTTAACCTTAAAATTTCTCTATTCAACCTTTCTTTCCAAACCCACTATACTATAAGAGATAGGCCTTGAGAAAGGGCTGAACCAGCAGGTATCTCATTTTCTGAGATACTTGAGTTACAGCTCTTAGTTTTTATTTTTCTGACACACTAAGGTTTGTTGTTTTTTTTTTCCCGTTCTTCCAGGTGAGGATGATGAAGATTCAAACCTGCTGATTCTCAGCTACCCGCAGTACTGTCGATACCGTTCCATGTTGAAGCGCATTCAGGACAAGCCTTCCTCAATACTAACAGACCAGTTTGTTTTGGCCCTCGGAGGCATTGCAGTAACAAGCAAGAACCCCCAGATCTTCTATTGTCGGGATACATTTGACCATCCTACCCTAATAGAAAATGAAAGTATATGTGATGAGTTTGGTAAGTCATGTTATAGCTATTTTCTTTTTCTCACAAATGAAGACATTTCCCTTCTTTTTAAGTGTCCACTGATTTCCAAGGGGAGGATGTGATACCTTTGAAGTGAACCAATGCTGTTTATGATTGAAATGTTGAGTAACAAATACGCTCTTTCCTCTGTGAGACTGAAGGGTTCTAGCCACTGGTGATCTCAGAATTGCAAGTTGAGTTTATCACAAACAAAGATAATGTTACATGAGCGTGTAGCACAGTTACTCTGTATGAGTGAAAGGATACCTTGTCTGGACTTGAAATGCATCTACCCTAACCATTCTGCTGGAGCCTGGGTCTTTCCAGAAGCTTTACAAAGCGCATTGGGGTGGGTTAGTGCAATGCGCTAACAAATGCAAAGTAGGAGAGAGTCCCTGCACATCCCTTTGCAGTTGCAGAGCATTCCCCAGCCATGAGCACCCAGGGCCCTGTAGAAATGTCAGCTGCAGCTAGTGTGTTTCTGGCGTCCTGGGATGCCCCCAGCAGGGGCTTTACCAGTGTTAGGAGCTTGATTTTGTGAGTGCAGAGGCACTTCTGGGAGGTGACCTCTTAGCTCAAAGGGTGTAGAGAATAGTATGCAGCTCCAAAGGAATGTGCAGCCCCTTACAGCTGGGAGAGAGAACTGCAAGATTTGACACCTGATAGCAGTCAGGTGAATTCACACCTTTTGCTTTTGGTGTCAGATCAACCCAAGGACAGCGGATGTGTAACAGAGTGCACACTGTGTAGACATCTAGGGTAACTCTGATGATGGGGTCCAGAACAAATTCCTTAGCAGTGTACCTCTGCTGTGAGTTTTAAGTTTTATTCCCCATGTCAGCAGATGGATGGGCACTGCAGCTAATGCTAGGAAAGTCTGTTTGCCATAGTGGTGGGTACACCTTCACATGAGACACCCTTGCATGTCTGCAAGGAAGCTCTTGTGGTCTCTTAGAGAGTGAGTTTCTGAATACACATTTAATGTATAATAACGAGAATGAGAGGGAAGGGGTTCAGCCATGCCTGTGATGGGAGAGTCATCTCCCTGTTCTCCCAAACTCAAGCATGCTTGTCTTTGAGGCACTTCAGGCCTTGCTGTATCCTGCAGAGGAACGCTGACCCAACCAGTGGCATTGGGGCATTTTGTGAGGTAGTGCTCTTGTTCTGCTCTACCACTCCATTCCCAACAGGAAGATGAGATCTTTCCTCACATGGTGTTGCCACTGGAGCACATGACTGCTGGGAGTGGTTTCAGTTTTATGCTGTCAGGCTTTTTTGGGATCAGGCCCAAACTGTCAAGTCTGCTCACACTCGCACAAAATATTATAGGTTTTGAATGAACTACAGATAAAAGTGTTGATTGCTCTTAGGGGGTGGAGGTGGTGAAAAAAATGAATGAAATGCCCTGGAAGTTTGGTCCAATAACACAATAGTATCATGTTGATTTTTATTTACTCTGAGCTCCAGCTCAGAATATAAAGTTCAATTTTAATTGACTCTCCTTTTGATATGGGAAAGGTTATTTTAGGCTTGAAGGCATTTGATGAGCCTACCATCTGCTTTCTGTGGAGTATTTTATTCAGGGTCATTCCTTGATTACAGGTTTGTTGAAATAGTTGGATCCATAATGTAAGTGTATCATGGATTATTAGTAATAGATGAATCAAAGAGATGTGGAGTGATGCAGAAACTACGCTTAGTGAACCATAGCAAGTGCTTTGTTCAGTCTCTGAAAGCAAACTGTGCCATTCTCTTGACCTTTGCAAGGCAATTATCTCATTATCAAACAAGTGCCACAGAAATCTTAGCCATAGAAATTAATAATGTGTATTTAAAGTGTAGCTTGGTTTAGAAGCAGATTTTTTTAAATTCCTGTAAAACAAAATTAAAAAAATACAACAAAAACCAAACAAACAAAAAACCTCTACTGTTTAAAAGTATTTCTTACGAAAATAATGATGTGGTAAAACTTGAAGACCCTGCTGTGTTTAAAAGAAAAAAAACCGGCCAATGTATCGTTCCGTATCTCTCTTGCAAAATGCATGGTGTCAATTATGCTACCTTTGTGGAAGACAACAGGCAAAGTACTATTTTATCCATTTCTTTAGTGGCAGGACAATAAAATGTACAACACCTTGTTATACAAATAGTTTACATTGATGTAGATTGATGTCACGTGAAAAATGATGACTGCTAAGGCTGAACAGAGGCAGGGTGGTACAGCAGATAAATGGATTACTCTAAGGCACTGGTATTTATCAGTCAAATCTGAGGGGATACCAGATTACAGAAATACGACTAAAATTTTGAAAAGGTGTGTGTAAGGAGATCCAGACACATTCAATTTGAAGGTTTTTCCTTTCTTACCTTGCAAATGAAAGTGTGTTTTTCACCATCGCCTGAAATTCTTGCAACTCTAAAGCGAATACAGAATTTGGGAAATACATGTCTTCATGTGGGAAGCACTGGTTTCTGATATGGATGCCAGGTCTTCTTCAGAGACATTGCTGCTGGGGAGAGTGTTACACGTTCTCTGCATGTTGCAGTGCTGTGTGACAGGTACAGCATGTCGCAAGCGAGACACCAGAAACACCTTCACAAACAGCCCCAGTGCGTCAGCTGTTGTCCTTGTTAGGCACTTTTTCATAGAAATGTTTTTCCAGGAAGTGTTCTCTTTAGTTTCATTATAGATTTATAACAAAAAACATTTTGTTCAGCTGTGACTTCTTCTCATACTCCTTGCCTCTATTCCCTCTTTTGTGGGGTTTAACAAAAATAAATAAAGCAGGAAATGAGGAAGAAAAATTAAGTTCTGTTAACAATAAATAATGTTGTTTTGATGTGGGATTTTTTAAGTAGAAGATGTATGTAGATGCTCTCTGTGAGCTCCCACAGATAAAGCTGGAAGAGAAGCTTTGACGCTTTGGGCAGTCCCATGTGAATGTTCTCTGTGTTTCCATAGACCTTCTGTAAGGGTCAGGCTGTGCTAAGCTTCCCCTCCAACTTCAGCTTGAGTACCCCAGCCAGTGCTGCTGCTGACACCTCAGCTGTGCCTGCCTCTGTCCTGCCTGTGCACTGCTGTACGGCATGTGGCCAGGGGGAGTGGGCAGGAATATTCGGGACTGGTTTTCAAGTACAGCCCTTTTCTGAGTCTCCTCTGACTTGGTTCAGTGTGCCACCACATCCCATCCAGGAGGCTGCTGGAGAATCAGGCTGCTGCGATGAAACAGCTCAGCAGCTGGAAGGCTCAAACATTTGCATCTATTTCATTGCAGCCTGCCAGGGAAGGACTCACCCTCCATTCCAGGGGAAAGACTGCTGTGAGTGGGAAGCCTCCTGCTCCCATTCTTGTTGATCTAACTACTGATGAGTTAATCTAACTACCTTGAAGGGTTCCCCTCCAGAATGCAAATGTGCTCAAAGGCTTGCTTCTGTTCAGAGAGCAGAAGACATAAACCATGCTTGGATGTCTTGATAGCCCAAGTTCATGGCTATGACTGCAGTCAGACTGTACACATATTCCCCTCCTAAAGTAAGAGCAATTAGAGATCCTCACCTCACCATGAATCCAGTCCAGGTGGATAATGAAATTAACATGAACAATTGAAATGAACAATTCATTTTGCTTCAACTCAGGACATTTTTCAAAAGACTTTTTATTTATAGACCTTTGGGGTTAGTGTTGCTGAGTACCTTTTGTGAATGCATATAATTTGCAGTCATCCACTGTGTGGTCATACATGCTGCAAGAGAGAGGGAATGAAAAAATAAGCTTCCTAATAATTTTCATTATAGGCCAACGAGATCTAGCTGGAAGCAAAGCTGCCTGAGTGTTCAGAAGTTGTATCTGCAGGTCACTGGGCACTTGTTCAGTGTGCACTTGTTGCTAGAGCTTTCGTCTGTGTTTGCTAGTCCAAGGAAGGTGACTTATGCTACCAGGCTTGTGCAGGGACTGGCTGCCAGGGCACATGGAGGAGTGTGGATCCTTTGTGATCCAGCTGTAGGCTGTGTTGCCAATGCATGTGGGCCCTGCAGCACACAGGAGTGTCTGTCAGCACAACTTTCCCCAGGCTTGGGGACTCGCAGGGCAGTGGGAACAGACGTGCAGCTTGTTCTGACAACAGGAGGTGCTCGGGTGATGGTGGGTTTGTACAGCTCCCTCAGCTTCACCAGGTAAAAACCTCACACAGAAGGATTTGTCTGGTGCTTTGTTAGATAAATATTCTAAGTCCTGCCTGCTAAAGATGAACGAGAGGACTCTCTTTTGTTTTCTGAACGTGGAGTTGCTTTTTCTATAAACAGGAATGTGAGAGAAAGCTGAATACCTTATTTCTTCTTAATTTTTAAAATCGATTTGGTAAATTTTGAATCATTATTTTTATAGCATGCTGGGTCTAATATGCCATTAAACAAGCTGTTAAGTCTCTGGAGTACCATAAACACGTTTGCCCCCCAAAAGAAGGTTAAAATTTCGGTTTGTATGTAAAGGCCAATTTTTTGTATGACATTTCATACCAAGAAGTGAGAGAACTACATCCTGCTGTGGTATTAATATAATTTTTTCTATGAAAAATTAAACGTCTTCATTTTACCATAACACGAGCAATACACAGGGAAGCTGCTCATTGAAAAAAAGAACCCCAAAACTATATGTAAAAGGGCATTGCAGTCCCCACTTACCTCCTCTCCCCATCCTCCCAACCCAAACTTAATGATATTTTGCTTGACAGGGGAAAAGTCGCCTACATTGAAAACAAAGCAACCTCAAAACCTTCAGTAACTCATCTCTCCCCATGAAGCAATGAAGAAAGCAGTTTCTCTCACTTCCAGGGCTGGCAGGGAGTGGTTAGGAATGAGGGATGACTTACCAGTCCTCCCAGATGCTGGGGCTTCTGAGCCAACAATTTCAGAAGGACTTACCTTCCATCTTGTTATTGACCACGGAAGCTGTGAGAGAACAGTGCTCTGGAGGAGAAAGGACTTTTTAGGGATAGATCATGTGCCAGAAAAATTGTATGGGATGAAAGCTGGTGACTTCAGGGTATAGAGTGGTACCATTAGTCCTGGTACAGCTGAAATTTGGTCTTTGGTCTCATCATACATCTGAGTTTACAGAAGTTTGTGACTCACAGATAAAATCAGTTGTTTAGGGGAAAAACATAACAAAATAAAACCTTGGCAGGGACTGAAACTTTAAAAAAAAATATGAAAGAATGTTTCCAGTCTAAATGAAATACAGTTTTCCTGTTGGTGACTTTATTTGTGTGAGTCAAAGAGTCAAAAGTTAGCATTTCTGTTTAAACCAGCTGTAGTCAAAAACTGCACTTGGGGCTTAATGGGTGGTTTTTTAATGTTTTTCAGCTGATGTAAAGTATCAGCATTATTTCTGTTGAATGTTTTGGCTACCTGCAAGATAATTTATATCAGTGAAATTTAAAAGACCCCCTAAGTTTCCATACAGATGCTTCGGGCTTCTTTGTTTTAATGGAGATGTGATGTTAGAGTGGGATTGATGTTAGGGATCATCTGCAAAGAGTAGAATGTTTAAATCATTTAGAAATGTGATAGGAAGGGTATGGAGACTTTTTATTAGCGTGGATACTGGGTCCTCCGTAGATGAGGCTTTGCAGTGGCATCTCCAGCAGTCTGAAAAATATGCAAATCTTTTCCAAGGTCCTGGGCAGGGTGGCTTAGCTAAATATTTCAAATTTTAGGTCTCTCAAAACAAAAACAGGACATAGCTGGAAGGGAAGTAATGATTAATGCATAATAGTGCTATATACAATATAGATAAATGTACATTTCCTCTTCCCTCCCACCCCACCTCTGCAAACATAAGCTTTTAGCTTGAAAAAGCAAATCTGGAAATGTTCTGGATTCTGGTCAGACTTCTTTCTTATTTTGTTAATTCAACTGTAGAGCAAGATATTAATGATCTCCAGATGTTGTTTATAATGATTGATTTTTCAGTTGTGAAAAAATACTTGCAGTTTTTTTAAACAATTGATATTTTCTAGTGTGCCTTGCAGCATTTGAATAAAATGTCTGAAGGCAAAGCTGTTTATGTGCCCAACATAATTGCTTCTGTTAAGTGATTTCTTCATTCTTAACATTTTTAGCTCTAATTGCTTTTTCCCCATACATCTAAAAATAAATATTTGCAAGTTTTGCATTCTGTCACTCATTGAAATGCATAAAATATTTGTATACTCCAAGCAAAAAGGCACTGATAAGGGGTCACATTCTGCCTTACTTAGTGGCGTAAATCCAACGTAACTTGATCCACTTCTGTGGCTGCTACTCAAGATTTTCACCAGATAACCAAGGACAGAATCTCACAAAATGTTAACAGCAAGCTGTTAAGTGAACATAAGTAATGTGTAGTAAAGTAAGATAAAATACTTTCCTGTCTGCAAGAACTTCGATAGAAACAAATGCTGTTAGCTTCTACTCTTTCTTTTTTCCTTCAATTTTAGCGCATTTTCAATAGCAAGCATAGTTGTAACCAGGATAATTATTAAGATGGATTTTTTTTTTCAATTTGTAATCAAAACTCCTTTATGGACAACACTGATTTTATTTGGATGGCGTGCTCCCACTGCCCTCAAGAAGGCAGCAGATGCTGAGTGGAGGGGCAGGTGCTGCGTGTGGCCGTGACCCAGCTGCCTGAGGAAGCTTCAGGGCTCTGAACCATGGAGTGTCCAGTACGGCCTGGGCTGGGACAGCCCTGGCTCTGGGGCTCTCAAAAGATAGGAGGTGAGATATTCTCCCTCCTACAAGCGCCCATGGCGCAGCTGAGAGCCTCAGTGTGCCCCCTTCCCACTGGCACTTTCAAATTGTTTTTAATTTGCAACTTAGCGGCTGTGTGATGATGGTATGTGACTATGGGATGTTTTCCCAGCCAGAATTTGGAAGAGAATCCTTGTGCAGTTCCAGCACACAAAGGGTTTGCAAGCGGGCTTCTCTTCTGTGCCTGATGAATGTAACTCATCACGTGCGTTTTGTCATTTATTACACACACGTCTGTTTTATTGGTGTCCACTCAATAAATGATTGTAGATATAAATTACTAATTCCTCCTATATAAGATTTCCACTCAATGGCTAGTTTTACAATTCAGCTATCAAAATCACTTTTTGTTGTTGTAGAGAAAAGTAAACCAAGCTGTGTTCACCATGCATGTGAGCCGTGACCATCATAGGTGTTCCCATTTCTGGAGCCATCTATTTTGCAATATGCCTTCATTGGCACATCCTTCTTTGACTGTCTCCCTGGTTTTGATGCTTCCCTTGGACCTGCCCAGACTCTTGGGCTGTGTCTCAGCAGTCTCACATCCCAAGCCTCACTGGCAGAGTCCTGGGGGTGCTGGGGCTCAGCTGTGGCATCGTGCAGGGGAGAGACCTTTGTGGCCATGGCAGGGCCCCCATTCCTGTACAACGGAAAAGCGAAGTGGTTTATGTCAGAATATGGTCACATTCTTCTGATTAAACCCACTCGAAAAAGACAACATTGTAATATTTTCCAATGACTGTTTATCATGAATTACGTCAGCCTTAGTTTAAATTGCTATTATTTCTCCTTAATGCTTCTTGGTGCCTGCATAATTTACAGCACTGGCAGCTGCGGGACTATGAAATAACCTTTCACAACCACCATACAATAGTAAAGAACATGAAGTTTTTGTTGTTAATTATTATGGGACTCCTTTAACTTTTTTACAAAGTGACATAAAATATTGTTGAGGTATTTATGGTTAAAGCTACTTTTACGTGGATCTATTTTGCTTCTGGCTAGATCTTAACTAAAGCAGTCATTTGTGGTTATTATGCCTAGGGAGATATTATGTCAGAACTGGTTTAAGAGTATTATTATGTATCACATGTCATATATTACATGTCAGCACTTGAGGCTGTCTTTCAATAAAAACAAATGTAATTTTAGTTAATGGTCTTTTAGGTATAGGCCATTTGTAAACTTACCTGAGTTCATTTGAAGATATACTAAAAAGCTTTGTTCTCCAGGAGTGCACTTGGATAATTTCGTTTTGGCTTCAGATGGAACTTCCAAAATATTTATCATTATTTCAGTCGGAGGGTGCTGCCTTTAAAAAGCAAATAGTTTCCCAATACGGAGGTTAATGGACACATTGTAAGGAGCTGTAACTGTTACTCATTACTTTGTTTACTTTTCCCCCTTTGGAGCTCACGCTTCCCAGGTTCCCCACTGGTCAGGCTGATAGTAGTATCCCAGGCAACTAAGCCACCTAATGATGATACTTCACTGTGCCGCTTAAATGAATAGCTTATACCTTCTAGATAATCCGTGGGTGAAAGGGGGAAGAGGGGGGAAATTAAAGGTTGTGGGCGAGCTTTAGGTTTCCTTGAAGTTTCATTTCAAATTTGGAAAACGCAAACAAAGCAAACTTTGACTTCATGTGTCATTCCCCTCGGTTCCAAATACTGTGCATATTTTCTAGTACTTACTTATTTAAAGCAAGAAATGAAGCATATAGGGTGTGCCAGAAAGTTTACACAAAGAATGAAAACACATAAATGACTCATGTGAACTTTTTCTGATTTGTTGGGAGGTTGTTTTTTTTCCCTTAATAGATAATTATTTAATTACTGGTAGGCAAAAAAAAAAAAAAAAAAAAAAAAACCCGGCATGATTTCTCTCTTCCTTCCCCTCCCAATCTGTGTTTGAACACCATAAAAATGATCAAAGCCTCTATTTGTCTCTAGTTGCATTTTCCTCCATGGGACTGCTGGTTTTGGTGACTCTATTGAAAAGGAACTGAAACCCTGCTGGGCAAAAAAAATCAGTTTCTGTCCCCCTGTAAATGCTCAGACTGAAGATGTGAAGATGCAAACATGAAACTAAAAAAGCGAGCAAAGAGCAGGGTGAGCATTTCGTGTGTTGCTAAGGTGGAATTTAATAAGGGGAACATAAAATGGAACTAAACTTGCCTGGATGCCGTGAGATTTTTTAATATTAGGCAGCATGCTTGATTTCCCTGGAAATGAGTGAGCAATCTGAATTTAGAGTTGTTTGGCAGGGGGAGGGGGGGTTTCGTTCTCTTTTTCTGTCAAAGGCATTTCACAATCAGATCGCATGTGAAAGGGGAATCTATCATTACGTCAGAATGTAACAAACTTTCCCGTTTAATGAGTGAATATTGGGTATTTCGGGAGCCCACAGAAGATGGTAGAAAGGGAGAGACAGAGATGACGTCGTAGAGATTTTAATAAAGATGGAAGTTTGTAGTGAAAAGGTCAAAGTGCCAGTTGTTGAGCCCCTGCTTCTGGCGTGGTTTCAAAGCTCCCTTTGCTGACTGGGGGGCTGTGATGTGTGTTAATGAACAGTTGTGGCACTTAACTGAGATCATGGGTTGGTCACATGAATATATATAGGAGATATGAGTGAACATTTTTCCCCCTTTTTGCAGCAGTTTGGCAGTTTTGGAAGGACTAAACAATTAAAAGAAATGTTTGAACACCACATTAAGTCCCCTAGTCTGTAAGGAAAATGAGCTATGAATAATAGAATACTGCTCTAGTTAAATATAGTTATTCAAAATTGTTTTTAGCTACAGATGTTATGCCATTTTAGAAACTTAGACTAAATAATGTCAGATCTTGTTTGCTTTTTTAGTATGTTATTCATTTATTGGGAAATTCAAAATTTAAAACAGCTGGGAAAGGGTTTGGTGTTCACTAAGTAATCTTTAAAATGTGTACATTTCAGACTTACTCTTCCAGTGCTGTTTAGAAATGACTGAATTGTATATTATAGTTATAAAGTTCTGTAAACATGCTTTACCATGTAGATGACAGGGAAACATGAAATGGGAAAATGAGATAATTCTGGAGCCAAATTTTATGTATTACAGACTTGATAAAACAGCAAATGGCTTTCTCAATTTAAATAATTTGTAACTCTTTAGGAACGTGCATGGATGTTATGAACAGTATGTCTAAAGTAGCAGCAGAGAATAATGTTCATTCTCCTTTAATTCTCCCTTTGATGTTTATGTCAAAACGAAGGAGTTAATTTATCTAAGAGTTTCACTGCATGAGTTGGACTGTACAAAACCAATCATGTAGAAATAATAGACTACCATTGGAAGTGCTGTACTATTGCAGTTTTAATGGCTCTTCAGTTCTGCTCAACAATTAGTCCATACATTTTATAGCTGTGTCTTTAAGAAACTGGCACACTCAGCAAAATCACAGTAATTGGGAGATGATGCAATGTGGAGAGAAATCAGACTAAGAAAATTAATTGAAAAATAGTGTTTTGTTCGGGTTTGGGTTTGTTTTCTTCTAAAATTTTAAACACTGCAGTAGAGTAATTGCTGGTGGGTGAGACTTCTGCTGAATTTAAATTCCATGTGGCCGGGTTTTTGTGAATTTGCTTTTAAATCAAATTGCCAAAGAGACAAAATAGGTCATTAAAATTCTTGCTATATTTTTCTCTCTCTGAAATCAAGCGAGGGCATTAAGGGGGGATCCAGAAGAGGGCTTTTTCTCTCTATTGGCATTAGTGCTATTTGACTACGTTCTCATTACCTGTCAGCATCTTCATACACCTGATCAGACAGGTCACAGAAAATACGTGTACTAGTTTTATCATTTATGAAGACAGCTTGAGAGACATCAACAATCCCTTTTTGCTTGTGCCCACTGGAGGAGGTACCAAGGCTATACAGTGTCATCATCCATCTTCCTTCCCAGTGGTAGCCCGTGTATGCTGCTAGTTTCTTCCTAGGGCCTTGTTTTTATGCGTAAGTACTGAAATTAAGTCTAATTTAAAAAAAAAGAAAAGAAGTGCTGATTTTTCATTTCTTTTCTTTGGTAGGTTTATCATTGGCAATTGCAACCTTGTAGAATTTTTATTTGATTTACTGTCTGTTGTGGGCCAAGGGGAGTGAAGGGTGGTAGTTTACATTTCAGCTGAAGTTTGTGCCTTGATATTAGATACAGGTGAATTTTGAGCTTTTAGTAATCAGACAAGCATTTCCGTGTGCCTCAGGGCAGCTGTGGTGGTCTTAATGCCATAAAATACTTGAAGGTAATGATAGATAACCAATTAAGTAGGAGAGCAAACCTGATTCTTAGATTAATAAGCAGGAGAATAGAGAGAAGAAATAGAGAGATGTTACTGCTACTGCATCTGATGCTAGAGGAAACCATTATCAATCCCCTAAGAGCTAACGCTTTTGGTAAGTCAGTCAAATGATGATGGCTTTCTGCAAAAAGGGTGACATGATTCCATGGGATAACTGCACTACTAATACTCATATATTACTGTGATCTATAAGCCCATGCAGAGAAACATGAAAGAGCAGGAAGGGTTGACTAGGGCGATTTTTCCCTGCTTACAGCTTTGTGTCCTACTCTGACGTTCGTGCTTTACACAGTGTATTGAAATACTGGATAGGGTTAAGGAAGGACCCAGAAAGCAATTCATGGTACAGAAAACTTGCTTTTACATGAAAGACTAAGGAATGTCAATTCATTTAGTGCACAGAGGAGGACTGAGAAGGGGCCTGATCACAGTCTGTTAGCACTCCCATGAGGAGAAGACCTGTGACAGTAGAGGTCTCTGTAATTTGGCAGATAGACACATAGCAGGACCCCGTGCTTCAAAGTGGAGGCAGATAAATTAGTGCTGAAACTAAGGCACAATTATCTAGCAGCGAGGGGTAATTAAACATGGGAACAACTTAGCCAGGAGTAGCATAGGTTATTTATTACTTGAATCCTTTAAATCAAGACTGATTTCCAAAAGACATGATCCTTTCTCAAGGAGGTCTTTGTGCAGTAGTCACTCTGTTTTGTGGGCAGTATCTCCAGAAGGTGAACAAGGTGCTAATATCCTACTAATTCCTTCTGGATTTAAAAACTGTAACTGTATTAATAGATGTAATGTGTAGCATCTAGGCCAGTAAAGACTACATTGTGCTGGATCTTGTGTCTATTATACAGCAAAACAAACCTTCCAGAAAACTTGCATGCACCCTTAATTAGACCAGGCAGAGCTTTGCATCTGCTCTGTGGACTGAAGACTGAGGAACAGGATTATGGAGGAGTCTGGTGTATCAGGAGCTAAATGTCGTTGTTATCACTGATCCCTGTTGGTGGCTTTTGATGTCTCAGGTCCTCTTTGTTCTCCTTACCCATCTCCATCCACCACGAGCAGTCTCCTGTCTCAGGGCACTGGCTGGGCAGTGTGCCCCTCTGCTCTGGTCTCTGGGCGATGATCACTCTCTTGGCTGTTCTCTGTTGAGGAGCTCAGCACAAGGAGAATTTTAGTTTAATTTTAGGCCACTTTCAGTACCTTCTACAAAGGCCTGTGCCCATGGGTGAAGTATGGAAAATGTAACTCAATGGCATCTCATTTAAATGTGCAGCAACACACTGCAAGATCATCTACGGACTTACGGTACCGCCTCCACGAGTTTCGCCTGATGTCCTTCACGGACACCTCCAGTCACCTTACCTTTTTGCATAATTCCTCCAAAGAGCATGTTAATTCAAAAGCAGATATTAGCAACAAGTGAATAGTGGAAGAAAATTAATTTATTTGAAATCAGCAGTTTTGGGCCCCAGAAAGGGTAAGAGAATATGTAAAAAGGCTAATAGTGATCTTCCTGCTAACATGGGTGACATTCACAAACGCTGCTGCTTCAGCAGAGAGGTGCTGTGCGACCTTTCAGCTCTATCATCCCCCTCAACTCAGTTGAATTTGCAACTGTAGAACTTAAACTCCCAGTGGGAAACAGCTTTTCGGTGTGGGGAGGCACGTTTACTTTAAATAGGTGTTGATTATTCTACTTCTCACTTGTTGATTAAGTAGGTCCCTTCATCTTCAAGTCTTAAAAGCTTCCGCTGAACTTTGCTGAGTGGAGCTTGTGTCCCATTGCATACTTTCACAGAGGTAGAGCACAAGTTTGAATAGTGGAAAAGATAATTCCCAGGGTCTTGAGCAGCTCTTAGCTCAGAATACCATGTTCAAAATTAGCAGTATAGTTGCCCTCATTCTTTTATAGCATCCCGATTTTGGCATGAACCATAATCATTCAACTGATCTGCCAAAAAATGGTGGTTCTTCGAGGGGTTTTGGTGCTGGTTGTTTTGAAAGGCAGCCTTTAATTAAGATGAATACATTGTGTGTGTGTACATTGTGAATGTTTAGTTATGGTAGAGATGGGTTATAAAACAACCCCCCCCCCCCCTAAAAATTACCTAGCTGCAAATCTTTGCAGTTACTTAGTTTAGAAGTTTAAGTCAATTTATGGAAGTCTGTGTTTACTGTCTTTAGAGCTTGATCATGACATTGGAATGTATTTTGGAAAAAAAGACCCTATAAAATGAAATCCACATTTATGGGTAAGGAGCACAGAGCACTTAGGATCAGCAGTGAGACTACAGTATCTCTTTGAAGTGTAACGAAGAAGAGTACTTGCCGGTGCCGTGTTGGGTTCAGAAGGTAGCAAATTGTTACGCTCAGTATGTTCTAACACTGTCTACAACAGCAGCTGGACCCAATGCCATTAATTTCATGGAAATGTGGACTGTTATATTCCAGTGACAGCAGTCAAAAGATAAAACTAGATCCAAAGTACTTAATTTAAAATAAAACTTTATAATAAAGTCAGGTCTCCTAAGATGATGCTTTTTTGCAGTGCTGCATGTGAGTAATGTGGGTGACTCATCTAGCCTCTGACATACTGCAGCCGTCAACATTCCCAGCCACGAGTGTTGCCCTTCATAAAGGAAATATCCTATTTTTGGTATGGCAATGTCCTCAGTTTTAAAGAATTTTCCTCTTTTAAAGTGCTCAGACAATTAATGCCTCATGCATGTATTCAACAATAGTTGCCTAGCAACCATCAGAAATATTCGGGAGAGCAAAGGAAGCTGAGATGAATGAGCAGCAGCATCAGCTCCCATTTCAGGTGAGCTGGAGAAGGCATCAGGGCTGTGCTGGCTGGGTCTAAGCACGTGGATCCATGAAAATTGGACGGTCCCGAAGTAGCAAAAACGAGCTCCAACAGGCACATCAGTCATACACAGAGATGAGATGGGTTGAGCAGCCAGAAGCAGTTGCAGGAGGCTGCAGTTGGTTGGGCTTTTGCAGATTCAGAAGCCTAGACCAAGGCAATGTAGTAATGTTTAAAATAAATTACAGAAAGTCAACAAATGCTCTATAATGAGTGAAGGAAGTTTTGTCACCTTGTGTTATATTCCACCTGCAGTTAAAGAATGAGTGGGGTTCCTGCTTCCTTAGAAGCATTTGGACACGGATCTAAGCTCCAGGAAAACCCTTTGCACAGGGCTTGGCTCCAGCCCTTCTCTTGCATTGCTACCCTGGTTCCCACTTCTCATTTTGCATTTTAATTCTAGCGTAACTTTTACCTCACAGGAGGCTTTCTCACTCTACTGAGTCAAGTCTTTGATGCCTTTTTTAGCGCTGGAAGATGATAATGAATGGAATTGAAATCTTTTCCACAGTAGCAACCTGCACCACTATACACTTGCTTGGATTTGGGTCCTTTTTTTTTTTTCTTAATTTTTTTTTCAGCAGAGAGGTTGAAACTAAATGCTCGGTCTAGAATTGGAAGGACTAAATATTATCACGTGAAGGCCAGCTCTGTCACAGCAGAGCTGGTGAGGCCATGGCCTGTGCCCATCCCTCTCTCTGGATAAGGTTTGGTGTTGCTCCACAGTCTCAAGGAACACAGCACTTGGTGTCCAAGCAGGGCATGGCTTTGGGACCCACAGTTCAGTGGGATCCACTGTCTTGTTAAAACCGTTTGAGACAAGAGTTTCAATCTGTAGAAGTATATTCGGTTGTTTTTCATTAGACACGTTAGAATTAAAGAGCCTAATAGTTTCCTGTTAGTGTTGCTCAGAACGTTTTTCACTGCCTGCCCTGATTTGAAGAAAGTTATGAAATTCTGGCATTTTCCTGTTGGATAGAAAAAAACGGATTTATGATCATCTCTACTTCAAAGGTAAAGGTTAAGAACAAGATTAGGATCTCCTTTCCACTCATG
Organism: Serilophus lunatus; assembly: GCA_013399895.1. NCBI lineage: Eukaryota > Metazoa > Chordata > Aves > Passeriformes > Eurylaimidae > Serilophus > Serilophus lunatus. The sequence continues at coordinate 272,864 of VXBA01004424.1, read as the reverse complement.
TAAATCCACAGGAGTCAATTACTTTGAATTGACAGTGATGTGATTTAGATCAGAATCTGGCATTAAGACTTTTGGGGGTTTGCTCTCATACCCACCGACTTCAGTGCCACTTGACTGCCGACCTTGCTTTTGGTATGTGGTGGTGGTATTTGCATGTGGAAGTGCCTCAGGGGCCCCATATAAAACACTGGTTCACTAGCTTTAGTGGGATTTTTTAGATTAGATGTTAAAATGTTGAAATCAAAATACGTAGGGGGTGGTCGGGAAGTATCAGACACACAATGGTAATCAGAATAATGTGATTTTTGAGGTCGATATGACTTAGCTGAAAAAAAATCCCTTATGTATCTTGGAGGTTGAAGGCTTTTACTCTTTCTGATTATAACAGCCATTTATTTCTGGCCTTGATGGCTGATGAGATATCAAACTTAAAATATGCCATGATCCTATAGTCTGGTAGTGCTTTCTGGCACTGGTCAGTGACTAAATATAGGCAGTTTTGAACTGCTGTGATAAACCTGGAAATAATGTTCAGCAGAAAATTCTCAGACAATTCCATAGACAAATGTGGAATATGAAATTACTTTTCTGGATCGCATCTTGTTTATACATATATATGTTTCTGTGCCCTGTCTCTCTCATTCCCAAGTTTTCCAACTGCTATCCTACAAATGTGGTACAGATAAATCTTAACTAAGGCATCTCAGTGATTCGTGTTGGTTCATGCTAAAGCAACAAATAGCATAAAGGAGTTTTAAACCCCAGCAATTTCATGCATTCCTTTTGACTTTGTAAACCGTTTTGCTTTGTTTTTACGAAAAGGTGTACTTAAAAAAAACAACCATGCATTTCCAAAAGTCACTGATTGTCTTCTAACTGGCATAGTCCAGAAACATGCAGATTCTTGCATTGTATTATGGGATTAGTGGTATTCATCTGTCATGCATAATGTGAAGGTGATAGTCAGGGGAGGAGAAGAGCCTTTTTGAAAGGATTGTGTTTTTTGGTTTGGGTTTGTTTGGGAGATTTTTATGATTTATCCACATACATTTTTTTTTTTTTTTTTTTTTTTTTCCTTCTTTTTTAAACTTCTACCAGGCTATGTTTAATTTCAAGATGGTGTCTTTGCTAGAAAGATAATCAAATGTCTTCCACAACCTCTTCATATGCATGACTGCATAAAGCTTGTGTAACAGTTTATTATTATAAAATTAGTATAGCATAGCATAGAGCAAACTGGGCCCCTGGCCAGATGAACTAGACAATGAATAGTTATATAAGGTTTTGAAGCACATGTATTAGAACACAAGCGCCCTGTATTTTCTTCTCAATTGTCTGCTGTTTGTTAATGTTTCCCTTTCAACGTGATTGCATCTCAATTTAATAGCACTTGCCATTTCAGGGTTTACTGTGCCAGCGCTCACATAGTTACATCCCCTCTGTGCTGCAAAGCCTGCATGTATATTAAAACTGAACTAGGCATGGTTGGCTAATGGGTACTTGGAGAGATATGCACTTATAGAATTAAGTGATGTATGTAATTGTTAATTTTGTGTTAACAAGTTTGAAAAATGTGTTTCACCAATAATTGTAATGCTCCATTCTGTGCAAAGTGTGACATTTTAATTCTTGTTGAACAGTCTCCTACCTCTACACTGTGTTTTCATGGCAGGGTATTATTTTGCAATCAAGATAAAAGCATTATTTATTAAAGTTCTAAAATATTACATTACTGGAAGGTTAAAACTGCAGATCAATCGTCTCTTTCATAAAAGCATTTCATTGATTTTATTTTTTTTAATTGGTCTTGGAATTTAAACTTAAGTTCCGCTTTATGGATTGCATATGATTCCAGAAGCAGAGGCATGTTTCAGTGGAGACTTGATGCCGTATTAAAGGCAACGACGTACCTGTCACAGAACTGTGGGAAAGGCTTGTGTTTGGCATATGCAGCTTTGGGACTGTCAGATCCCAGCCCGCTGCATTTTTGGCACAGGGAGCCCATTGACTTGGGCTGTGGGAAACCTACATTCAGCACTATTGGTCCTTGTGTCTTTCTCTGCGCCTCCAAAGGCACTTCTGTTAGAGATTCCACATCTTTGGGAGTCAATTAGCAACTCCTCCATGCTTTCAGTGGAGCAGGACAGCTTTCCATGGTGAGAGGGTGCTCAGTAGCCCCTGACTGCAGTAGTCCAGGTGTCCCTTGGCGGAAGAGTGACATTTTCACCTGCCTTTGGGGTGCTTCACTTGCGGTGTGTAATTCAAACATCCCAGCAGTCTGGATTCCCCTACTACTTACTGCTTCAGTTCTCCTGTTCTTCAGTTCCTTGCCTTTTGCCCCTCCCTTGCCTCATGGTCCCATCCCCATCCTTGTCCCTCTGTTACACCAGGGCAGTGCCGTTTCTCTCGTGGCAGCCTGTGGTGGTTCATTCATGCCATTGCCAGATGTGAGACCAAAGCCTGCCTGTTACTCCCTTTTGCAGTGAATAAATTAATTTGTCCAACCCTAGTAGGCCTAACTATGAAATTGCACAAAGCAAGGTTTGCATTTTTCTTCCAGCTGACAGGGATTTACTTCATTTGAATGTTCTGTCTCATCTCATCAGTGGAGTCTGACCTCATGCAGACTTGCTGGTTGCCAGACAGTGAGGGAAGGCATTTGAGAAGGGGGAGCCATCTCTGTCCCCCATTGAGTTCAGGAGTGGCTCTGTCTAGGATCTGACTTCCCAATAAAGCAAGATTTTCTTATTTGCCAGCACGATAAAGAAAGGGCAGGATGGGAGGAGCATAGTAAGCTAAAAACACGATAAAAATAGCAAAGGAAACAAACAATTTGTGCCTAATTTGAAATCTGCTTATCTCCATGGTTATTGCAACAAATCTGCTGCATTTGACTATTTAGCGAAGACAAAGGTTAGAAATAAGAGTTCACCAGCCGTGCTGGACCATCTGAGTGAACACTGGAGTAGGAATCTGGGTACCTTCCGGATGATTGAGTGACTGTATGAAGGTGCCAAGGGGAATTCCACAAATAACCTCATTGAAACTCCAGAGGATTCAAGTGTCTTTCTTCAGCATGCACCTTTACAAAAATCAGCTCTTCAAATTTTTTTTGATTTTTCCTTTCTTTTCTGTGGAAAAGAGTCCATAGTCCATTTCAGACAAAAATAGCATGGTAAAAGACCTTCAGAAACCAGGCAGTAAGCTAGAAACCTTAAATAAATAATAGGACCAATATACTTGCCACAGTAAATAACAGGACTGTAACTCTCCCAAAGCTCTTGATTGGCATTGTCTCAGAGTAAATCTGTACAGAAATAGAAGCCAGCGATAAAATTTCAGTCTTAATTTGCAGATATTTGAGACAGAGGAAGAAGGGCCTGTGTTAATCCTTGCCAAAGAAGAAATTCCTGTTTATGGTAACTTGAAATACTGTCATGTGATAAGTCAGAAAGTTTTTACTCTTCACGTCTTCAGAGTTCAGGGCTACTGAGTTTTGGTATGTGAAATGGGCAAAAAGCGTTTGTTCATCTCCTTTTGCTGAGGCCATTGGCAATAGAAACCTTCTTATTTACAGTAGGTGTGTTTGAGTTTCTATTTTTAAAAGAGACTTTTAGAGGGGAGAAGATTATACTTTTGAAATCCTTAGTCATAATGAAAAGATCTTCAGAGACAGCTGATGAAGACATTCAGAGTGTGTGTTACACTGCATGAAGATTTAGAGTTTCTTGAGTAAATATTGACCAATTTGACCTTTGCTTTTCCTCAGTCAATATTTATCTCTTGGGACAATGAATCTTCATATTCACCTTAGATGAAGTCCAAGTCTACTTAATAGTATACTTGGAAATCCACAAGAGGTGATGATTTGTCTTGGTGCTACTTTTATCTGTTTAAAATTAGACATACAGAAGGTTTGGCCACTCATGTTACTTTGTCAGGTTTCCTAAACAAAGCGGCCTCGGGTCATGGCTGATGGGGAGGTTTCTAGGAAAAAGTTAAATCCATCAGCAGGCAGAGTGGGTCAGTCTGGGAGTGGAGCAATCTCTTTATTGGAAATGAGGGTGAGGATTCCTGTACAATGTCAGAGCCCTTCCGAATGCTGTCAGGAGGAAGGGACTCACCAAGATCAGTCAATAAAATTCTTTCTTTGTATTTCGTGATGAAAAGAAGCTTTCTGAGTGTTCTGAACCTACCAAAGTTTTCCAGCAGTCTAAGCCCACAGAGCACAGTATCAGGTATTGTGCAGAAGGCACTGCCCAAGAGACCAGTCAGCAGGCAAAGGGGACAGTGGCTTGCCAGGGATCCCACCCTGTCCCCGAGATATGGATCTGGGAGCAGGTGAGCGCTGACACAGCCAGGTGATGCAGAGCACAGTGGCCAGTTGCTTCCCTATTGCCTTTTACAAGTCAGTATTGAAGTTGATCCCCAACCCCTGCCCTTAACTGCTTGGTTTGTTAATGCCCCTCTGGCTAGGGAGAAAACCCCTTAAGCTTCCTATGGCTTGAGTCGCTAGGAGTGTAGAGCAAATAATGTGGCCCTGGCCAAGTCCTGTCAAGGAGGACTGTGCTACCCCCTTTGCTATTTCAGGAGCAATTTCAGTATGTTGGGGGCCATGGGTAGGTTGAAGCTGAGACAAAGCCTTGCCCTGGAAAGTGAGGATGCTGGGGCAGAATGCTGGAACTACTGGGTCCAGGGCCCTGCAAAGGCAGTTCTCGCACCTCTCTGCTGCCTCCTTGCCCAGATGCACCGTGTCACCTCTTCAGTGTCCCACAGCATCCCTGCCTGCTGCTGGCAGAAGCTTTCCCTTACCAACAGGGGCAACATTTCGGGGTGGAACGTGCAGTAACTGTGCTTGGGAGAGTTAATACTCTTGTGAGAGCAAGAGCAACCAGAAAGTACTGTTCAGGCAGTGGAGAAAGGTGGGGCCTCACAAATATCTGCTTATGCAAATCAAATCATTTTTCTTCTAAAATGTTCATCTCGCCTTTTCCCTGATTGTATTTTCTGAATTGCCATATGCACTTCTTGTGATATTTCAGTCTTGTCAAATTAAGAAGCAAAGGCCTTATGATTAACTTAGGATATATACCAAATAAAGTAATGCTTGTCATTTTTACAGTGTAATCTGTCAATAATATTACAGGTGGCCTGTAAGTTTAAAAAAAAAAAGTCTAACCTGTTTTTGTAACCTTATAACTGTCAAAGGTATTTGTTTGGGAAGAAGGCATTGAGAAAGAAGAGAATTTTAATATTGCACAATTACAGTAAAAAAAAAAAACAGGGCAGGCAACGTCATGCGTTTCTGAGGAGCACACTGTTTAATTTTATAGCAACAGTATTTTAAGAATGCTGCTGGTACACAGGGAAGCAGTGAATAATTCTTATTGCAAAACCCTGACGGTTTGTTGTATTCAGAATGTTCAGACTTAATCAGCCCTGGATTCTCTTAAGAAGAAGAGGACATTTGGAAAAAAAATAGCCAGCTGAAGCAGCAGTGATTTATCAAAGCAGCATTCAAATAAAATAAAGGTTTGGCGTCCTTACGTAGGACGGGCTGGAAAATGCATTTGTTTTCATGTACCTTCTTTTTTTTTTTTTCCTGATGTGCCTGATTGACTTGTTTTAATACCAGTGTTATTTACATTTCAGGGATGGGCCTCTATTATGCAGGAAATTGTCCAAACCCCTACAGCTGTATTTTAAATTGAAATGATTTTTTTTTATGAAGTGATTGTGCAGACTTAATTTAGTAATCTATTATTAAATATATAGTTTCAGGCTGTATAAAGTCTTTGTGTAGAATGAAAATGGACACATATGAAGGTCTAGGCTATATATACACCTGGTTTTGTATGTTAAATCTTTTACATATGTTGTCCATTTTCAGAAACAAATAAACTGCTGCTTTTGAAACTCAGCTTCTCTTCCATATTAGGGAATTCTGCAGACTCCCTATGTTCCTTAGCTTCAGTATAATGCTAAATCAGTTTGTACATTAGTCTATTTTTAGTTATGAATGAACTTTATGGAGTGCAGTGCGCAGAATGATTTCAGAGATTCTCGCTCATAAAACCCGTGTGTCATGTGCTGCAATTACAGCTGTAAACATTATGCAAGCTCTGGGCTTCCAGGGGCCCGAGCCCTGAAATTTCCAGGAGGGAAGAGCACCCCCACACACACACGTCACTGTTTTGTACAAAATATTAATGCGAATAGTAAATCTCACGGCATGAAATCGGGTTAAATTGTGTGACCTTGGCTGCGGCGGGCGGGCTGCCTGGCGTGGCAGCAGGGGGACACTAGAGGGCAACTGAGAGTTTGCTTTAAACCAGCCAAGCTGGAGATGGTTTTAATATCAACTAAGTGTTTAAACTCGGCGAGGATTTATTTTCCTGTCTGCAGATTTCACATATGTAACCTCGGAGTTTCCATTGACAGCAAATAATAACGCGACTGAAGTTCTTCCGAGGGAGAATGCGGCGGGAGCGGGTCCGGAGCCTGCTTTTGCCCAAATAAGGCTTTTTTTGCAGACCCCATGTGTTAGATAATGATCAACTGACAGTCGGTCATGAGTTAATAATGCTGGATGCTGAAATATGCATACCATGTGGTATACAACAGTTCTGCGGGGAGAGACAAACACGGCTATAATTAGACATCTGAAACACAAGGAAGTGTGTAAATTGTTTAATAGTCCTCCACTTAATTCACTCAGATAATTTCCTAAGAACGAGTATTGACTACGAGAGAATATTGCACAACCAACTGCATATTTAGTTTAAACCCTGCCCTGCTCAGATAAATTTGTGGATACAGCTCAGCTTTATTTGGATTTTCCTGAGTGCTAGAGATGTACTGGGGCTGTAATGCAGAGATGGGCTCGGATTTATTGATGTTGGTGTATCATCCCAAACATCAAGTCCATGGGGTTTGCACTCGTTCAAACTAGGCAATCAGACCTTTAAAACCACTGGGTTTTGGGTATTTTGGAGTTATACAGATTCCCTTTCTACTCATACATAACCTGACAAAATTAAAAAATTCCACCGCTGCTTTGCTGGTGAAAAAGTGCCGACCCTCCTTGTGCTCAGCAGTGCTGGGCAGCATCACCTCTGCGCCCCAGCCTTAAAGCCCCATGTAAGGTGTATGCAAGTCTCCCAGGTTGCGAAGACTTTGTCCCAAGCTGTCTGTGGAAGCAGAGTTATTCCTGAACCTCTGAACTATTGCTGTGTGCACTGTGGTGGGGGGCCTGGCAAGCCAAGTGCTGCTCGTGAAGTTGGTGATGACCCAGAGATGTGAATGAAGCAGAGGTTAGGCCGTGGCTGCTCCTCCTGCCTCCACCTAGTGCCTTGTGTAGATGCTCACTGTGGTGGCAGCTGAATGTAGGCATCAAAAAGGGGAGCTTGTTCTGTAGTTTCTGCTTGTCACTTTATTATTATCTTCATGCAAGTTGATTATGCCTAACGAATTTTGATTACTTTGCAGTCAATGATCAAATGCAAAGGGAAAAAAAAGAAAACTATAATATTCTTATACTAAAAAATATTCTTATATAAACAGTTACAAATCAGAACTGCAAGAGATTATTTAAATAATACATTTGTCTTTCACATTTTGCACAACTCGATGATCATTGCTTCCTACCTGCCGCTGTCATTCCCAAAAGCGAGGTCTTGGGAAACTGTCCATTTTATCCTTCTGACATGAATTTCTGCCTGTTTGTATTCGTGCACAATGTCCATCAGTCAATTAGCCCCTCTCATCTGTCTGTCTACGTGGGTATGACTGGTTACGTATCTATTGTATTTCCGAGGTATGTAGGTCACGTCTCCATTGGGTACTGCTGACTCTGCTAGACAGCAATTACACAAACGCTGGCTTTTACTGGAGAGAAAAAGGAACATTGCTAGGAAAGCTGCCTTAAAATTAGCCTTTTGTTTTCTAAAGCCCTCTAATGGGAAGCCTACCTTGAGTGTTCTGTTGACTTTTGATCAGACAGGCCGACTTCCATGGGTTTGCTGTGCATTTTCACTTCTTGCTGCCCTGTTTGCTCTGCTTTTGTCTTGGCTATTACATAATCTGTTAGAGCCTGTTCACTTTCCTGTCTTTCTTTCTTTTTTTTTTTTTAACCCAGACTACTCTGAGAAATCAGACCTGCAGTTCTTGAGTATTGGTGTGACCCTCCTACAGAAGCTGAAGCCCCTATCTGCTGGGTGCAGCTTCCCAGGAGGTGACCTTTGGGGATGGAGGGCTTCGAGGCTGGAGATTGACTGCACATTTCTAAGGGAAAAGGAAACCTGATGAACCCCTGCCTGATCCTGTGATGCTGCCCAAGCACATAGTGTTTCATGATGAGATAGTATGATTTCTTTGTTCAGGGCTTGAATGCTTCTTTCCCACTAGTGACAGAGAGACATGCTGGCTTGGTTGTGTTCGATGGTTAACACGGGCTCAGCCTCAAAGATGTGAATAGCCCCACTGAGGTCATCAGAGGTCTTTCCACTCTCCAGGTCTTTACAAGTTAGGCATGTACTTTGCTGAATCAAGGTTACAGCTCTTCATGCTCCTTGTCCTGCGTAGCTCAGTACTTTACTGTATTTGATCTTATTCTCATGTAGTTTCTCACCAGAAGAACCACTGAGTCATCTAATCTGGTATGAACCCCAAGTAGTGGCTCATCAGCCAAAATTGCTGGCAAATGCTTTCATCCAGTTCACCACCTTTTTTCTGAAAGAGAGGGGAAACAGCTGTTTGAGCGAGGACCACAGCCAGACAGCTGGACGCCTGCTCCGTGCAGCCAGCCAGGCTGCAGAGCCGCCCGCGGCGGCCGGGCCCTCCTGGCAGCAGCACGGACACGGCCCTCGGCCGGCCTGGGGCTGGACACCCAGCCCCGCTCCGGTGTCTTCACCCTCGAGACCCTCAAATTGCACGTGTCTCTTCCTGCACTGTGCACACCAGCTTGTGTCTGGCTCAGGCTTTTCCTGGAAAGGCTTTGGGAAAGCTGGTCATACACACGCCACCGTATTCTGGCGCGAGGTCATATATGGGGCCCGCAGTGCCTAGGCACGCCTGGTTGTGCCTCCTCACTTCTGAGTGCCAGCTTTTGCTCGCCTTTGAGGCACTCATATTACCTAGTGAAGTCACTTCTCAGTCATTTTTGCTCAAACCCAGTTAATTGCTTGAGTTATTCAGACCTCCTTGAAGGCAGACATCCCTCTAGCCATGGCATTTTCCTATCAGGGTATGTTGAATTTTCAGTGGGGAATACCCTGTGAGGTGTCACCATTTGCTTGGCCAGTGGGACCTATAATCTCTTGCTTGCAGTTTTCATGCTGGAGCTGTACTGAGGAGCATTGTGTTTTCCTGGTCCGTTTTTCCTTCTGATTACTCATTTGTATGAGTCAGTCTTAGCATTGTGCCAGTCCTTGTGTCAGTGTGGTTGTTACTGTTGGGGACTTTATATTTCTGATGAAAATTTGTAATACTAGCAATGCTAGGAGCAATGCCTGCAGAATCCCACCAGATTCCTTTGATAGAAATTCCCTGCTGATGCCTGCTTTTAGCTCTACCGTTTAGCCAGCTCTTAATCCATTCAATATATGCTTGAATAAAATTATGTAGTGCTGTTCTTTAATCAAAGAGTTATTTAGTATTAAATCAGCTGTCTTACTGAATGCAGGTAAGTTCCTTCCGTGCAGCTGGTTTCTCTAACCAAGCTTGTAGTTTCAAAGTGTAAAATAAGGTGCTTTGTTTGTTTTTCTTTTCTGTTGTTTTAAGATCTGCTTTCTGTAAAACCAAGTCAATTGACTGGCTTTAATTATATTCTTTTGCAAGCGTATCATCTGGCTTCTTTGCAAATACGGAACAAATATTTACCAAACACCTCTGCCTCTTTTAAATCATTAGTAACAATCCTGTCATCTGTAGCCGGTAATAAGCCTACACTGATCATTATTATTATTTTTATTTGCTCTAAGGTCCACTTGAATGTCACGTATTTGTCAAGCATAGATATTTCTCTGAAGTCTTCAGCTTCCCTTTTCAATTTATTACACTTCATAATTTCCAACACATGTATGGATTTTGTCAAAAAAAAAAAAAAAGCAACAAACTTTTTCCCATTTTTTTTAAACTCCACATTATTCAGCAGGACATAACGAAACCTAGATCAAGAAAAAGTCTTAACTTCCAATTATGCTGAAATGAAGAAAAAAAAACCTAAGCCTCATCCTGAATCTTGTCCTTGTCTTCCATGGAAAAAAGAAAGACTCGTTTTTTGGCAAAATTGGCCAACCTGATATTTGCATTCTCTCTAACTTTTCTATTAAAAGCAATGATGAATTGTAATCCCTGAAAAATAGTACCATTTTACTTTTTTCAGAGATTGTCTGGTCAGGAGGGGGGGTCAAACCAACAGTCTGCAGCAAGTCATGTGTCTCCACATTAATCCACACAAGGAAGTGTCTGTTTCACTTATTTCCAAATGAGGAATGTTTTCTTTAGAGAGGTAGCAAATTGATTTTCCCCACATGGAGCATGGGATATCTCATTTCCAAAACAAAACTTTCAGGAATGGCTACACAAGTCGGCTCTTTCTCTGTGTGGGTTAGAAAGCAGCGTGGTTCCTTAATGTTCCCTGCAAGGTTGTTCACTGCTGCGCTCTTGGGTTTCCAGGTCAGATCTGGCATGTTCAGTTATAAAGAAAGGAATAAACAAATGTTTGTGTGTAGAAAAAGTCTAGTAAAAATAATTTTAAAATTAAATAGTTTTATGTGCAGCTTGAGTAAGCAGGAGATGTGTGTTTGCACAGAGGCTGTGTGACCTCCACAGCTCGATGAGAGCTTGAGTTTTTGGTGGATGCTCATCACTGCCTTACATAGGTGTACTTGGGATCCTGTTGACAGCTTCCCCAAGTTCAGTTGATACTGTTGTTTATCCTAAACAAATATCTAGAGGTTTTTTAGCGTTGGCTGGTCTTTTGCTTTATTTTCTAGCCACTTTAATTTCTGACCCTTTGATGCAATATTAGGTTGGTTACAGCTTGCTTCTCTTCACCAACTCTGCTCAGCATGCCTGGGTGATAAATGCCCTGTGTCCTACTTCTTGGGCCCTGTTTCCAGGAGGCAAAAGTTTTTACATAAACTTTGAGGGGTGAAAGGAAAATAAATGAAATGTAAGATCCTGAACTCAGAATGCAGAAAAGAGAATGAGGTGAAGGAGAGGAAATAAAGAGATGGAGGTGATGGGAAATAAGGAAGCAGCTGGGACTCCAGAAAGTATGCGAGATTAACTAACCTTTAAACAGTTTTTGAGACCATGCTTAAATATAGCAATATGCTTTTCTTAACTTTCAGATATTGCAGAGTGCCAGAAGCCCCCTAGAGGGGTAAGTGTTAAAGCCATTAAACCTGTTAACTTTCTATTCATTACATTTTAAAAGGTGCAACATGTAACCATGATTTTCAGCCAAGAGCTAACTTTTGCCAGGCTGCTTTAGGGATGTCCTCAGCAACCAGCTATTTGCCACCTGCCAGCAGGCATGGTCAGTTCATGGATTTTGTGGAGATCTGGGACCAGTCTTCTCTACCTTGACTTGGATGCCCAGGCACCTCCGTATGCCACCTCCAGCTTCTGTTTGGCATCTGCATCATGAATAGCAATGTGATCTGACAAATCCTACTGTTTCCACCTGCCTAAGTCAGAGGGTCTCCTAGTCTGTTCTGTGTTTACTGATGGTTTTGCAGCTTCGGGCCAAGGATTCTGGCGTCACACCTTTTATGCACGTGTGTGATAACTGGAAGGACTGGTACAGTGCAAAAGGGTTCTGTGAGGAGGCATTCTGCAAGGTGTCCTTCAGGGAGGAGAGACTGTTGATGCATTTAGCAGATGTGCCGCAGTTCTGCCTCGTGAGCGCACGTCTCTTTTGAACCCAGCACCACAGTACATCCCTATTTATTAAATTCTTGTGACTTCCAGTGCTCCACCTTATTCCTGGCTTGTGATTACCTCCCTCTGGTACACTCCCATCTCTGTGTTTAGAGCTCACCTGATTCTGTGAGCTCACCCTAAGTGTAGGCCCAGATCTTCTGCTGACCTTTCTTTGCTGACATTTTTACAAGCTCAGTTGATTTTTGTGTGTGTGTGTGTGTGTTGACTTTTACAGTTGGCAAAAATGCTGTTGTTCTTCCTTCATCTTTCTACAGGACAGATACACAGTCACAAAAATCAACAGGCAGCCAGGATCCGGTTGGCACTTTATGTTCTATCTGTATTAGCAATGCTGAGCAGCTATCAGGAAAATACAGCAATGGCCTTCCTTTTCTTTTTTTTTCCCCTCCCCACTTTTTTTCTCTTACTTTTGAAGTGTTTTTGAGAAACTGGAGTATCAGCAAGCCAGAATCGAAAGTCATATCAGGAAATAGCTACGTGGGTCAGAGAGGTCTGGAAAGGCAAGAACTTTGATCATGAGCATTACAAATGCTTAGATGTGCTTTAGAGTAAGAAATTTGGAGCGAGCAATTAAAAGGTACATGTTTTAGGCATGAGTACAGTACTGTTTACTTACATGGTTTGTTGAGCAGCCAGCAAGGTCCAAGGTTATTTTGGGCTCAGCTTGAGTAAGTGATCCAGGTATGACAAATGAGGTAATGCATTCCAGGCTCATTAAAAACTCTTGGCTACACCACTGATTTTGACAAAGTGCCAATGTAGCTTGACCTCGCCTGTGTCAAGGCCACTATGTTTTTTAACACTCTCCCTATAACAACACATCTTTTGCATCAGCCAAAATCTGTGCATCTAGAGAACGGTGTTTTTGGGAGGGTTGAATTCACTGGGCTTCCAGCGATAATCAACTTCCTAAAAGATAGATAATTTTATTGCAACTGAACTGCTGAAGTCAGGTACCTCAAAACCACAGCCATTGTCTCTTGACTTATTTGTGCCTCTAGGAATGGTTGTGTATACATAGTACATGGCACTCTCAGCGTGAACATGGCTCTTGTGAAGTTGACTTGATAACAAGGAGATGGTAAGCCCAGGGATCGCTTCCCCATCCTGGAGATGCAGGAAAAGAAGGTGGCTGATGAAGGTGTTGTCTTCTTGTGGCAGCCTATGCTTTTCCACTATACGTAATGTTTAATCATGGCTGACCTTGGCAGCTCCCATTTTTGGATACTTCTCTTTCCTCTGCATAGAACTTGCCTTCCTTGGATTAAACCCAGAGCTAGGAGTTGTTCTGGGTGGTGAGGCTTGGAAATTCTTCTGTCTCCCATGTCCTGCTGAGCAGGCAGTGCCTGTGAAAGTTGACCTGAAGGAGGGTGGTAGTGACTAGAGAGCATTGGCCAAAACCTTACGAATTCTCTGAGTAGGTGGGCAGGATAGCTGCCTTCTTCCTTGCTTTCTGGCCTATCCCAGTCACCTACAATATCTGATATTTGCACAGACTGATACGAGTGTTGAAGGGGAAGATGTACTTTCCGAGCAATGATGCTGTTTCACGGTTTCATGTGCAGGGGGAACCTCTAGCTTCAAGGAAATATCTAGCTAGTCTGAGCAGCATTAGTTAGCCTTGAGCTTCTCTCTTTTATGTGGGGGTCAGAGCCTGCTCCTGAGCTTCTCTGCAATTCCCGATCGTTATTTTGGTGCACAGATGCATTTGGATTGTCCTTGTCTGATTGCTGTGGTCTGTAGGCAGCTCACAAAAACAGGCTTGGGGGTCACCAGGTCATCTTCTTACTGGGGTATATTTTAGTTAACAAAGATTCACCGATATATGTATACAGATAATTTAACTCCTTGTGCCATGCATGTCACAGGCTTTGCATTAACTTCTCAGGTGTGACAGTTTGTAATGGAAACACTTGGGGTATTGCTGGTGTTTAGGCACTACAGAGTGTAGCAATGGTTTAGGGACTCCTCCAAACTCAAGGAGTGTTACCTCGTACTCTGCGTTTTGCAGTAGTTGTGTTTCACCTGGTCACACTTGAAATGTTTGCCAGGACTCAGCAGGGAATCCATGGCACCTACATATTTTGTGGGGAAGGTAATCTCTTGTGCTTTGCTGTGTTCCAAGTGAACATGCCCTTTGTGGTGACTAGCAAATTTGAGACGAGCTGTGGTCTCAAGAAGAGGCTCTTTGAGTCAGCAAATCTCCTGCGTACAGGACACCAGTACTGTGTACTGATCCTTTTAACCACATCTGAGTAGAGGCAAAAAAAGTTGCCAGCAGTCCATCAAGAATCCCAGTGGATATTTCATTGGCTGAGTTTTCTCCTCTTTCAGATAGATCAGGAAGCAAGAAGAAAGAAATGAGGGTGGAAAACACCACACATTGGCAAAAGGCAAACGTGTTGTCAAATGCATGGGAAGGAAAGTTTTTAAACTGGTACTGTGTCATATTTCTCATACTTCTGTTACAGGCACTCAGTCTAAAGAGGTGGCAAAGAAATGCAAACTTTCTTCTGTACTTATTTATTCATTTTTTACTTTAATATGCTTTGCTTATGTTCTCACCTTCTGGAAATGTGCAAGTTATCAGGTCTCACTGCCACAAATGCTTTCAGAAAATGAATTCGAAAGCCATATGCACAAACATGTGAAGAAATTGAATCATTTCAGATATTCTCAGGTAATCATGCCAGAAGTTCTTCTCCACCAGAAAACAGAAAAAAAAAACCCACATGGGTTACTCACTTAGCTGTCCGGTATATACTAAACATCCAGTTTCCTTAGGAAAACTGCCTGGCACTAAGCCACAACATGTGTGTAAAATTGCTTTAAAATAATTATGAATAACAAATTCAAGACATTTGCAGTGTGTTCATGAATATGTCAGAAATTAAACAAAAAAAATGACAAAATTGAAACAAGTATGTGACTTGTAAATTATTTCTTTGGTCCTAGTCATATTTTCCAGCTCGCAAGAACAAAATGGATGTCACTGAAATGCAATAATCTTCAAATAATGCATTTATTTATAATGATTTAGGGAGCAAATATTAATGGCTTTGTTTCAAGTGTGACTGGAACTATGTCAAATGTTTTCTTCTGCACAGTAGATACTAGATGCAAGGATCTTCTCCTCTGGTATTAATTTCTGCTGCTGCTCTCTTGTTAATTGTGTGTCAGATCTGGAATTGCTTCAGGTGATTTAAAGTCATACCATGGGGCATGTGGGACAGTCCTTCTGTGTGCTGCAGACAGACCTTCCCTGCTGCAGCTCCTGAGCCACGGGGAGAATGCAAATACCCCATTTCATAGTGGGTTTGTGCCAGTTCTGCCGTGGAAGGCTCCAATTCAAACAGTGTTTATATGCAAGCTCAATATACCTGGAATTTAGGAACAAATGCCTTCTTGCTTTTAAAGCTTTTAGCAAAACACTAGCAGTGCTTTATAGTGTGATACCAAGTACAGTGCCAAAACTCAGGATAAATAAGTATGTTTGGAAAACATTGAGCCTTGAACTAGTTTCTTTATTCATTAAAGAGAAAGAAAAGAAAGAAAGGACAAGTAATTCACATTCAAGTATATTTGATGTTTGCTCAGCCACATCCCTCTTCTACTGTTGGTCGGGCCTGGCCTGGGGATCCATTCATTTGAAGGTTAAATCTTCTAACAAGTGTGCCAGGGTGTAGTAAACTGAGGGAACATTTCTGTTTTCTTCAGCACCTTTCTAAAGAAGCTGCAACTGCTGGGGCCTGACTGCGGTTAAGGATCTGTCCGTCCCATCCAGGTCAGGTGCCAAAAAAACAAGCAGTCATCAGTAAGACATCAAAGGTTGAGCGTGGTTTATAAATAATGATGGCAGGGCGGCATGGCCGGGGCTGGCAGTCTGGCAGTGCTCAGAGCTCGTCCCACGCTCCCGCCGAGTCGCTCATCTCTGTTTATATGAGTAATGGAGCGGCTGGGGGAGGGGATTTGTAAGCAGGGAGCAAATACTCTTAGTGTTCATTTTGTGTAAGACTGACATCCACACCAAGTCGAGACTCCCAGCGACGTAGTGTGCAGTCACATGCTGTAGCATTCATGAGTACAGATATAAATCAGGCAGATGTTTGTCGACTGGAATGGGTAATAATTTCTTTCTCTCTTTGTTTGATTTTTTGCATGTTAGCTTCAGATGACAATTTTGGAATTGCTTTCTGCAGTACTTTTCAATAAGCAGAATGTGCTTCACTGGAGATAGATGGAGATATTTCTAAAGGGAGATAAACATATTTTTAGATAGACGCAAATATGGACTTACACCCATAAGCACATACAGACATATATATATTTACACACACATACATTTTTTTTTTTACTGTGTGCCAGTGTTGGGGGAAGAAAAAGGATGTGACTTTGGATTTTAAACCCACAGCTTTTCTTTTTTCTCCGAATAGACCAAATATGACAGTGTTCCTCAAACTATAAAATCAAATTAGCACCCTTTATTGTGTTTGCAAACTAATTAAAATGTAAAATGTCCTGAAACCACTGGCTTACTGTGTGACAAATGTAAGATTAGAAACAATTAGAAAACACTCAAGAGGTTTGTGATGTTTAGATTTCTGACATTGTTCTGATCATCCCTTTAAGTAATGAAAACAATAGTTACCTAGAAATTAAAGGTTTAAAGGAAATGCTATTATTCGGTATAGTCATTAGTTAATGATTGTTTATCATTTTAAGTGTTGCCATAGTAGTCGGAGGCTGATTTTTAAATGTGAAAGCAGAGAGGACACGTAATAATGAGCAAACATCTGCTTCATCTATTATTTCTATATATGATCATAATTTATATTGTAATACAGCTAATGAAAGATGAGTGTGATATTTTTTATGGTGATCCATATCCCATTCCTCGTATGGCTCAGCACAGTTACGATTTAGTCACTGTGTTATTTCAGAGCTGTTTTATCTTAAGAATTGGACAAAACTGAAAGTGATTCATGTTAATTTGTATGTGTGGTATGTAACCCTTATGAAACAATCAATCAGTTATTTCAGTACTTGTCAACTTCCAGAACTAGTTGTTAAGGGTTTTTTTGATCCATTTCAGGACTCAGGGGTAATTTTTTATTTTTTTTTCTTAAACTTTTTCAGAAGAACTTTGACAAGAATGACAGGATATATAAACATTTCTTGGAGCTGTAAGGAATTTCAATATTTCAGAACATTTCCAATGCCAGATGTTTCCCAAAGCTGGAAATAGTAGTTAGTGCTCTTGCTTGAAGATTAGAAATAATAAAGGCAGCAGGGTGATTAATGCAAAATTAAATATTAAATTTTGTTCTTTTTCTGTACCATGGAGAAATATTTGTGCTTTCTCTCTGAGTCCTTTGGAGGCCAGTGTTTGGCTTGGTATTAATTAGTTACGTGAAAGTAGAATAGATTAGTTTTGGGGGATATTCTATAGGAATGTATCGTGTGTCAAGATGTAACCCATGGAGGATGGGAATCTCGTAATAAGCATTTACTGTAGACAGATGTGTACATTTCTGTGACTGATTGTAGTGGAATTATTTATTATGCTTTCAGCTGTTAAGAATCCAGTATAAGGCAATGTGCTCAAATTGTTCTCCATTAATTTTCAGCGCCAAATCTTAAAGGCAGACCGCGCAAAAAGAAGCCATGCCCACAGAGAAGAGATTCATTAAATGGCATTAAGGATTCCAACAATAATTCTGAAAGCAAAGCTGTTGCCAAGGTAAATCACTTAATAATATTCTTTTTGGTACGCTCTCCTATTCTAGGTACAACCCTGCCTTTGTTTCCCAGCATGCTGTTTCAAATTTAGAGTGTAACTTATTTTCTTGGGGATGAGAAGTGTAAATTTTTTTTCAATAGTTTTATTTTTCACTTTAAGTCATGCCCGTGTTCTAGGTTACCAGCAATTATAATCACT
Source organism: Serilophus lunatus (assembly GCA_013399895.1). Classification (NCBI taxonomy): domain Eukaryota; kingdom Metazoa; phylum Chordata; class Aves; order Passeriformes; family Eurylaimidae; genus Serilophus; species Serilophus lunatus. The sequence continues at coordinate 254,974 of VXBA01004424.1, read as the reverse complement.
TAACCTAATGCTATCAGCTTGTTGGTAACTGGTAGTGCTTAAGCTTTCTTGGCATCTAGTGTTAGTTTTCACATTCTGTGACACACAAACATAGTTTGTGACAGTATCTTCGAATTAAAAATAAACCTGGGAGCAGCTCACCCTGTTACAATGTACTTCTAAATATAAGTTTGAAGATAAACAGACTAGGAAACAAGAGCCGCTTCAGTAATGGTTTCTAAGAAGCACACGCAGACGACATTACCCTGATGTTAAGATCTTGACATTTTTAAATAAAAAAAAAGAAAAAGAGAGATAAAGGCAGAAGCTCAGCACAAAAGCTTAAAAAAAATCTAGGCTGTTTCTTTAATACTTAGTGCTGAGCTGCATGTTCCAGGGTTTGTTGAATAGTGCATGCTTTTGCAGAGTCTTCTGTATGTGCTTAGCCCATACTCCATGTAAAAATTGGATCATTGATTTGTGTTTAGAGAATTAGTCTTTTAAATATTTATGTGTGTGTGTCTTTTCCTTAAAATACTTTAAAATGGAATTTCTGTAGTGTAAATTGCATCCTATTGTCTATGTTCTCTGAGTGGTTTTAAACAGGAGTTTGGTTTTCTCTTTAAAAAAAAAAAAAGCACAAATGGCTCCTTTCAAGATGATTTAATTTGAAACTCTAAGACGCAAAATAGGAAATTACTTACAGCAATACTTGATTTTTATCTGAGGCAGAACTTTGTCCCTGTTACTTTTGAGCTAAATAGCTAAAGAGGTTTGCATATACAGAATTTTTACGCCAACTCCTGCAAGATCTATTGTTTCAATAAATTAGGTGGATGTGTAGCTAAAAAATGTTTCCATTGTTGTGACCATCTCTTTAGGAAATACAGTGAACGTATAGATCCATTTGCATTGGTATTGTTGTACACAGTGAATGTCCTGGGAGATTAGGAGGTTAAAGAGGTCAAGTGGAAGTGTTCTGCTCTCAGTTTCTCATAGGAAGGCAAATTAAATTCCACCTCCTCCTCCCTAAGAGTTCAGTTAAAATTTGCCTTCTGTTGACGACGATAGAAGAGGCTGAAGTTCATGATGAAGCTCTGCCCTTAAGTCACTTTTTCTCTTCTTTTTGTGCCCTATTGTGCTCAGTCAGAGTCTGTACTATCGTATTAGACAGGCATGGTAAGAGGCCTAGTGTGTTGAGTTGCAGAGTCTTGCCAGATACTGTAGAGTGTCTGAATGTTTCCTCTGCGAAAGAATGTGCAAAATCCACAGTGTGAAAATGTCTCAATTTGCCTCAATTCCCCCTTCCCCCAAGCCATTTTTCATGTTAAATATTACCAGTGAACTACAGCATTGACCATATTGTCAGAGCACCCTGGACTGTAGGACAAGTAGTCCTGCCTCTTCAACACCTGATATATAGGTATTAGATAATTTAAAAACTACAGTAACACTTCATACCAAAGTGTTTATCCTCTCTGCTTATATTTGGGTTCACCCTGCTACTCAGATGGGAGGACATTTTAGATCAGAAGTAATTCCGCCTATTTATCTAGTCATACTGTGCTCATCATTGTGCAGATATTAATAGCATTAATTATCTTGGCCAGCTTAATTTCATTATAAATAATAGACATGCTTGTGAAATAATGTCCTTCCATGTAGTCACACTGACTTCTCTGTGGCTCCTCACATCAATCTGTGTCCCAGGACTGTGGATACACTTTAATAAGAAGAGTGACAGCAAATCAAACTCTCTACAGCAGATGTTCTGCACTTTATACGGACCCTGCCTGTGGGTTACTGGCGAAAGAGGGAAAGCCTAATTAGGGAAGGGGGAGGAACAGAGATCCATCTACTGTTTTCTTGTTGTTGGGAAAGTTGAGACGCTATGTCATCATCTGAAGCTCCATATTGGATTTCGCCCTTGGTTATCTTCCTCTGTCAGTGCTCCATTCCAACTGATGCTGACAATGGATCCGTGAAGAGCAGTGTTGGACACTGTAAACAGGACAAAATCACTTGAGTAAGGTGCTGAAGTGTTTTGGCAGTGATCCTGGCCATATTCCTGCTCCAGCTAAAATCCCTCATGACCAGAAGTTGTGCTGTTTACATTCTCAGACCATGTCCCTCCGTGTCTGACAGCAGCCTCATCTCCTGGCAGTGAGGCCAGGAAATGGCAGAAGTGGCATTCTGGATTCTGTGGGCTTGAGTCTGTCAAGGCCAATGCAAGCTGCTTGGTTGTAACGACTTGCTGAATTTCCTGTTCTCAGTTGTCAGTGAGTAGAAAGCTTTGTATCTTCTTAGGATGTAATTCTCGTTAGGTGTGTTTACCCTAAACCATCCACTGATCATTTTGTAGGCTTTTACAGTTACCTGACATGAAGGAATGTCTGGTTGGGTAGGAGTAGCTCTGATTGAGTCCCAGTGTAGGTGGCTTGTTAAAAACAGAGTGGTAGCAGGACAGACAATGTGGTCCTGAACCTGCAAGTGTCGCCAGAGTCTTTCATGTGCCACTTCTTGCTTTCGATCTCCTTCCTGGTCACTGCATCCCTTTGAGTACCTTTTGGGGAAGAGCTCAGGGGAGTTCCCTCACAGGCTGGGAAGGGAATACAAGGCCATCTACTGAGGTAGGATCACCTCTCCTGGAGAGAAATATGTCAAGCTCTTCTCTCAAAACACTCCCAGGACTCTAGAGGCTTTCATAGTTCACTACTTCACGTGTCATCGCTGCTGGACAGATTTTTGGGACTTGGATGCTCCAACATCACCCTCGTTATACCTGCTTTATCCTCCCGAAGAGTGTTCTCATTCAAAGTGTTAAGAAATGCATTCTAAGGCTTTTTAAAACTGACTGATCTGACCGTTTCAAAGAGCTGAAAGGATGAACTTGTTAAACACGGAAATTGTCCCCAAATGAATCTGCTCATCAGCAAATGCTGAAGTAAATCTCTCACTTCATTTGTACAGCAAGATCTGGGAAATTAGCTTAAAAGTTGCCAGGATATGCTTTTCCTGTGGCCACAGGTGGCCTGGCATGCTCTCAGACCTGGAGATTTATTCCAAATGCCTCAGCCGTTATCTGATGGAAACTGTAAAATGCAGGTCTGTAGTGGTCTGTGTTGTGTGGGACCTGTGGCGGGACTGGACAAACGTGGGGGGTATACCCATGAGTGTTCACTGGCCATTTGGTCTTGGATGACCTGCCTCTGATGGAACACACAGCAGGAGGTGATCAGATGTTCCAGACCCCATCTCAGAGCACCCTCAGCTTATCCACACTGCAATGCTGGGTTGTCTCTCAGGGCCTGACCCTCAGTTCCACTTTGGAAGTGTTACTCACACGAAGGCTACTATGACAGAACTTTAACTGTGGAAGTTGAACTCTCCTTTTACAACAGCCATTCAGGCTTTCTGAAGAGACCAGAAAAGAGAGCACAGCCAAGGAAAACTCTGTGTTCAGGACCTTCCTCCAGTCCTTTGCCCTCAGGAAGATTCAAAATTGTGTTTTGAAGGAGAAGGGCAATTTATGGTGCTTGGTGGAAATCTGGCATCATTCTCATTGATTTGGATACATTTATGCTGGATTTGCACTGGTGTTATCAATAGCTTTGACCCTTTAGGTTCTTGCTAGTCACGGTCATGGCATTCATTCATCTCTATTGCCTGTCAGATGGTGGGGAAGTTCCAAAAGTGAGACTCAGGCCTCAGATACTGAGCGGATGAAGCACTGCAGATTTCATCAAAGCTTCATTGAACTTGACACTGTGTGGAGTCCATCCATTGCATTTTGGCGCCTCTAGGTTCCGCAGGTGCTTTGACCTCGCTTCTCTGTAGACTGAACAGAGTTTGTGCATACCATAGATTTTTCTCCTGGTGGCTTTCTTAATGTTGTTTAATTTATTTCCCTTCATCTCCTTGGGAGTAACATCCCTTGCCATTAGTTTGCTTGCACGAAAGTGAGCTTTTATTTCAGTTAGTGTTTGTGCCCAGGTTGTCTGAATTGTCTGGCTCGAAAAAGAAAATCCAAGCAAGCAGATGACAGAACTGAATAATTGTTTGCAGGTCCAGTGAATTTGTTCCAAATTTTCAGCTCAAACTAAAAATCCTAAAATTATTGAAGTCATGTGTTCATATTGGGAGTGCTAACCCAGGCTTTGGCTAAGCATGGAAACCTATGACAATGTAATCTAAACTTTACAAAAGGAACTGTTAAATAATTTTTGTGAGGAGCCAAAGCAAAAAAAGTCAAGGGATTACTAGTCTGACCTGAAAAGTGGATGAGGAAATCCAAAGTTCATTTAATAGGAAAAAATCCCATTAGCTCCATTGAGTTTTGGATGAAACCCAGGATCTTTACAGAAGTTTAATCAACAAGCGTATCTATTACTAAAAGGCAAAGCATGGTGTCTTGTGCCTTAGGAAGACAATATCTCTTTGAACCATGCAGCTGGAAAATATCAAGCAGTACAGTGGACATACTTCAGCAGCAAGTGATCACGAAAACTCCCACAGGGTATCCATTTCCCAGTCCCTGCTGTGTTGTCTGGGAGGAGTGAGCCTGTACCCTGCAGTGGCCAACATGGAGAACTGTGACCACTTGTCTCCTCTGGTTAGGAGCTACCATTCCTTTGTCCTACATCTGTGGAAAACTGTGTAGGCAAATAAGCTTTTAGCCAAGTTAATACCTGGAGGATGATATAAAGATGTTGCTTTCCCTGAGACTGAGATGCAGGGTAGCTTTATTAAGATAAAATAAGGATATCATGGTCTTTCAAGTGGTATGTTTGGGTTTTTTGTTTACAACCACTTACATAGTGCACTGTGTAGCAGTTGCTTCCAAAACGTCGACAAGTACCTAGGAAGCACCTGGTTTAAAACTGACAGTTCTGAAAAGTTGGGAGTCCAAGTGTCCATGAGTTGCTTAACCAAGAGCTGCTGCCTTCCTGTGCAGCAAGATATGCTGATCTCCTCTGCTGTCCTCCTAAAATACCAAATACTGGCTCTTACAATCTCTCTTCTCCCTCTGGAAACACAAAGGACATGCCTTGGATGGGGTATGGAACTGCCAGAAGGCTCCTGACAGCCTTGAAGGAACAGTATAAATCCAAAATACACGTAACCATCTCCACTACCTTGTATTAGAGGATTCCCAGTATTATATTGGAAGTGTATCGATCACATGGTCCTGATGTCTTGGCATGTAGAGCTTTTAAATACCAGTTTGAAAAGTTCTGCTCTTAATTTTTTTTTTGTATACACATGTTAAGTGAATGCTCAACTTGTAATTTGCTTGATTCAATGGGAGGATTATCTTCAGAAGGGACTGCAGGATTAAGCCAGTCTCACTGGATATTTTTCCCCATGTTTGAATACTGATAAGTGGTAGAGTGGTTCCAATTTGTTGATTTCCTGACTGGCACACATCTGCTGAGCAGGCCAGAGGGGGACCTGGAGCTTTGGGACTCTTGTGCATTGGGGCTGCTGGTGTCTACCAGGAAAGGCTTCGGCTACCAGCCTCTCCCTTCTGCTAAAGACTTAGGGCTGTGCTTAAGTTTAAGCAGATGCTCAAATCCACTTGAGACCATGCTACAGCAGAACCTCCACTTGTGTGCTGAGAGCTCTGACTGGGTAAGACTTGCCAAGGTTTGCATCTATTTTGGTGGGCTAAAGGAGAGAAAAATGTATCATTTCAGAGCTGGCTACTGAGCATTCCTGGAAGGGGCTGAGCACCCTCAGCTCCAAGGATTGTCTATGGGAGTTGACAATGCTCAGTGTCAATCCTGGAATGAAGGTTATTATTAGACTTGCTAATGGCAAGTGTATGTGAGAGATGGAAGCTGTCTGTGACATAGCAATGTATAGTCATAAAAATGCAGATCTGGAGAGCATTACCAATGAGTTATTATGATTTAAAGATGTGGCTATTTAAAAATGTTGTGACTAAGATTCAGAACAAGACATTTAAGTCTATAAATAGCGTCCTTTGTTTCCCCTCAAACACAGTCGCATGGTTTGGCCCTCATTTTTTCAACATTCCATTCTTCTAAGAGAGGGTATTTATTCCTTAAGTGAAAATTAAAGGTTACACAGATCTGATGTGACATCTTTTCTTTTCCCAGGTAAAATGTGAGGCTAAGTCAGCTTTGCCCAAACCCAAGAGTAACAACAGCAACTGTAAGAAAGGCTCAAGTGAGGATAAATCAAAGATTGCCGTAGGTGAAGAATGCAGAGCTGATGAGCAGGCTTTCCTTGTGGCTCTTTATAAATACATGAAAGAAAGGAAAACACCAATTGAACGAATACCCTATTTAGGTTTTAAGCAGAGTAAGTATCCTTTTTCTCACTTTCTTGTTGACATTTCAGAGTGGTTTGGCTTCTCTGGAGAAAGTATTTGCACACAAAGTCTATTTTAAAGCCTTATGGATGGGGGGGGGGACGACGACCATGTTTATATCTACACATTTTCCAGTCCAGGCATTTCACTATCTTATGCCTAGATTTGCATCTCTTCCTTCTGGGGTAGTTGCTGCCGGATATTTATAGGTTTAAATCCGCTGATTATGACTAGAAATAGGCATGTTGAAAACTCTCTAGTTTTCTGTTTTGTAAATCTGCAGCGTCTGTAATGCCTTTCTTCTGAGTTAATAATATGACGTGTCTTTATTGTGCCCAGATGTTCTTTATGAAAGGACAAATATTAAAGGAAGACATTAAAAGGTGGTCAAGAAAGGCACAAAAGGGATCATATTTTTAAGCCCCCAAATATGTCTATAGTTAATAAATTACTGACTTTAGAGAATATAAAACCAGACTGTATCTGTTTAATACAGAATGCAATGTTTAGAATTGCTTTGGCATGTACAACTTGTAGTGCCACAATCTGTAAAACAATTGTAGGTGGAGAAGATACAGTTGTAACTGAATTTTGCATAAATATTGCAGTACAACGTAGATTTTTCGCAGTTTCCAACAAAAGCTGTAAATGGGAGTATTTTTGCTCCTTATCTATAGATTGAATGATACTTTATTTTCTTAAAGGGAAAACGCCACGGACTGAAATATTATTTACTCTAATTTATCTCCCAGATTAAAACCATGTGTTATTTTGATGAAGAATGTCAAACCTGTATGTTTTACATAACAATTTACATACCTAATAGCAATTGGCACTGATTGCAACAGGCCTCCAGCAGCCATTATAAACTTATATAACTCCGAATGATTACAGTGTTTGTCTGAAAACTGGCTGCTTGAAATGGAAGTAAAATTAATGTACTATGAACAGCTTCGTTGCATTATGCATTGATTCAGATTAAATCAAGGCCTAAGCAAGGCTGTTGATAGCTTTGAAACAGTACAAGGTTCAATGAGGCTTTCAGAACGTTTTGTGTCGAAGAAATTATTTCTCTCTCCCCCCCCTCCCCTCCCCATTTTATTTCTGCACTCCCTCAAGCATGGAGACAGGGTGGGCTTGAAAGACAAGCTGAGAAAAAGTAGTATTTCTGAAATTCCTCACTGGGGGTAGGGCCCTCTGCTAACATTTAGCTGAAATATACTGAGACTTGCCTGACATTCATTATAAATTAGGGGCCTGATCCAGCAAATACTTCAATACCAAGAGTAAGTATGCTGAGAAGAGCAGAAATGTTTGCTAGATGGGGCTCTATATTTGTACAGCAAGCCTTGTGCAAACATTGCCAATATAAATAGGTTAGTGGAAAGAGGCAGTATGTACACTTTGACAGAGCATCCCCCTGTGGAGAAAGAGATCTCGTCCTCCATGGTCCACAGCATTGTTGCTGACCTGAAGTATTTGTAGCCTGTCCATGGGGAGTCACTGTTTGTTGGTGGAATCATGCATACACCTTTCATAGTGCTGACATCAATTTTTCATAAAAAAATAAAGTAATAAAATAAAATATATAAAATAGTGAGACACCAGCAGCAAGCAGTGGCCCCATGGCCGGGATGAAAAGCACGTGAGAGAGGAGGAGTTCTGCGAGAAGTAGCAAATGTCTCCCAACACATCTTTTGAATTCAGTTGTCTCAGTGCCTCCGACCCCACAGCCGTGGGCAAGGCACAACCAGCCACAGCATAATTATTATGGTAATGCTCATTTGTGCTCCATCTGGGTTCATTCACACGGGACCCGTTAGAACGGAGCTTATTGTTCATTGATTATGGAGACCATTATCTGAGCTGCAGTAAATATTGGATAGTGTTATCTAATCGATGGGCTTTCTCTGTGAGCCAGTGTGTGGCTCTTGCTTGCTAATGAAATCAGTAATAAACAAATAATTAAAAGCAACATTCTTCCCAATGAGTAATTTTTATTATCAAAGTTATGGAAACATTCTGCAGTCATTATACTTTGCCTCTTATCAGCAAAGTCAAATGAGCCCATTACCTTTGTCTTGGTGTATTTTTCCAGTCCTGTTAAGGAATCTATAAGTGTGTTCTCTTCTATGTAATTAAAAATATATATAGTATGGGCTAATATTTACTCTTCAGATTATGTAAATACCATTTTGGAAAATGTTTCGCAGGAGATTTTTCAGGGGCTGTGAGCTTATTTTTTCTCTATTTTTCTTTTTTTTTGAGACTGTTTAATTTACATTTCTTTGAAATATGTTGGCTAATGCAATGCTTATCTAAATACTTATTGTCCCTCTAACAGTTAACCTTTGGACTATGTTTCAAGCTGCTCAAAAACTGGGAGGATATGAAACAGTAAGTGTTTAAGTAACTTAAATGAAATAATTGTGCAATCTAACTTTTCCCTGTTAGAAAAAAAATATGTAAAAGCAAACAATCATTTGCTGCATTTTAGGCGAGCTGTACACATTGTGGGTTTATTGGACTGTTTTTGGAAACAGTCCCAATTAGTTCCAGGTTTGGCAAAATTGTAAACTTGTCGTAAAAACTACAAGTGGAAAACATATGTAACTCTTCCCTGTCAAGGAAATTAGTTGGGTCTGTAATTTTTTCCCATGTTGAGAAAGGGCTATTATTGTACAACAAGCCAAGATTGCATAAAAGAAATTTCACTTGGCAACATCCCTGACATCTGTTCATGTCTAATATGGGAAATGTATTAAAGGCTTTCAGAAGTAATCAGCATTGTCCATTAAGGAATAGTATGCTGCAGAATCTTCTCTTATTCCAAGTGTAAAAGATCTTTATTAGACATGGGTCAGTACCACATAAACAGGAAGTTATCAAAGTAATTCAGAAAAGTCTCTGACACTTTTTATCAGTTAACCATATCTGACAAGAGCAGTGTATTTTTAGCTTACAGGAAAATTTGATGGCCACGGATTTTACAGCATGTATTTTGAACCAATAAAATATTAGAGCAACAAACTTAGATTAAAATCTTGAAATGAGAAGAAAGAGCTGCATTAGTATGGCACATAGAGATGACATCTGTAATAAAAAAACAATTGACATAGGAAGATGTCGTCATTGGAAATATTTTCTTTGCACACAATGATCAGATTAAGTTGTTCAGTTCCTGCCGCAGTTGGATGAAAGAAATTATTTTTGCTTTGTTTACGAAGTAATCTGGGACATATCTGTGCTGTAGAGAAATGACAAGAAAAAATGCACTATCAAGAAACTGAAAGTCGTTTGAACCAAAATGCAAAACTCACTGTTTTCCTTCCATACAATAAAGCACATTGTTCTGCACATCAGCAGCCTGGGCTGGTTAGCATGGGTGTGCCTGGGATTTTATGAAACATGAAATCTAACATTCTTAAAAAAAAATACATGCTTGATCGGCTTTTATTGTTCTTCTATCTTTCATTAATCAGCACATACCATGCCTGTGTACTGGGGTGTGTGTAGGTGTGCTCATGGATATGTATGAATGAATAGCTACTATAGATAGGTCGTTAGAGCAATTACAAGAATTGCTGTGAGTTGTAAAGTGCAAAGAAAATAAGGGCAAAAATCCTGAACTTGATCCAGAGCACCAGGAAAGGCCAGGAGGGAGACTGGCGTGTCCAGGGTGCTCAGGGAGACGAGTGATTTTCACAGCAGTGTTTCAGGTCTGCTTGAAGGGACTGAGTATAGAAGCAGGAATGCCAAAGTGGTGGCTTGCTGGACAGACCTGAGTTTTAGCGCCAGAGAGAGAGGAACAGATTCAGAGATGCTGGAGCAGGTGAACCCCTCTGCACCTCGAGCGGAGCAGGGATAGGATGGTGAGTCTGCGACCACAAGGCAGGTCTGCCAACGTGAGAGAGACATGAGAGGATCAGAGGGGAAGGATGTCATGCGTGAGAATGTCGTCCAGAGCAGCTTCAGTCTACCGTTATCTCAAAGCTCCTGTCCTGTTCTCAGTGACAGGTGTTCTCTGTTGTTCAGGGACATTTGTCGCCTGGTGCTTTATTCTTCATAGAAAGTAAAGTAATCAATGGCAAGGCAAGCATAGTTCCTACCCTCTGACAAAGCCCAGCTTTGGTTGGAGAGTGACTCCGGCTCAAATGATGGGCCTGATCCTGTTTTCATGATGTGAGTTGTATCTGTGCTCTTTGCAGGTGAGCTGAATTTGGGAGGACACTTGTGATGCAGTGTATGGAACATGAGGTTTCTTGACCTCATTCTCTTCTGTTAACATTCTCATCCTCAATATGAGTCTGCCTTAGCTTCAAATTCCCTGAGTATGAAATCGATAGCTGTTGCAATACTTTGACCTGTGCACACCCTGGTTTTCATTATTTTATGGCCAGTTGATAGTCATTGAGTTTGCCAAGTTGTATTCGTTTGTGAATATGTTATCATGGTAAACACTGTTGAGAGGCTTTTGTGTGTGATTTGGGTTTAATTTTTTCACAAGGCAGTGGATGATTGGGCTGACATGAACCTCAGTATCAGTTCTAAGATCTTAGGCAGGTCTACTTAGATGCAGAAATTTCAAATGAGTGCTGTCATTCAGTAATGACCAGAATCCACCACTCACACACACAGTACTACTGTCTATTGGTGAGAAGTCATGTGCAGAGCAATGGCTTTCTCAAACCTGCCCTGATTAATACACATTTATTTCTACAGACACTTCTACCTGGCTTGAACAAATAATTTTGTCTGTACTAGGGCTTCATCATCTTTAACTTGTTTTAAAATTTCACAGGTTTCTGGTTTGTGTGTTGAGATAGAAGTGGCTCTTTTCTCTTGGAAGTATTGTAAAGAAAAGAATGTTCTAAAGTACGTATTTGATTTCAACATGTGACAATCATTTTAAGAACAGGAAACAGATAAAAGATTGTTTGAAATGACATATGGAAACTTAGAGTATTCAGATGAATATTTTTTTACTAATATGGGTAGAAACCTTCCCAGTTAAAGCAGTTGCAAACTTTACATCCTTGTGTTTGGCAGAGCAATGATAGTCTACCCATTTTCAGATTTTATCCACTGCCCTGTGCACCTTGTCCATGTTTAGATGTTTCTGTGAGGTTTAAAAAACATTTTTGAGAAACAAGGAGAGATTATGTGTGGTATGTTCCACCTTCTGCACAGATTCACAGAAAAGTGCAAGACCTTTGAGTCCACTTCTGTTTGGATAAGGATCTAAAAGTGACTGAGAACAGCCAGGGACTGGACTTGAGATGCGGAGAACAACTTTCTTCACCATCTGTCTGACTTTCCTTTATTGTCATGTGTCAAGGGCTGGAATGGATCCAGTGAGGCTTGACGCAGAGCTTTACCTTTGCATATGGGATATACACACAACATATCTAATAGTGTCAAGTCACGATTGTGTGTCATATTTAAGAGCTCTCCATTCAGAGTACTTAGGAGATTCGTTTCTCCTCCATTTGATTGCAGATTCTTAGTTGTCATCTATAACTTCCTTGTACTTCTTGTTGGACATAATACAGGCTTAATAAAAATAGCAACCCATTCAAATTAGTTTAAGTCCTTAACAGATGAAGCTGTCTCTTTGGAGTTGGTGGAATCATGTTTCTCTTAAACAAAGAAATGTGAAACGAGCATCTTTGTTGCTAATAATAGGAAAGTGCATTGAAAAGCACTCTATAGCAGACCTTCACAGTATGAATGGTTTAAAGTGACACATTCTAGAGTGCTCAGCTGCAGTGGCATTTAACAGGCACTGCCTGGAATTCTCTCAGTCACCTTAAGTCAAGTGAGTAAAAGGTGCAGATGGTCATAGATGGGAAGCTTCCAGGACTTACCTAAAGAGTTGCCCTTGGCAAGTCATGAAGTAGCATTTTTCCTTTCGAGCCAACTTAAAAGGAGTGCCTTGGCATGTTTGGAGAAGGCTGTGCTGCTGAATGGACTCTACCTGGAGATGTCTTAAAAAGATAAAGGGTAAAAAGAAAATTAGGTGGAGCTTAACCTTTAGTGTGTAGAGCTTAGATTTTGCCAAAGGTCAGTGGGATCCCATTTAGCTGCTGCCTCCTGGAAGCAACAATAAAACACTTTGGTTTTTAAAAATTAATGATTGACACGCACAACAGTGTTGTGTCTGGGCAGGCCTGAAGAAACTGATCTATCAGTGGAATGCAAAGCTACCTGGGTTTGTTTCCTACAGAGGTAATACCCAGAGCTCTGTTTTCAAGGGAGCTGTGAACATCATGTACCATGACCAGAAAATCTCCTATTATGTTTGCACCAGGAAAAGCAAGAAGTCTTTCAAGAAGACGGGAGCTGGGAGCTGATACTGCAGGGTGGAAGACCTTTAGAATTTTCAAAGCAGAAGACACCTTTAAAACGTGTATAAAGAATCCTCTGCTTTAATAGATAAGATCATTGCTTTTATTTGGTTGTTCTTGAGTATTGGTCACTGCCTAATACTCTGCTTATAAGAACCAGATCAGATCTACTCAGGTCTCTGGGCACACTAGTCTCTTCTTAACTCCAGTTTCTCCTTGTTGGGAAAGCTGTGGCAGGGTTTTCAAAGGTGCTGGCTTCCAGTGGGCCCAGCTCTGGGATTGTGGAGCTGTAGGTCGGAGCACGTTGCTGGCGGGCTCTGCAAACCAGAAAACTGCATTAAAACTAAAGCCAGCATTGGAATGGGAACCTCTTAAGAGATGAGACTGGTCTGTGCAAATGCCTTGATTAATGGATAGGCCTGGAGCATCCTGCGCATCTGGAAATGTGGCAGGCACTGGAGAGATGTATATACTGATGGGAATAGCGAAAAACAAATTGGAAAACTAAAGCAGCAAAGGCAGACATTTTTGGTAGGAACTACAACCATAAGAAAAGCATTGCCAAGCATTAACCTTTCCTGGCTGCTCTGGAAGTTCTTGGTCACTGGGATGGCTGGGAGGAACTTGTACGAGAGAGGAAAGCAGTCCTCAGTTTGGATGTAGTCAGCATGGGCATCCAGCTTGAACAGTGCTGCCCTGTACAACAACAGTCAAGTTTCCTCAGTGCAGCATGTTGTTCAGATTGTTTAAGGATGTAATTAATCAGTTCCTTTAGTCCTTTGAAGTTTATTAAGCATAAAAAATAAACTTTCCAGTGCAGGGGAAAACTCAACCCCAGGCTTTGTTAGAATAACAATTGTTTCAGGGAATGTCAAATTTAAACTTAGCTCTGTATGTGGGAGGGCATCCATGCTAATTGCCAAGGAGCTCTGGTCCATTGCAGACGTAGAATTGGATAAAGCTGGGCAAATGTTTGTGAAAATACTACTATTCTTAGCAGCATAGAGGAAAGAGACACCAAAAATAATCCTGGGATTTCGAAAGGATTCCCTTTTCCCCTTAAAGTTGGTTATGTTTACTAGTGTTCCAGCTTGAGTATCAGCTCTTGAGTCAGCTCATGGCAAGGGAGACTAAGGCTCTAAAGTTACCATTTTCCTTTTGAAAATGGAGACCATGCTTCTTAGTCACATCAGGATGTTTAAAAAGTGGACTCTTGCTAAATAATCCTTGGCCTTCATTTAAAGCTTCTGCACAGCATCACTGTTCCTAGCCAAGGCATCAGGTCCTGGCCCACAGCCTTGCAAACCAGCCAGGCTGTGCTTGTCAGAGAGCCAGAGCACAGACCCCAGACTGGCTTTGTGCACCTTTGTTCCCCTCATCTGTGAGCCTGCCAGTGACTTGATTTAATATAAAGCCACTTGAAGCAGTCCTCAAGGGATCTCTGATGTTTTGGAAGCTACAAGAAGGCAGCTTAGGTGACTGGCTGGCTGTGGCTCTCTCTGCCTGTCCTGAGGACTGGTGGAATGTGCAAGGCAGGACCAGAGGTAGCTTCCCATCCAGGCATTCCTCCACAGCAGGATATTTGGTCCAACTCTCTTTTGACCTCTTGGGTTATGTAAGGAGCATCCATTCATATTCTCAGGATGTGATGTTCCTTATGGCTCACTAGAACTCTGGTTCTTCAAGCCCTTAGTAGTGATAGTAAGTAGAAGTGTGGGTAGACTGGGGAAGAGACAGAATAAGAACTTAAACCAAGTAGACTTAGGATGAATGTTATCCTCAGATGAGTGTTCCTGTTTAAGTCATTTGTTTGCGTAGATTTCATCTTCGAATTGCTTGAATCCTTGTGCCTGTAGTCTCTGGATTTGTTACAAAAGACAGAAAATAAGATGTAACTGAAGTCAGTTCATTTAGCTTTAAATCAGGTTTAAGATAAAATACTTTTTTTTTTTTCAAGTGTCTATGGATGCAAACTATGCTCAGGTGCTAGTAGTGACTTGGAGGTGCTGCTGTTTTCTGGAGAGCTCTGCAAACAATAAATTTGAAAAAATAGTAACATTATCAAATGATAAGTCTCCAGCCATGCTTTTGGCTTTGGAGAATAATTGCTACAAAGAAAGGATTTTCCTTTTATATACTGAGTAAAAAAGAAACACCTCTTACTCTGTAATATTTAATGATGGTAGCTATCTCCTCTTGTTTAGATTAAAATTACAGGCCTCAGATTGTAAGTTGTAATATTTGTTTTCTTCTGATTGCTGCCTTTAGCTCCTCAGTAAATGCCATTGACTGCTCTGTGGGTGACTCCAAAGAAACCTCCAGGGCTGAATATATTAAAATCCACAGCATTCCACAGAAAATGACAAAATTCTCCCCAAATTGCCCCTACAGTTTTCCACCAGTCTTCTTTATGAGCTGCAGGCAAAAGAGGGTGATCTGTTGTGCTTGTCCTATTCCTGTTTTTCTTCCTGTTTTAAATATAGCAGAATATATAAAATAATGAAGTGGTATTTAGAAACAATCCTTTTGCCAGGTCTTCCATCTGTTATTCTGTATAATCCTAATTTCTGTATAAAAAAACAGAACCATGGTATGCAACTCAATATGTTACAAGATGTTTATTTTCATCAGCATGGTCCAATGAAGTACATAGCTCAAATATTAACATTGGAGTATGTTAAGATTTCATTAGTATTTGATCTATATATTTTACTGACATAAATGGGTAAAAATAAACAGCTTGTAATATACAGAGTTACGGACTATGCTTTTGTGGATTTACAGAATTCTGTGGTGGATTTAGGTTTTGCAGCAGATTTATTTTCTCTAATTCAGTTAAAATAACTATGTAATCGTTATTTGTGCTGAGTATGGTTTGAGGTTCATTTTCATAATTCACTGTGGGATTTGTCTGCATAACTTCTGATGGTTAATGACCCTATATTGATTGAAATTCTCTTTTGTGAGTCTCTATTGCCTGTGACTTGATAATGAATCAAATCACTCCATTTTAGAGAGAAAGAAAATAGACGTAGTGTTAACTTACAAAAATAAGACACCCAAAGCTCTATGCACTGTATATATTCTGTAGGGGCTTTTATAGTGCTTGTAGTACATGCTGTTCTGAACGTGTCACACATGCATTTGTTGTTGTGAACTCGAACGATGTAGAATCTGTAAAGATGCAAGATTAAATTTTCCATTGCCATTTTTACAGATAACAGCCCGTCGACAATGGAAACATATTTATGATGAATTAGGTGGTAACCCTGGAAGCACAAGTGCTGCTACATGTACTCGCAGACATTATGAAAGGTAAGATAACAAATCTGAAATGCTTGTTTAATAATGAAAAAATTAATTTGGAAAGCCTTCAAAGCGATTTATAAAGAATTAGAGAAAAAGAGAGGGACTTCTTAAAGATATAATAAATATCCCCCCAACAATTTAGTCAGATAATCCATTGTAATTTAAACCAACGTCTGTCTCCAGTGACTAAATAAATAAAGCAAGCATCCGATTTTAATTTGGTATATCTCTTAATTTTTGCAACAGCTTTCCAGTTAAAGAAGCTGAAAAATTGAGTAAAACATATTCAAGGAAAAATGAGAAATGACAGCTAATTGATGCAAACATTTGTCTTCTGTCGTTTTTTAGGAATACCAATTAAGCAAATTGTGGCTGTGATCAAAATAATGGGGTGGCCCACAATGCAGGGTGCTGTTAATGTTGTAGGTCATGCCGAGCGTTGCATTCCTCTTCTTCATTGCATTCCTTCCCTCCTCCCTGCCTGCAAGCTGCTGCCAAACACTCTTTTCTCTGCAGCCATTGTTGCTGGTCAGAACTGTTGATTTCTTATTCTTCCCATGTAGATAATAACTTCCAGGGCTTGCAAAGCCAACACGCACTGAATAAAAACTGGAGCTGGAATGTTGTTTTGGTTTGGTTTTTAGAAACAACTCTCTTTTTTTTTTTCCTTTCTTTTTTTTTTTCTCTTTTTTCTTTCTTTTTCTTCTAATTTTTTTTTCCTTAGAAAAGCAAATGTGAATAAAAGCTCAGCAATTTCAGGCTCAGATAAGGAAAGTCCAGTCTCTTGTTCCTGGGCATAAACAAGCTACTTTGCTAGGGTCAGGAAAAGATTTTACTTGCCTGTGCAGAAGGCAGCATGGCTGAGCTGTGTTCAGTGGTCAGTTTTTCTCCTTATTTTAGTGCCTTACATGTTGGCCTCTCCGAGGGACATACTGCCATCCTCGTGGAGGCGGGGGGAATTGATTGCACTCATTTACAGAGACATGTCCAACAGGAGGGCCTGGGTGCACAAAGAACTTGGATGTAATGAATGCCACTGTAAAAGTTAGAAGCTTTCTGAAGACTGAGCCAAGCAGCAGAGCAAATTGACTGAGTTGCAGCACATGTCAGACAGGGCTTTTCCCTGCCCTCACGTTGCAGACAAATGTTAAAGATCGTTGTATTGACTCATCAGATTGTGGGTATTCAGCTCTTCCCCTCCATCATTACAGCCCCGAGAGTCTCAGGGCTTCCTCTTGCACCCAGGCCAGCTGATGGGTTTCCAACTGGCAATCTGTCTCTTCCCTCGCCAGATGTGCTTCGGAGGATGTTATTTGACAGGGGAGACCCAGGCACACGTAAGCATTGGGTCTCTGTGGGTTTAGGTCGCACAGGGAGCGAGCATTGCTGAGCTCTGTGTTGAAATCCTGGAGTCACTGAGAGAGCACATCTCTTGTAGTTGTGGAAAAAATAAATGAGCCATTCACAAATACTCCATGAACCCCTGCCTCTCTCTTCTGCTTTTCTGACAGTGCTCTATGCTAGTGTTTTGGGATTTTTTACATGGAAACCCCTTGCTTTGTACTCCTCTTCCATGCATAGAAGTGCATCTGTGTGACTGACTCAGCAGTTACTCGGAGTGTGTGCTCACTAGAAAACCTGAGCAGACTCACGATGCCTTCAAGACTGAAAAGCCTTTCCAAGCTACTACCCAAAAGCAGTTCTGCTTGCCTTGAGCCAGTATGAGGAAAGGGTCTTTTAGTTTATGTTTAGGTTGGTCTTGGTATACCAAAGAGTATCAAGAGTATAGTCTATCATGTAGTTCTGGGTTTGGTCTGACATGAGGCAGCGCTTGCTTTCCAGGTCTCTGGGAGGCTGTCAGAAGATGGCATTTTAGAAAAAGTCTGGTAGGATTTTTAGGTTAGCCCTGAGCTTACCTAAAATGTGCTTTACCAAATTTGGTCTGAAAAACCAAAACATGTATACAAAAAAACTCAGTGACTCATCCAGTCTCTAATTTTCTACTGTTAGGTGCTTTTTTCCCACCACAGGAAAGCTGTATTAAGCCTCAGACTTGGAGAAAAGCTGATGAAATTGTCATGGTTTGTTTCAGCTGGTAATTCTAACTACAGCACCTGTAAATGTAATACTCATTTATAGCCAAAGTGCTCAGATGACATTTAATCTAAAACCAGAACTGCTGTGCAGGAACACACACTCATGATTCAGGACACACATACATTTTCGAACTTGATGGTGAGCTGTAAAGCTAAACTGGAAATTGAATTAAGCTGGAAAGTAAATGCTGAATAAACCTCATGATTTTTCCTTTCTGAATCCCACTGGCTTTTCCTTGCTTCCCGGAGGCAGAACAGGCAGTTCCTTGACTTTACCAGCCCTGATGCTGTCTGACTTAGCCTTGCCATTCATCTCTACAACTAGATCTCAAGGGTGTTAATCAGCTCTCCTCCAAGGTGACAGAGAAACCACTGTTTTCACTGGCTTTAGCATCTCAAGGCTGCTTAGGTGGCAGCCACCTTTCAGAGGCATCCTTAGGATGCTGAGGAGTGGGATGGCAATGTCCCAATTCAGGCACTGCATCTGACCTTCCTGTCCTCTCCAGGTTTCCCTTTTGCAAGGTGGAGTTCTACACACAACTTCACGGGGCAAAAAGAAAGGGGGAAAAAACCCAACATCAACAATAACCAAACACAAAACACAATTAGAGGGGGCAGAATTGTCTCTCTCTCTAGAAAATCCCAGCAAGAAATACTGTTTTTGTCTAAAGGTGTTTATAACCTCTACAAAGCCAACATGTTGCTGCAGATTCATGGTACCAAGGATGCCAAAAGCTGAAACAAAGACAGATCTAAAGGCTATGCACCCCCCTGTTTGGAGCAGGGCTTGGTGATAGGTGCTGGTGTGCTTCAGGTAGGCAGATTGCTTCAGTTGGGGCGGTGTTTGCTTTGTTTCCCTGCTAAAACAGAAAGAAAGGGTTTTGTGTGCATTTTCAGCTGATTCATTTATCATGTAATACAGTTTGTGTTTCCAGTAACTGTTTTCATTTTAAAACAAGGCGAGGCTGCCAGTGTTTCAGTAAGTGTTATTTGTACATTATTTAGACAACTTTTGTTTTATTAATGAGTATAATAATGAAAGTGCAGGTTTCTGAGTAGAAGCAATGAGTGTTTTTATTTAAAGCTTAGCAGGCATCTTATAATGCCAGTGAACGCGTTATTGTCACTGTAGGCATGGCTGGTCTGGACCTGCCTCTGATTGGGTTATTCCAAGTAGGCCCAAGCACTTCATAAAAATGTCTTTGTCAGCCTAGTTTTCCTTCCAAACCTATTCATCTCTGTCAGTTTTTAATATTAGTACCAGGCTCTTGGCTATAGTCCATTAGTACTGTACTTAATTGCTCATGTTACAGATGATTACCAATATAAAAAGCATTAATGTTTTCCCATCGTGGGGCTGTTGCTCTGTGCACAACTTGGACGGTACAGAGCTTGTGAGCTGTTGTTGTCTTGGTCGTTACTTTCTTCATTTGTGCTCCTGTAGTGCTCTTACCTTGCACGATCACAGAAAGCCAGAGGCGTGTGTGGTTGGTATTAGCTGATTCAGCCTGAACTGTTCCTGTGAAACTCTTACAGCCCTTGTCAGTACCCTACATCTCTCTCTCTTTATCAAGAAACCCTCAGAAACGGCTGCTTTTCTGCGAAGCACTCTTCTCCATGCTGTCTTCCCCTAATAATGCAGATGCGGTTTTCACATGTCGGGTTTGAGGTTTCTTTTCGTTTTTACACAAAACACATGATCGGCAGCTTTAATTCTCTGGCGTGAGCAGCAGGCTGTGTTTCTGCGGTGCTGGTGACGTTGTTGTTAGGGATTTTTCATAAATACTGCACTACCACCACCCCAAAAAGAAACAAACCAAAAAACCCAACCTGCTGTTTTGCAAGGTATATAAAGTTCCCAATAAAACGCACTGAACAAAACAAAAATACTAGCAATTGCCTTCTGGGGCTCTTTTCTGTCTCCAAGTCTGGCTGTGATTCATCTTGGTTTCCTCCAGAGAAAGCCCTGTGCACGAGCTGAGCACAAACATGCATGGGATGGGGAACTGTGGTGTGCAATGGCACGCAGTTAACTCTCCTTGGATTCTTTGCTGGACAGACATGTCAGTGTTCTAAGGAGTCCTGGCAGGCAGCTGGATGGTCCCATAGAGCAATATCCTCCTGCCCTCTTTGGGTGCTGTCAGGTTCCCTTGGGATCTCCAGTAAGAGTGGACCCAGAGACTCCCACTCTCTTCAGCAGCGTGTCTCATACCCTGGCTCTCGCAAGACGCTAGCACTTGGAAAACCACTGTGTCCTGTTCAAACTCAGCTGGAGAGGGATTTATTAGGCTTTGTGCTCTCACCAATTTCAGGCAGCTGAGTGGGAGAGCGCTCTGCAGAGCCACAGCCACCAGGAACTTGAGGAAGAGCAGATGGGTAAGATGGGTTGTGGTTCTTTGCAGTGGAGCAGGGTGGCTGTGCCCATGCTTTGGACACTGACTTATGGAGGGGTTTATTCTGGCTGTGAGTGTTGCTCCTGGGCACTTCCAGAGCACCCTGCACATCTGTCCCTTACCAGGGGACTAAATCCCAAGAAATGCCACATCTTTTACAGTTCAGAGCCCATTCTGCAGTTTTTTCTTTCTAAATCGCTCACATAAATACTATATATTATCAGAAACACAAGGCAGGTCAAAATAAGTCCCTTACGTGATTTCCCTTTAACAGCCATAAAGTCTGTCTACCCTAAGGATATTTTGCAGTAATTCAATATGCAAGAGAGCCCTGTGCTCCATGCAAATGCTGTTTGGTTTTGTTAAAGAATTTGGATAACTTTGGAAACATGTAAGAATTTCAGTGGAGTTTTGTAGGAAATAGCAGCCAATCTTTAGAGGGAAGAAAAAAGTAGGAGGCTAGTATAGCATCTACATGGAATTGCTTATGGTTATCTTTTAGTACACATTGTAATTAGTAGAAGGTTTTGATTTACGCTGTTAAGTGTGAAAACATCCTCAGGCAAAAATTAATCAAATGTTATGTCATGCTGTAAACTACAACTAGCTCTTTGTTTGACCCAAAAAAAACCCTTGCCAAGCAACAATTTTTTCTTCTTGTTTTATTTTTGTCTTCACCCCACTTCCCTGCCCCCCTCACACTTCAGCTAGTCCCAGACTCCCAGAAAACTTCACAAGTTGCAAATTGTCTCTATAGTTTTCCATCAAGCACAAATTTAGGCCTGAAGATAGATGAGGTGCCTCAGTTCTCTCTTGCTTTTCCTTTTTTTGTTTGGCTTTTTTTTTTCTTTTTGATAAATAACAAGAGGTTTCTACTTATGATTTTCTGCCCTCAGGGCTTTATCATTAAGATTAAATAACTGTACTCTCAAGCATACCACTGAACAAACATCTTTTCAATTATGTGAGTAACAGATGCTTTAACAAAGGAACTATTGAAAATTCAGAAAGCTTCCCCCCTCCCCAAAATTTAAAAAGTATCAGATGACAGAGGAATGTACTTGTTTATCATTAAAACAGATCCTTAGCTGTCCATTCAAAACATTGAGAAGGCACGTTTTCATCATAATTTCTGGAATTTCAGCCTCAGAGACTTACTGGCCAGTACTGGAGTCAGCAGGAGTCCTTGGGCGCACAGTGCTGGACAGTCAGGCACTGCCTTTTGGTGCCTGGAAACAGATGATCTCTCTCCTGGCAGGGAAGTGTTTTCCCGGCTGCATCCTTTCTTCCACCCAGGAGTTTCTCCCAGCAGAATAGGGGCATGCCATGTCCTCCTCAGTGCTTTTGGGGTCCCAACACTCCCTGTCCCCCAACTGAGTGCTTAGTTGGACAGTGTCACGCACGGTAACCTCATTTCCTAGCATCTAGGAGTAGGGACAGGCTCAACACAAGGGGACGAGCCCTTTTTTCCTTGCTGGGAGCTGAGTTGCCCCAGGAGAGTGCTGCACAGTGAGAAAAGTGGCATTCTCCTTTGCAGGAGCAACACCAGCAATGGAGAGTTAAGATCTTTTCCCCTTAGATTCCACAGGGCTGCTGGGAATCTCCACCTTGTACTTCAGGATTTTGCTAACACTGCAGGAGTTGCCCCAGTTTGTTTGACTTCATGCAATGGAGATGTGACTCAGAACTCCAAGGGAGGGTTGGCAGGATTTTGGAGTCCCTCCAGGAGACCTGCACCCCACAGGCAATGCAAGATGGCATCTTGTCCCATAAACTTGTCCTGAGCGTAGGGACCAAGCATTGCAGTGACTCTGTGGACCTACCAAACAAAATGCATGTCTGCCTCTAGATGCAGAAATGGTGACTGTGCCCAAAACGGATTCTTGTAGCAGTTTTGGTAAAACGACCTGGGGTTGCGGCTCCATGCCCATCACCCTTCAAGCCTTTCACATGCAGTAAATCTGTACCAAAGGCAGAAGACTGGAGTTGTTCATTTCCCCCTGCTCAGGTCTAGGATTAGGAGAGCCTGAGCTTCCCTCTCCTGGCTGTGCAGCTAAATCAACAGCTGTGTTTGTAATGTCACTAATTTCCAGTTTACTTAAAACAAAGTGTCTTTGAATTGTCTTACAGCAGTGCAGTTCCCACCTTTCAGCAGTGAGCCATTCTCATTACCCACTAGCACTCCCAGTGGGCTGTGAGGAAAGTTGTTGATGAAAGGATGAAAGAGCCATTTCTTTGAGGAAGGAAAGTTCTTTGGAAAGAAAAATTGAACTCAAACGTATTTTGTCTTTGCTTATAAAATACACGTCAGTTTTGTACTTCAGACAAATGCAAATCAAGCCATTGCTGTTGTATGGTGCACGAAAGCACATGAGGCTTGCTTTCGTAACCCCTGCATTGTACAATGCAATCCAGGGAAATCAGACTTGAGGAACATACTGCTTCATTTCCTCAATATGTTTTATACTCTCATTCCGGAAAACAGGCTGAGACTTTAAGTTTGTGTTATTCCTCTCCCCTCTTTGCTGGGAATATGTTGGTGGTGCCCAGGAGACCTGCCTCCTGCTCCTGGCTATCCCCACCAACTGATTGCTGTTGAAGGTGGCTATTGTCCCTTGCCTATGCTGACAGCAGTGCTCCAAGATTTATCCTTTTGAAAAGTCGTCATGGTAAAAAAGACAAGACTTCTCATGGGATTAAAACTCAGACATTCCTGCTAGTCCCTTAAAACAGCTGAATGTTTTGCCACCGATTTTCTAAGGGACAAGAATCGTGTTCTCTCACCAAGGTAGGGGTGATAGGGGCCCGTTTGCCCTTCAGGGGCTGTTGCCAGAGCTGCCTCGTCTCGGTGGCTGCTCATCCCAACCCTGTGGATCCTCTGGCTGCAGGAGCTGCAGGCAGCTTTGCCTGGCTGCTCTGAAGACCTTTTGAACCAGATGGTTGCCCTCTGGAACCAGGCAAACTGACTGTCTTGTCCCTCAGCTCTGACAGTGTCTGCAGAGAAAGGAGTTGGAGCCACTATGGCCAACAGTGATCAGGAGGAAAGCTGTTTTCCAAATTCCTACCAGTAGAGACCTAGTGCCTGTCCCTTTTCAGGGTTTTCGAAGCTCTAACAGCTTAATGTTCTCATGATTTACATTAGCATCTAATCCTTGCATAATCTCACTAATCCCTTGGCCCCAAGATATCCATTGGCAGGGAGTTCCATGGGTTAACTAGTTGCTGTATTCATTTGGTGGAGCAAATTTACATCTTCTTCCATTCCTGTTGCAATTAGCCTCCTTAACCTGGCCAAGCATGTGAATGGGGCAGCATTTCCCAAGGAATGGGCTTCAGCATTTTCAGTCCTTCCAAGATTATTCTTGTGGCTGAGAGGTTCCATTGCATACTATTTTGTGTTGGGCTTGGAGCCCTTGGGAGAGTACAAAGATGCCCATGTGTCAGTGGGAGATGTGCTGGAATATTTTATTCTGCCAGAAAAAAAAAAAACACAAAACAACAAAATAAACACTTGAACAGCAATATAAAAATATTTTAGGGGTTGTGCTGAGCTGCCTCCTTCCCTCATTCACCCTGTGTGTCCTGGGCATATGGTTCCTCCCCAGCCCCAGAGCCCTGTCATATCCATACACAGTAGGGAGAATTAAAGAGGAAACTGGCAGCCTTAACATTTAATTTCCTTCCTTTTTCTGGGCTGGTCAGATCCTTTGCATTATTGTAACTACTTTTTTTATCATGCCTATAAATAGATGTGCTCTCATGTGTCCTGTGAAGCAAAGTCGGGCCAAAAAAATCATTCATTCTGTATAATCAATACATGTAGTGGTTACTGGCTCAGATGAGATCTTGTATTGTTAGTTCTGTAGCTGGAGAAAAAAAATGTTGACTAATAAAGATTAAGGGCTTTTTCTTTTTTTTTTTTTCCTTTTTATGAAATGCTAATGATGAAGACATGTTTGATATACTGTGAAATACATTTCTCTAATGTGAAGTTTCTGCTTTTTGTTGGGAAAGAGATTCAGTCCCTGGAGGATTTTAGAATTTGTAAATATAAAATTATCTGCTTCAGTGTTTTTTAAAAAAAGGTTGGCAGAAAGCCAGATTACTTACATTACTGTAATAGATTTGCTGACCTCTGACATCTGCTGCGGAGAAGTACATTGAATTTTTCATAATATCAGATGATGCAGATCTAAAAACTCAGTACACTGCACCATTATTTAATTCAGGACTTAGTAAAGGAAAATCTTTTTTTGAGTAGCAGTTTATACGTGATTAAACTTAATATTGCCGATTGTAATAAATCAGGATTAGTATAGTACTGATTTGTTAATCTAACTTGTATTGATTTTAAGTTGTCTTTATTTTAAAGAAAAAGAAAAAGACTGGCTTTTCACAGTGACTGAATTTAATAAGGAGCCCTGTGATAGCAAAGACTCCCCTACTGTTTCTGCTCTTGGCTGGAAAATGTTATTCTTGTATTATTCCAGGAAAAAAAAAAACCTCATGCTGCTAAAAATCTGCTGCCTGTGGAAAGATTTTTTTAATACACTAGTGCTTACATATTCTATTTATGTTAATTGACTTATAAATAATACATTTTATTAATCTTAATATTGGAATCTTGATCATGATAAAGACTCTTTTATTTGGTCTTCTCGCAAGCTTTACAAGTAAATATTCTTTAGACCACAAAATATTCCCCCTCTTTTCCTTTTTTTGTGAATACTTTGATACTTCCCCCCGCATCGTGAAATACAGCCACAGTTCAAAGCGACTGAAGGCATGGTGATTGTTTCCAACATACAATTCATTGAAGGTGTCTGGATCCAGTTTTTTGGTCGTTGTCTTTACCTCTCCTTGCGCAAAGATTGATTAAATCTTACCTGCACTGCAAATATTTGACCAAAAAAAAAAAAAATCTTGTGCCTGTTTCAGACATGTCGCATTCTGCTGAACTATTTGGCTAACAGCAGATCGCATTCTTCCGGTGTTGGGCAATATTGACCTTAAATTGGCTAAGCCGGCTGCTTTCATGGCATGTGAGCCGGCTGCTTACATGTTCCGAGAGCCGTATTAGCTTTATTACTCCTGCGCTATAAAAACTTCTAATAATCAAATGATAAGATCATATCCTGTGGGTAATTGTGTTGTACCATGACAGGATAACTGAAAAAACATTCAGTGAAAATTACAACCGACGGAAATCTCTACGTGAAACGGCAATTGCTGGTGTTTGGGCTCGGCGTTGCTCCCCGGGGTCTCGTGGCCCACGTTCCCGCCCGGCTCCTCGCCAGCCGCCCCCAGAAGCACCTCGGAACGGCAGCCTGCCGGCCCTCCTTTCAGTCGAGGAGGGGAAAATCCTAGAACAAGCCATCCTTGTGTTTTGACTCAGTTTTACCTTAGTCATGCCGCCTCCCCAGTACACGAAACATTTAATTCCAGATTTCCTGCTGCTGGCTCCAGGCCACTGACCGGCGATGTGAAATGTATTTTTACCACTGTCGGCCTGCCAACTGCTGAGCTCAGTGAAAAATAACTAAAATGAAAACCTTGTACTCCCACATGAACCCTTAAGATCAGAAAAGGAAATTTAAGCCACGGTTACTAATTAGTGCCCAAGCTAATGAGTTCTGGTGAGGTGCAGAAGCAGGAGAAGGAGGAGTTTGTGTCCCATGTTACCCTACAAGGCTCGTTGGACAGCACGCGAGCGGTGATTAATCGTGTCGGCCAGGGCCTTGTTCCCATCCCGGACGGAGCCACGGGGTTAATCACTCGGCATCTTTCGGGGAAAGGCCTGCTCGTGGTCTGGGAGCACCTCCATCTCCCATGGCGTACTGGACAGCATCTGAAACCTTTGCACATGGAATATGTAGATTTTTAATGGGCGACGTGTTCCCATGGAAACAAAACAAAGTCAAACACTCCCCTCACAGTGCTAACAATTATTGTAATAAAATGTGTTTTTATTAAAAGGGATTTTAAATATTTAACACATGGCAGAGTGGCCTCGACGCTGCCCTGTGTGAAACCCAACCTTGCCTCAAGTGAAGTCCAAAGTGCTTTGTGCAGCGCGGGGAGGAATTTGGTGTTTTCACCAATATTTGCACTTTGCAAATGAAATGTAGCAGCCTCAAGTATGAACAAGATTATTTTTTTCTTCTTCTGCTTAGTTATGCTTTTTATTATATAAACATTAACTGTAATATTACAGTGGGAAGCAGGTATTTGGCAACTACGTATTATTTTGCTAAGTTTGCATAGAGGGAGCAGTTTCCAGTTTTAGCAGCTGTAACATGTTTAAACTCAGTTTGTAATGGGATCTGAAGATGAATATTCCCTGTGGGCTCTGCTTAGCTTCATTACTGGAGCCCTGCCAAATTCAGGGCTAGAAAGTATTATTCACGCCTCTTTGCACATACCATGTCAGAGCATGCTCAGTTAATGAATTTTGTTTCTAATATAGCATAAATTAGGTTTATATTTTAACATAATTTATGTTGTATTTTATTAAAATGTAAAATATTATGATCATGAGCAATCTAATTTCTGCTCTCTTAAGCCCAAACTGTGTTTGAACATCTAAGTATGTAAATCAAAATTGCATGCTTAGAAACTGATTCTAGGATAACAAACGAATATCTGAACCAAAGAGGTTTCTGCCTTGGAGTCTTAGATTAAAGATAATTAAGGATTCCTGGTATTTGAGCAGATTTATGTTGTTTATAAGCAAAGTACATTTTCTTCGTAGAGTCAACTTGTCTTTTTTTTTTTTTAACAAATTATGTTTGCTGTATTAAAGTTCATATTTTTAAAGTCTGAGTCTTGTATTAATCCCACAGTGAGTCATTAATCATACCAAAATGCATTATAAAAACTTTAATCACTGAAGTTGAAACTGAGATTGTAATGCAATCCATCCCTTTTAATTATATCAGTTATTTTTCCTTTCAGATCAAAAGTTGCAAAGGGAAAACAGATAGATTAAAACTCGGTGTGTTTGATGCTTTCAAGGGGGGGATATTTTTTGTTTGTGTTTCTTCCTTTTTTAAAGCAATTTCATGCATTTTGTGGCAGACAGTTCCACAGTGAAAAATTCCCTCGCTTTTAGCTGTTTTCCTCTCCCTTTCTTCTTTTAAAAAAGACTCCCTGGTGAAGGCAGGGAACACGATGGCTGTCACTGCATGGGTGCCTTGCACGGGTGACAGTGGGCTGGTGCTGTGCCCTGTGGGGTTCCTGCAGCCCAACTCTCCCATCTTCTGCCACACTCCTGGCACTCACCCTTGCACTCAGGGGAACCACCAGCCTGGAAATTGTGTGGCTGTTATCAAGTTGGCTGTGGCTTTATAGGTGTTTTTCTGGGGTTTGCTGCATGCTGGTAAGGGCAGGGAAGGAAACTAAAAATAAATGGTGGATTTTTTTTTTTAAAGTCATCTGAAACATAGTGGCTCATATCCTCATCTGGTACAAATTGGTGTAGCCGCACAAACCACTGTGTCATTGCTGACAACTGATCCACACCAACTCCAACTCCACTGAATCTATGCCACATGATAATCTTGCCAAATAAATTGATTTCTTATACTTGGATTTATAGATGTAGAGTTTAAACTGTTGCTTTTGTGGCATGGAAGAAAATGGATTTATTAAGCAAACTGCTCATAGTAGATACATTTTTTTTTCTTTGCTAGAATGGCAAAACCTGATCAATTATTTGTTCCTTAATCCCCTAGATTAATCCTGCCATATGAAAGATTTATTAAAGGAGAGGAAGATAAGCCACTGCCTCCAGTGAAACCTCGAAAACAGGATAACAGTTCCCAGGAGAGTGAAGCGAAAACAAAAGTGTCTGGAACAAAACGCATCAAAAATGAAAACCAAAAGAGCAAGAAGGAAAAAGATAATGCACAGAAACCCCAAGATGCATCTGAGGTCGGTTGTTTCCCTGCTTTTCAGTTTTTCAATTAAAAATGCACAGCTTTAATCACATGAAATCCAATGATAAAATACATAATTTAAAGTGGAGAATTCCAACCAGTCGGCCTTTTAGTTTGCTTAGCGATGGAAATTCGGTTCTTGTGGTATTGTCTGTACTGGGATTTTGCTGAACTACAAATGGCAGCCAGTTAGCTCCATATTGCAGAGCAGTGATGGCAGAAGACCAACCTCTGGATCTAAAAGGTACCGTTTCTGTTCATTGTGTTATACAGTGGTCACCACTAAAAGATCAGCAGCTGCCAAAAGGAAACCACACAACTACCACAGTTATTTCCTAATCTAAGTACAGGGTGCGGGAACCTCTAATACTGTTGATAATACTGTGGTAACTGTTGGACACAGCTGAGTTTTATAATGGTAACCTCTGGATCGGTCCATCTGTGCTCACAGATGTGTGCACGGCTGTCAAGAAAACATGTCACTCCCCAAGATTTTTATTATGTTATGCTAAACTTCTTTTTGGACTAAAAGGTCACATTTTGAGGGAACCACCTTCCAAGCCCTAGCTGAGATGGACTTCCCTCATGGTTTTCAGCTGAGGTTCCTATTCAGACATAATAGGTCCTTATGCTGTCAACAGCTTTGTGTGCAGGCCCCAGTTTCCTCATAGAGCCACGTTACTTGCAGGCGTAGAACAGCCCTCACAGAACAGATTTTATATTCGCACCACAGGGTAAGAGAGACAGTAGAATTCATATTTGTCAGCATATGAGGGTAAATTTTGAGTGTTGCTAAGTGATGTAAAATCAATGGGGTTTTTACTCCCATGTTACTTAAGCACTTTCTTTGCACATGCTACCCACTCTCTCCTGTGCCCCTCTTGCACCCTGTGTGAAGGAGGTGATGAAGCTCCTCGCAAACAACCCCTGCAAAACATGTTGCTTTTCCTGTCTCAGTCTGCCAGATCACAGCAGCCTTCAAGGCATTGCAGTGAAAGTATTTAAAGAATGTCAAAACCCATGACGTGCCCGGCAGACTATGGCTGCTCCTTTGGCTTCATTGCCATCTGGCAGGTACATAAGTCCTCTTTATAAACCTGCGTGGAAATTGATATTGAGTCAGCTACCAACAGTCGTCCACATTGTTTTAAAATACAGGACCAGCAAATATGGATGCTTCTGAGACTTCATGTGTCCAGTTTTGAGAACATAAAATTTTGGTTTTCATGTCCCACTACTTCTTTAAGCTGTGCCTACAAAGACAGTTTCAGCTCCCATCCAAAGCATAATCTGTGTTTTAAATGGCGTTGGCCAACAGTACCTTTAATGTCTAATGTAAGAGCACTCCACAGAAAAGGGAGACTTTTGCATTATAATTTTAAAGCAGAGAGCCCCATTGGAGTAAATTCCCAGAATGACACGTTGAGAGGAGAGTGTGCACAAACCTGCTTCAGTCACTGGAAGGTTGCAACACAAATTGCCCTAAGCAAGGAGAAGTGAAGTGAAGGCTTGTGCTGCCTACCCCTGTCATTCCCTCATGCCTGGTTATTTATTGAGGGGTCTTGGATCAGCAAGATGCATTACACGTTATCTGTACCGCCACTGCTAAGCCCAACATAACAAGTCAGTAACAGAGCAACAGTCTTAACTTTGAATTTCCTTGCTTTTGTTGTTCCCTATCTCAAACTTCCTGCTGCTTAAACTGCAGTTATTTTTGTGTGGTTTGCAGGAAGAGTTCCTAAGCTGCGCTTATCGGAAATGTAGGCAGCCTAGACGAGACAATAAAAACGTACAATTATGGCAGTTTCCTATTGTAAAAACATACCTTTTGCAGCAGAATTAATGTCTCCTCCCTGACTGGGGTGGAAGACATGTTCTGCCCCTGTTTAATCAGGGTGAGCCATTAAGGACCTCTACCTCCATGTCAGTCACTGTGTAGGTAGGTGGTCACACGCAGCCTGAGCAGTGAAGGGGCCTGCAGGGTGAATGCTTTGACCCGAGGTGGGTGTGGAGCTGCAGAGCTCGTCTGTGCCTTGCCATAGAGAGGCCTCTGTGCCCAGGTTGTGGCACTTAACAGGGCTAGCAGAAAGGAGACATTCAGCTTCTTTGGCTGGAGAGAAATCCAAGTCTGATGGAGCCAAGAGAAGGTCTCTCTCACTCCAGCCATCCTCTGAGAGTGGAGCGCCATCCCTGAGCCCTCGTCCACACACAGCAGCGATGGTATGTTGCTCTGTAGCCACCATGTAAATAAGTAGGCACATCCCCAACCAAGTCATTGCTTAAAGCATTTCTGCATGTGGCCTGGAAGCTGCCTTAGCTGTGAGCTGGAAAAGCGTAGTCCAGTTACAAATGTACGGTCCTCTCAATTGCGTGTTCAACTCATGCACCATGAGAAGTATTCAGGGAAAGAATATAACTTTAATTTATTAGGATTGCATTTGCCTTTGTGCTCTTCACTGTTTTCTTGCCATCACAATGACATTGTCAGTGTAACAAGACACCAGACAAAATGCTATTAGCCTTAGACTACACATTTCCTCACAATAGCTGAAACTTCAATCAAAGTGTTGCTTAACAGAAACAAAGAGCAGAATGTACAGTTATTAAATATGATTCTCTTTTTTTTTTTTTTTCTCCTCCTTGCTTTGCTCATCTGTCTGGTATTTTCATGTAATTTTATAAGCTCAAGAGACTAGCAATGGTGCTTTGTAAAGGACCTAATGATGGTATTTGGCTGCAAAAGGCAGCTATGAGTTTAAAAAGAAGAAGTTAGGATGACTAACAGACACTGTAACTAATAGGCCAACCAAACAGACAGGAATATTTAAAAGCAGCTGTGAAGAAATAAATCTCTGAGAGGGTTAGATTCATTAGGACCTTCTCCGATTCCCTGCTTCTGTGACAGACCATAAAGCAGCATTTAGATGATAACTTTCTCGATGCATCTTATCTTTACAATGAAGGAAGAAAGAAAACAATAATAATAAAGGACTTGCACAATGCTGCTGTTTTATGACTGTCTTCTACCATGACATGTCAGAGGAGAGTGACAGCAGTTTTGAAAAGGGCTGTCAGTCAGCTGGATCACAGATGGGACGCTCTGGTGACCTCTGTGGGTCACAGTTCAGCTGGCTACATAATGGGATGAATAGTGTGAATTGTGCACACAAGCTGTATTAATGGGGGAGCAGAACGAGCTGCAGTCCCATTGACGATAACGTATAAAAGCCATGTTTGTAATAGCAGGCACACACACTTACTGAATGTTGACAACTTCATTTTAATCCGTTAATAAAAAAATGTGTGTCCTAGTTAAGCTGTGGCAGTGATTTGCTGCCTACAATAGGGATTCCTAGTATGCCATTTCTATCATTTTCACACTTTAATGCAGAACTGGGTGTGAATGATCTCCTCTGTGATCACTGAATTTTTAAGATAGCAATGCTAGAGAGACTTTAGGTGAGAAAAAACATGGGAATCATGTAATTTTCTTTCTGAAGTTGGCTAGCAGGAGAAATTTCTATAGCCTTATAATTTGAGTTACGAATTCTGCTCTCCTGCATTTGCCTAATTAATTTTTAAAGCATGTAACCTCAGCATTTAGCTATCTGTTCAAGTCACCAGTGCCTCTCATCAGGTTACAAACATCTGCTGTTTGGAAAGGCGTAATTTTGACCCTGGCAGGGATGGTGTATTTCTTAGTATTTCCAGAAGATACTTCTCTTTGTTTGAATCTGATACCTGATGTTAGAGCCTTCATGTTCCAGAAGGGTGTTTGGCAAGTCCCTTCTCTAAAAGTAGCCAGCAGTGTACTGTGTATAATCTTACAAAGTCTGCCGAAAAGCACTGAATTCTTACCGCTGTCTGTTGAATTGTTTTATTAGGTTTCATCAGAACAAGAGAAGGATCAAGAATCAGCAGACCAGAAAAACTTCCCTGAACACCCTGCAGTGGGAGAGATGAAACAACCTGTGCAAGGCCCTCTATCTCTTTTGCCTGAGACAGCTCAGACACTGCCTTTGGAAAAGACAGACCTGACAGAAAACAGCACCAACAGTGAGAAAGCCAAGGAGGAGATTCAGCACTCGTCCTCTTTCTCAAGTATATCCATGCCCCCAGAAGAAGACACTGTGCTGGATGCCACTGTCACAAAGCGATTGCACCCCCCAGCAGATGCCCTGGAAGACACAAAACCCGAACAAAGACTACACAAAGCTTTTACTGACAGCTTAGAAAGTGAACCTCCAGAAATGCCCTTCACAGCTTTCCCAGTCCATCTGCCCACTCAGAGTGACATGGAAGATGAGAAACTGCCGGAGATGGCTGATTACATTGCAAACTGCACAGTGAAAGTGGACCAGCTGGGAAACGAGGATATCCACAATGCACTAAAGCAAACACCCAAAGTACTGGTGGTGCAGAACTTCGACATGTTCAAGGAAAAAGAGCTGCCCGGGTCCATGAATGATGACTCCACTTTCGGTTACACACCACTGCTGTACTCAAAGGGTAATCCGGGCATCATGTCACCGCTGGCAAAGAAGAAGCTGCTGTCACAGGTCAGTGGGGCAGCACTGTCATGTAGCTATCCCTATGGCTCTCCTCCACCTTTGATCAGCAAAAAGAAACTGAACAGCAGAGATGAACTGTCCTCAGGCATATCGCAAGGTCCCCATGCCCCTAATTCTGATCCTGTAGCAATTAATAGGCCCTCAGTCATACAACATGTACAGAGTTTTAAAACCAAGGAAGAAAGGAAATCAATTAATGATGTTTTTAAACATGACGTGCTAAGTAAACCGGATCCTCAACGCTGTGATTTTTCAAAACATCACCTCAGTTCTCTTGCTGAGTCGTACATACCGAAGTCGGATATCCAGGACTGCAAAGATAAAATGAGTGAGAAAAGGGCACTGCAACACTCCCATGTGCCCACTTTCTTGGCAGATTTTTATTCATCACCTCATCTGCACAGCCTTTATAGGCACACAGAACACCACCTTAATAATGAACAGACATCAAAGTACCTCCCCCGGGACATTTTCAGAGAGTCTGAAAATATTTCTACTTTTACTCAACATAAACACCAAGAAAAACTAAATTTAAATTATCGCCCGTCTTTGCATCAGCAAGAAAAAAAGGCAACAGTGGAGGCCTCCTCAGATGATCAGCCAACAGATTTGAGTCTTCCAAAGAGCATACACAAACAGACTGCAAAGGCTCCAGGCTCCAGCCTCCCTCATTCATCGATGGCCCAGCAGGAATGCAAAGGTATCTCCCCGTTCCAGACAGCGAGCAGCCAGGCGATGAGCCTAGACTGTAACCCCAAAGCTTGCCGTGTGTCCCCCATGGCCATGACAGTCCCGAAAAAACACAGCGAGTTGCTCCATAGGTCTGGGAAGCAGCAGGCCCAGAGGCTGGAGAACCTGAGGAAGATGGAGGGCATGGTGCATCCTGTCATCAGCCGCAGAACGAGCCCGCAAAACGTGGGGGCTGCCCGGCCTTTGAAACGGAGCTTGGAGGATTTGGACAAAGTCATTTCTGAAAAAAAAATCCGAGCTGTCTCTCCTCTGCACTTACCAAAGGAGACCCTGGCGAAAGACAAGGTTCCCGACCCAGAGGGGGAAGGCAGCAAGCCGGTGCATGGCCTCCATTCTGGCAGCATGCTGGAAAGCCACAAATTTCCCCTCTCAGCCCCCATCTTCCCAGGCTTGTATCCGGGAAGCCTGTGCACAGGGCTGAACAATCGCCTCCCGCCCGGGTATTCTCATCCCCTGCAGTACTTGAAAAATCAGACCGTGCTCTCCCCACTAATGCAGCCTTTGGCTCTTCACTCCTTCATGGTGCAAAGACAATTCCTCACGTCCCCTGCAAACTCCCAGCAACTGTACAGACACTTAGCTGCAGCAACACCTGTAGGAAGTTCCTACGGTGACCTTTTGCATAACAGCATTTATCCTTTAGCTGCTATAAACCCTCAAGCTGCATTCCCAGCTTCCCAGCTATCCTCTGTACATCCCAGCACAAAACTGTAAACCCCTTCGCTCCCAAAAAAAGGTCTGAGGAGAAAAGTTGAGTTAGCGGCATTCTTCCCCCGTGACGATGTCTCGCAGATTTAGAGATCTGTATTTTTGTCAACCAGGATGCACTCAGATCCTGCCTTGAGGAGCGCTTCAGAGTTCGATGGAGACAGGACTGCTTCTTTAATTCTGGCTCCCACATCAGCCCCCTCACCCCTTATCCCTGTCCCCACAAAAAATGAAACCAACCCCCCCCCCCCTCAAAAAAAGAAAAAGAAAAAAAGAAAATATCATTGGATTTTGCATATATGTTTTCTGAAAGGACTTGAACATGGTAAGAGCAGATGTTCAAAGGGAGCCGTGGAAATGCAGGCCCAGTCCTGAGCTCACTGAAACCCCGGTGAGGGCTGCATTTGCCTTTCACTGAGCCAAGGACCAGAGGCCATGCATTGTTGCAGATGAGTCAAGGACTCAAGATGAACCTGGAAAGGAGAAGCGGGCCAAGAATCTGTACAATCAGTGGATGTGCTTTTTGGGGTAACTTTTCCTGACTTTTAAAGATTCAATCAATGCAATGTATAGTAAAACGGCAATAGATTTTTCATTTTAACACTATTAGAACAGAAGGGTAAACACTGTTTAATTTGACTGTACATATCCACTTCGTAAACTACCAGTGTCACATTTGGTCACAATAATTTATATAGTTTCGTTTGTCCAGTATATTCTGTGCTCTTTATGTTCGGTTGGGTTTTTTTTTTGTTTTGTTTTGGGTTCATTTTTTTTAAATTAAACGGTATCATTTTATCTGCAACTTTTTTAAAGGCTGTGGCTGTCCTAATTTTTTTTTTATTATGTGTTTGTAATTTTTCCAGTTCCTTTATACTTTTGAGCATCGTTTTTGTTTCGTTTTTGTGGTAAGGTTTACTGTTTACAAACTGAAGCAACTGGTTCAGATTAATCTTAGTGGTTATAAACATACTGCAGGTGATGTTATGGTGCAAGGATGTGAACAAGGTTCCTTTCCCCACGGCCCACCCCTGCGAGGTGCTGAGCATCTCTAGCCCTCCTCCCATTGTTTTGATGGCTCCTACTGTGCTTGTCCCCTCCCACCGAGCTTTGCTTTCCTATATCATGGTCCATGAATTTGTCGAGCGTCGTACTTAGCCTTACCTAGGCTGTGAAACCCTCTTGCCTACCAGAGAAACGGTCTAGAAAACAAAACCTCCCTGTCACAACCTTCTGGATGACAAAGAAGTGCAGAAAATGGATTTGTGATTTGCGAGAATGCTGAGAATTTCAGAAATTGTGAGAGGAGCCAGTGCGGATTTGAATCAGAGGCTTGCAGGTTGGGTCCTGTGCCTCACAAGCAGGATGGGCTTGGTAGGATGGGTAGAGGGTTCCATGCAGTAATCAGGATGGTCCTTCCACACTCCCGTGAGGATTTCAACCTCTCTCTGGGCATCCTTTCACAGGGAGAAAGCCCAGGGCTGGAAGGGCTCGGTTTTCCTGTTGAAAGAGCTTCCTATGGATGTATATTCACTTTGCAGGACGTCACCACCACACAGCTGAGCACAGACATCAGTAAAGCAAAGTGTGACTTGGAGGCTTTATACAATGTGAAAATTGGTTGTGATTCAAACCATTTCAGTTACTGTTCAAAGACAGCGTAATCGATGCAAAAAGAAAAATGGAAACTACTAAGAAACACTTTGCATGCTAGGCATGTCATTAAATTTTCCCGTGATATGAAGCCAAATACAATATA
This sequence comes from Serilophus lunatus, assembly GCA_013399895.1. Lineage (NCBI taxonomy): Eukaryota > Metazoa > Chordata > Aves > Passeriformes > Eurylaimidae > Serilophus > Serilophus lunatus. Next base: position 218,788 of record VXBA01004424.1, on the reverse strand, counting down.
TAATGTATCATACTTAATATCCAAAGGTGGAAACCAGAATAATATACTCGTCTACTGTTAAAGATCCAGCTTCTTCAATTAAATACTTTATATTCCTGTGGTAAAACTACATTTAATTGATCGATAAACAGACTAGTAGAACTTAGAACATGGATGTGCCAGAGCAGAGCATCCTGCTGCTCCACAAGTCATACAGGAAACAGAACTGCAGGCTCATCCAGGCAGAGGCCACAGTGTGGAGGACATCTCTAGTAAAGTTGCACTAGATCTGAATCACGTAAGAATCAGGGGTTTGGGGATGGGGGGAGGAGGGTGGGGGGAAAAAGGGAGAGAATATAAAAATCTACAGCAAATGCAAACAAAAGCTTGTCGTGTGTTTGGCAAAGCAAATGCTTCTCCTTGTTTCGGTTCAGTTGTGTGTCCTGGAGTTGTGCATTTGTTTACGCGAAGTGTCCGGTGTCCCATTTGGTTACGTCCTGTTGGAGTTCGCTGGTAGCCTTTTTGGAGCCGTGCTGAGGGAGCGCAGGGCTGGGGGACAGGGAGAAGGGGAGGAAGGCTCCTCGTTTGCCCCTCGAGGAGACTGGGGCCGCTGCTGGCTGAGGAAGATCGTAATATACTGGGCAAAACATCGGGGCAAAGGAAATGGTGGGGCATAAACCCTCAACAGAAGCGATGCATTATTTGTTTAAGAACTCTTAACAGAAATCTTGGAAATCTTTCAACAGCTTGTTGAATTCTCCATTGGCTGAAAAGTCTTTTTTTTTCCTTAATGTCTTAAATGGGGCTTTGTTTGCATTGTTTGAGTTCAAGGGGCCTTATTATTGAATGAAATTGCACAAGCCTTTCTTTGTGCAATCAAACCATTGTTATTGGTAGGTTTGTAAAGGAAACTGCGGAATCTAATTGGCAATAGAGTCATAAATCTATTTGCTAGTAGCCAGTTCCAAGAAATGTTGCAATTCAGATGCATTATATCCAGGGATGCGTTAGGGATGCTGAAGGTTGTGAGATCTAAAGGAAAAGGCCCAGCAGCAAAGTAGTTTCTGGCCATACTCTGAGCTGGGTTTTGCAAAGCATGTGGGAAGTAGGGCCTGATTCCCAGAGCGATCCATACCCCTGGCCAGGCTGGGCAGAAGCAGGCTGGGCAGAAGCAGGCTGGCAGTTTGCTGCAGGTCTGTCATGACTGTGAGCTGGCCTGGCATGGGAAGCCTGCCCGGTGGGTTGGTGCCTAAGAAATAGTTTGTCCCAGCTGCAGAGAATTGGCTTGGCAGCTGCTGGAGACAGAGCAGGAAGCAAGTGCTGTGCTGCCTCTGCCAGCACATTTGCCCCGTTCGGGGGCACGTGGGGCTGCCACCTCCAGAGACAACTCTGGGGTCCCTCACCACCCCCTGCCTGCTCTCTCCCTTTGCAATGGTCAGTGAGGTCGCATCTGGTCCGTTTTTTGGTGATTTTGATGAGCAGTGGGACTTCCTGCGCTGGTGTGAGGCGGGCGGCACTGGCAGCGCTGCCAGGAGCGCTGCCGGTGGTGTTTGCTGTACACGTGGTTGATATTTCGCTCGTTCTCTTCCTCCTCCTCCTCCCCTCTCCCCTCAGCCCCGCAGTTTTAAATATGTTCTAATAATGGCAGCATAATCTACTAGCTGTTTATACTTTTTTAACTTTCTTTTGTTGTAAATATTGTATACTTTTTGTGATTCAAGTTATGTAGCCTATATGCTCTGTAAGGTGATGATTTGTATATACAAAAATGGCCCAGTAATATTATATAGTTTCCCATTTAAAAGGTTATTGAGTAACCTTTGCGTTAGTTTAAACACTACCAGAAATAAAGCTGAGCCAACTATAAACACTCAATTTTTGTATGTTTTCCAAATTGTACTTATTAATGCTTTTGATACTGTATTATGTGCCAATAGTTTCCCAATCACATAGCAGGCAAAAGATATTTTGTACTTTTTGATCCACTGTAATATTTAATAAAAAATGTTACTATCTGTTCCCTTTTGTGTTTGATTAATAATTCTGTAAACAGCCTTTATCGCAATGGATTACACATTATCCCATCTGACCTTTCAGCCCTCTTATATTGGCTTTTCTAGAGAAAGTATCTCCCCCTGCAAATGATTAGATTAAAGAAATGGAAGTTTGCAATTTCCTAAAGGAGGAAGAGACAAGATCTTTAGTCAGTGCCCCTCTATTTTTGCAGTGTGCTTACATTAAAGCTGTGATCAGACTGACTGTAGAAATAGCTTTTGAGGGGATAACAGCCCTACTTAGCCAATGGCTCCACTACTAAATTTGCTCCATTTCCATCTCAGAGCAGCATTTTTTCTGCCAGTACTGCAGGCTTGAGCTGGGATCGGAAAATCGCCCCTTCTTCCCATCTCGACCATGGGTAAAATTTTGGAATCAGATGCTAACTAATAATTTTGCTGATTGCACTAAACAACCACCAAATAAACTTAATTTTTACAGTATTCCTTGACAGGTCCAAAAATCCCCTGTAAACCTGGGGCCCCTTTGAGAAACCATTAGCAGAGTGATTGCTGTTAAACTCCTGGTCTCCTGTAGATGAGAAAACCATTTGGGTGCATGTAGGTCAAGACTGGGTACTGCCCTCGCCTAGCTCAGCAGCAGGACAGGTGTGCTCAGTAGCCACTCACTAGTCCCACACTGGGACTTAACTCTGTGGTCCTGGGGCAGGTGTGCAGGAGAGAAGTGTCTCCCATCCCCGGGGCTCCAGGAGCTGAGGCTGTGAGTGGTCATGGAGGCTGCGGCTGCTTCGTGCTCTGTCCCTGCACTGAAGGTTGAGGGTGGACATCTGGCCATTGGGCACATGTGAAGGACATGAATCAATCACACTATGTGCCTGTGAGCATTGTCCAAACACTTCTTGAACTTTGACAGGCTTGGTGCTGTGGCCACTTCCCTGGGGAGCCTGTTGCAGTGCTCAGCTGTGGGGCTGTGCTGGTGCACAGACTGGATGTGCAGGGTGGAAGCTGAGGCGACACCTGGCCAAGTCCTGCACACGGGTGTGCAGAGCAGCTCCGTGAAGCCCTGCACTGCCTCTCCAGTGGGGATGGGACAGGAGTGGCAGGATGGGCACCCACAGTGCAGCTCACTAGCATGGCTCCCAACGAGGCGCTTCCTGAGCCAGATGGTCACTGCTGTGCTTAGTTGCCCTTGACAAGCTCTTCTCTCTCATCAGTTGCTCTTCAGAGAGAGCTGGGTTGGAAGCTCCACAGTGTCAGTGTGCACTGTGTTTGAGCAGACAAAATAAACCTTCCTCTGGTTTAACCTGCTGCCTGATCATTCCCATTCATGCTCGTTTATTCTTGTATTGTGAGAAACAGTAAATTAACATGCCATACGAGAAGTTATGGGAGAAGACAGGACCCTCTAGCAAACATTCTCCCCCATCCATCCACTTCTGTCTTTTCCAAGCAGAGGTGTTTTCTTTCGTTGTTGAAAATGCTGCCAACCGGTGAATTGGTGAAGGAGGTGAGGGAAATGTAGACACATGTGGATGCTGGTCTTTGCAGGAGATGCAGAGATGGCTGAGGCAACTTGGTTTTCAACACTGCTTTCTTCCTTGTTTTTATTAGTCCTTCCTAGTCTGTGGATTAACGTGAGCCAATCCTATCTGTTCCTGCTGTGCTGGGAGCGTCCGTTAGGCTGCCCTACCCACATTGCAGAGTGTGGCCAGGAAGAAGAGCCCAGGAGCTTTACATACCCAGATGAGCCTGGCCTGTGAGTGGTACTGAGGGGGTCACAGCATCCTCCCTCGTCTGGGCTGGGTACATCCCAGTGAGTTCGTTGGGTCACCTGTGTGTCCATGCACCCTGACACATGCACAAGCAGTGGAGCGAAGGAGCCTCAGTGCTTGCAGGGGAGCAGGGGCACCTCCTCGGGACTCAGCACACCCTGCCATGGGCTGGTGAGGTCTACAGCAGAGCAGAGCTTCACCTAAGAAGAGTTTGTCACTGTATTAAGGGCTCAAAACTTAAGGTTGAGAGTGAAATGTCAGTGGTCTGAGAGAGGACAAGGAGTGCTGTGTTGCTGACTTGCTGTGGTGAAGGGCTTTGTCACCTTGTGACAACCAGTTTTTCAATTCCAACTGCCAGCAGTGGGAAATGAACAATCTGCTGTTGCTGGCTGTAGTTTAGTTCTGCTGTAGGCTCTTAGTTCTGTCCCTCACTGTCTCACCTTTCTGCAATTACAGTGCCCAGCACTGGGCTCCTTGCAGGAGGAATGGGAGCTGTGATTTTGGTTTCCTCTGGTTTCTGGGCCATGGCAGCCACGTGCCTTCTGCACACACTCCTTGAGGACCTCCCAGGACCTTCACAAGCCCTGCACCAGCAGGCAGGACACAGAGGGCTGAAGGCGGATGGAAGTCCTGGGGCAAGATCCTCGTTCCCTGGATGGATCTCGCTGGATGGATCTTGGGGGGTGTGGCTCAGCAGCAGCTGCATTGCCTGGCAGCCCTTTGGGGCCAATCCTAACCCCATGGTGATGCCAGCCTGTTGGGAACAGGGCCCTTCCTCTCCCTTGCTGCTTCACCAGTGGTGTCTTTACTCCAGAACATTTTTTAGGAAAGTTTCTGCAGCTAGGAGGAGCTGATAGCTCACAGTCATCACGGGTAATCCTCACTAGCACCATAATTGCTCTGGGAAATTCAGTGCTCGCTCACAGGCTTTCCAGGAATATAAGTCAGACACTTTTTGCTCTTCTCAAAGCAAAAACATTAGAGCCTTTATGTTTTTGCCTTCATTTTGGGTGCACTCACTACTGAGGTGCTATGGGAATATATTGCTTCCCTAGCTGAAGAGAAACATGGAAGGGTTGGATGGCCTTGAGGAAAGCAAATGGAGTGTCCCCCAAAGCATCCCCAGCCTCTCTCATGTGTTCCTGGACCTGTGGCTGCTAGAAGTTTACATTCCTGCAGGAGAAAGCAGTGGCTGTGGGTCAGCAGTGTTCCCTGCTGGCCCCTGCACAGGCAGCACATGTCCAGCAAGCAGGGTTGCAAGGGCTGCTGGATACAGCTTAATCTGTGCTTTCACTTAGCTTTTCAATTTATCCTTTATGATTGAAAATAGAGTATTTCAGATGTTAGATGCTCCATCTAGTGCTCACCTGGGGAACGAGTCCCCCAGGTCACAGGCCAAGCCTGGGGCAGGAGGTGCCCTGTCCTGGTGGTTGGGGCATCGGGGACAGGACCCTCCAAGAGGGCAAGCAGGCTGGGATTCAGAGCACGAACATGCCCAAACTGGGTTAGACAAATTCATGAAGACTTCCATGGCTGCTGGAAAAGCCAGAGGTTCAGGTACAAGTGCCCCGTTCGGGTGAGCCGCAAGGCCTGTGTGGTGGCGCTCTGAAGGCCTCCCCGTGCTCGCCAGGCTGAGGAGTGGCTGAGGGGCGGTGCGAGGGGGGCCTGCTCTGAGAAAGGAAGGAAGAAAGGGGGGGGCAAAAACCACAGAATTTGCGAACGTTCCTCAATTTGCTCTGAAATTTAATCGAGAAAGGAAAAAATCCCTCAGACCACCCGTTGCTGAGGCTGTCCCGTGCCCTCCTCTGCCACAGGCCCTGGCACAAGGCAGCACCCTGTGTGAGGTGCCACAAAGCCGTGGGTCAGTGCCATGCCGTGAGGCAATGCCGTGCTGTGAGGGACTTGCGTGCCAAGAGGCGGTACTGTGGAGGGGCTGTCGTGCCGTGAGGGGCTGCCTTGCTGTGGGGTGATACCACGAGCGGTTTCCACGCCCCTCAGGGGATGCTGAGAAGGGACTGCCACACCAGGGGGTGCCGGGATGTGATGCAAGGCTGCAAAACTTCCCGGCTTTGGCAAGGTGGTGACGGCTGTTCTTTAGCCATTCTAGTGCCAAAATCGTTTGTTTGTTGAAACAAGCACCTCATTACACCCAGGTGCTTCGAACACTGCAAATGCCCCCTCACACTGGGAGGCACCAGAGGGGTGGGCAACAGCCCCAATTGATTTCGAGGACACCGTACAGGTGTGCAGGAGCCACCGCGACAGCAATGCCACGTCCCTTCTGTGAGGGAGGTGTCGTGATGGGACTGAGCTGTGTCGGTGGGAGTGGGAGGCAAAGGGAGGGGCAGCCATTCTGTGCTCCCAGCAAACACCCCAAGTACCAAAGGATACACAATGGACACAGTGGGGTCCCGTGCCATGAGGACAAAACGATTGCACTTCTCTCATTCTGTGGATGGTTCATGGACACATTGAACACAGTTTAGGTAAATTTGCAGGCAGCCCAGGTGTGTGTAAGCAGGAGTGCAGTGGATATCTGCAGTTAGAGGTGCTGGCTGGTGTTGCTCGGAGCAGAATTCAGCACTATGTATGCACCCAGTTTGGTTTAGCACCTGCTGGTGTGGGGCGCGATGCCCAAGGAGTGCTAAAAGCCTCAACTGCCCTGCACATGAGTGTATACACTTCACCCAGCTCCCACTGGGATGGCTGCGACCTTGGCATGAGCAGCGTGGTCACATGAGCAATGTGGTTCTCCTGGGCTGGAACCCCGTGCTGGCCCCTCCTCTCTCCTGTGGGGTGAATTATTGAGCTGCTGGCAAAGAAGGCACACATGGGTGCCTCGTTCCCTCCGCACTGCCCCTCACACCTCTGCCCAAACCCTTTGTCTTCCCCAGGGAGCAGAGGGGGCTCCCCTCCTCTCACAGAGAGCTCCCTCATGTTTTCTGGCAGTGCTTTTGTCTGCAAGCTCCCCAAAAACTATCCGGGCAAAGCAAGCTTTCCCCCGCTGTCCCCTGCCAGTGTCTGTGGAGCTCTCAAATGAGAAATAAAGCCATTTGTTTCTAATTATATTTGGCAGCCACTCAGAGAATTTAGGACTAAAGCACGCAAATTTTTTTTGCTCCTGATTAAAGCACTTGACCTCATAAGCAAAAAGCAAAGATTTCGACACACCCCCACAAGTAGGCTAGGAACAAACTGCAGAGAAAAGACCAAAAAAGAAAACCCCCTTTGCTCCAGATACACAAAATAATTCATTATGAAACAAAAGGCAGAATATTTAGAGCATTGCCTGAGCTCGCCTAGGGCTCAGCTAACCACCCAATTACTTTTAGAGCCCTCGCTCCCAGAACAGGCGCACACGGCGAAGGCCCACATGCCCCATTGAGCCCACGGCGTGCATGTGGCTGAGACCCATTTGCTGCCTGTGGGAAGAAAGTACCTTTCATGGGAGCATGCCAGCACACCTGGCCCCCTGCCCGGCTGGAGGGACGGCTGGGGTGGGGAGCAGTGACAGTGGGTACGTGAGTTGCCATCATCTTTTTTTTTCCCCCCATATTGCCAAGGCAGAAATAGTTTTTACCCATCAGGTGCATCATCCTTGGTGCCAAATTTCAAGGAGCAGCTGCCTTGGGGTGCCCTGGGGTGGCCAGGGGCATCCTGCCTTGCACCCAGCAGCATCCAGCTCCCATGTCTGCTATTTTCCCCATCTAAAATACAGTGTAAGGATGTGTCGCAACTGCAGAAGAATCAGTTGGCTCTCGACCAAGAGAAATAGCAATGATCTTGATGGCATCCTTTAAAATAGCAGAGAAACCAGCTCAAACAGAAATTAACTACCCTGTGAGGTTCTGTGGTCCATAAAATACTTCCCCCGGCTCCATGGTTTTAAAATAACATGAAAGAAATACTTTCCATAAAAAGCAGTTAACTAGCATACAGATTTTTTTTTTAGTCATAATTCTGAGAGTCATACCCAAACAAAATAGTTATACAAGCATTAAATTATACATTAAAGAAAGCTGATAAAGACAGTGAATTACAGAGCTACCATACAAGATTTCAGATATACAGATAACAGCATTATTAACATTTCTATTAAAGGTGACCTACAAAGAAAGGACAAAAATAATCTGTGATGCTTCTTATTTCTTGTGATGCAGGAGAAATGGCTCCAGCCCAACCGCCACCTAGTCCCTGTTGTCATCCCTGCTGTCTGCTTCTCCTCCCCATCCCCTTCCCTCAAAATTAATGGAGAGCAGAGGGTTGCTTTCTGCTGGGACAGCAAATACCTAGGCTAATGTTCTCTATTTTACCAGTGAAAGTTCTTTGGAGGGCATAAAATGAAATGTTTTCCTCTGTGCTTACCTGAAACATTGAGATGGTGAATTTTTAGGAGACAGATACTTTTTTCTCTCTGCTTGATGGGTACCAGGGGTTTGACACATGAGCAAAGGCAGCAATGGGCAGCAAGGTTGTGGTGGGGTGGCTTTTCATGGAGGGCTCATTCTGCATCTCCCCTCCAGTTGTTCTTTCCCTATGTCTCTGAAGTTATTCCTCTGCTTCAGTTCTCTCTGGGGTGGGAGTACCAGCTGCCTCACCCCTCCAGTCCCATGCAGGGTTTCATAATATCTATGGGCAATATGAAATATATAATTATAAACATATGTAATGAAATATTAAATAAATATTTATATAAGTAAATATAGGCACAAATAATAAACATTAAATAATTTATATAGATATATATTTGTATGGATAGTATATTTTTTCTCTCTAGGTTTATATACTTGTGTTTATATAGATAAATATATATTTTTTTATTTTATAAATATATAATTACCTCTGAGACTGCTGCTCGTCTGTCCCTAGTGTCTGGGATTGTTTGCCAGGTCATTTGGTTGCTGTTAGTTTTCAGAATTTATGTGGAAGAAGCCAACAATCAAATTGCCATACACAGGCACACTCAGAAACACACCACTCCTGCATAAGCATCTCCTGCTCATGCCGTGCCTTGGGATTGAATACTGGCACTTTGAAGTGCACACTCATCTGTGAGAGGTGTCCATCCTGCGCTGTCCCTGCAAACTGAACACCTCTTCCAGCTTGAGGCTGAAATCTTGTTCTAGTGCTTGGTCTGTGGCAGCAACACATATAACCCCTATAACCCATCCCTATCCAGGGTTAGGGGGGCTTTGCAGGAGGATGACAACTGGCTAATTTCGTACCAGATTCTCCATGCATTTGGGTTTCCACTTTAGGTTATTAGTGTACAATGACTCCAGAGTTCCAACTGTAGCTTGTTTTTCTATGCCACCAGTGTCTACTCTTCTACTTACTAGAAGTAAGCAATGGCTGACCTGGGAGCCAAGTGGTGGCCATGTGGCGCATCCTGCAGCCTGCCTTCAACAATTATGAGAGGCCCTTTGGAGAAAGACATTATGAAGTCTTTTGTCCAACAATTCAGCTTGTAATGCTTCCAAAATGTGTCCCCCAACAGCAAAACCAAAAAAGGCTGCTGATGTGTGCTGTGGCTGGGCTTTGCCAGCACAGACCTCTCAGGACATGATAGTCAATTGCACAATAAAATCCTGGTCCCTACAGAAGGGCAAGGGCAGGGTGTAGCATAAAAACTGCTGAATGGTTGTCTTTTCATTTACTGTAGTTTTTTGAATTAGACAAAATTCCATTTTATGTGATGTGAAAATAAGAAGCTATCACTACTCCATCAAGATATGAACAAGAGTGGATTATATTTTCCATCTGAAATTATACTGCAGCCCAGTGACTCATATGATATAAAATAAAATTGAAATAAATAAAGCCTGGCAACAACCCACTACATTATGAGTTTACCTGGGTGACATCAGCCAAATCTGTTTTGGTGTGGACAAGTTTCTGATACAAACCAGATCTCCTATAAGACATCTGCAGATGTTACCCTTCTCCAAAGTAGTACAAAACACATAAAAATGGTACGCAAGAAGAGTCTGAACTGCAGCATAGAACTTCTGAAGCGGGAATGGGAAGACAGGGGTGCCAATTCATTAAGTTGTTATATATGTCAATGAGAAAGAGATTTTGCTCTCTATAACTTAATGTGTGATTTGAAAGGCTTTCAGGTTTCGCCCCTACTGCTGAAAGTAGCTCTGTCTTGTGCAGCTGCAGACCCTGACACCCCTTTAATCTCCATCCACCATGCCCTGAGGCACCAGCTGCCCAGGTTCTGAGGGCACTCTGAGAACGTAGCCGTTGTCCCTACAGTCCCTCCATCTTCCCCTGCATGTTTTGCTTTCAGCTGCTAATGGAGATGGAAGAACAACTCCAAGAGTGGAGCCACCAGTTGTATTTTCCACTGGCTTTGGAGGGTGTGTTTGTTTATCCCCCTCTCTCCTCACTGGTGCGTGACAGCTCCGCTCAGAAGGAGCATCTGTTCTTCATTTAGAGCCAGCACTAAGCTACTTTTGCTGTGGGATTGATGGAGGCGGAAGGAGGTCAAATGAGTTACCCAGCTTCAGATGGAGTCCTACTAAATAGCTTGTCTGTAGCATCTATTGATTATTGGTCCTCCTCCATTACATGGATCAAAGAACTGAAATCAGCATGATAGGGAATAGCAGTTCCCAATTCGGTCCAGGTTCAGCTTTTCAGATGGGCCCTTATAAAGTTGTGTACTGAAAATCCCAGAGAAGGCCAAGGGAACTATTGCTGTTAGACTTAGGCAACATCTCCATATGGATCAGGTGCAAAGGAATTACAGCTGCATGCCGGATACCTCAAATAAATCAACAGTTTTATCTGGGCTAGAAATCCAGTGGCCCCTCCCTCTCCAATGGGGCTGGCTGGGAGCTCAGCACTCCTGCTGCCACTGCCTCCCTTGGTGCCATGCAGACTCTTCAGTGCTGTTCCTCTCTCTCTGGTGGAGCAAGGTTTGGATATGTTATTAATTTTCATTTTGATTATTTTTTCCAAAACCATTTTTTTAAAAAAGAAAATCTGTGTCTAGGCTAATCAGGCCTCCTGAAAGCAAGCTGTACTCGCTGGAACAACACAAGAGAATACGTGATGCCATGATGGCTGCAGGGCCATAGATATCGCTGTGTGCCACATCATCCGGGGCTGGACAAGTCACCACTGCACATCTCCCTGCCGCAGCACGTGGACATTATCTGACCCTACCAGCACAGAAAGGCAGTCATTGAATCAGCACCAGTGGCCCGTGCCTGAGTGAGAATTGGTCCATCAACAGGGCAGCCCTCACCAGGTGAGCAGCCCTCATCTTTGGCACTGGTATAATCAAGATAGATGGTCATAAGAATGGGGAAAGTTGTGTTCGTGTAATTTTACTTTATTTTCCTTACCCAGTTGAGAAAGCAGGAAGAAGAGAAGCAGTGAACATGTCATTTCTCGGAGTCACCTGGCTGAGAGCGGGTAGATGCGGAAGTCGGGTGTCACATTTTAGAAGCCTGGCTGTCTGGGCTCCCTTTCGTGTTAAAACCCATGCATAGTTATGTGTGCACATAATAGACAGCACAAATACTTCAAAAACTCTGCCTCAAGTTAATGGTATGTTTATTATCTGGAACAAATATGGATGCAATCTCTGTTCTTTCACCTCTCCTATTCACAGCCTCCCTGAATTACATTCTGTAATTGAAGTGGCCACTTCTTGAACACTGTGTTTTAGATCATACTAACCTGTAATATTTTGATCTGGCTTTTGAACCTTTTCAGAAAGGTTTGCAACCTCTGGGCAGTTGCACTGAGAAGAGTGGCCATGATGTGAGTGTCCACTCAGTTCTTCTGGGGAGTTCAGGCATGACCTCTGTCTGCAAGCTGAGACACTTCATGCTCAGGTATCATCTGGGCCTGTCTCTTCAGATTATAACCAAGTCTTGTCAGTTATCCTGCAGCATGTCATGCAGGAAAGCTTCTGTGATCCACCCTGAGCAAATGGGAGCTCATGCTGCCCACAAGGGTGATCATGTAAGAGCCATGCTTCGCAGTGACCTGACTTCTCCCTGCTTGTGCCATCCAAGTCAGCCTGGTGTTTTAAACCCTGGTGTTAGAGAGACCTCAGTGGTGAAGGGACTGCTTCATGGAGAGTGGAGCAATGTTATTCACATTCAGTATTTCATATGGAGACAATTCATTTGAAATGTCTCACAGCTGATCTGGGCAGCTGTCCTCTGCCCAGCTCTCTCCGGAAAAGAAGACATGCTAGGGTATATGTACTCCAATGATTTCTGATTTCAGGCAGCTTGGAGACACCCTCACGGCAATTTGGCTTGCGCTCACTGCTGCAGGAGCAAGGGGAGACCACCTGTCCCCAGTCGCGGTGCGAAACCTGACCAGCAACATTTAAACAATTCCCATCAAGAGTGGGAAGGGGATGGAAGGAAAACAAGTGCCTGACGAATCTCTCTAGGGCTACGGTAATCAGTGCTGAATCCCAGCCGGTTAACCCTTCCAGGAGAACTTGGATTTATCTGAATATAATGCTCCTGGAGTTCTGATAAAAGCAGATCTCACTGTAATGCCCGGTACGCGTCCCCCTCCCCGGCTGTCCCTGCCGGGCGCTGCTGCCCTGTGCGGCCCCTCCAAGCTGTGCTGCAGGCGGGACCCACCCTTCGCAGCCAAAAACCTTCCAGCTGGTCCCGAGTTACGCAGGACTGGCTGTTTTCTCCTTACGTGTGAGAACAGGCCTCTCTTGGAGCCTGCGGGCATGGAGGCGGTGTAAATGAAAGCGTAAACACGGCCATTCTCATTAATGGATGTGCCGAGCCCGGTGTGCTGCAATCCGGCTTTGAACGACTGCGAGGAATTCATAGACTTCTCATAAATCTTGATCGCTTCACTTTCATTGAGGGTTTTTATTATTCGTTTTTTAATTTTGTTTGCTTTTTTTTTCTCCCCCCATTAATCATTCTCTTGTACAGAAGTTCCTCTCTCCAGCGAGGGAGAATTAAAAAGCTCTGCTTGGCAGAGCCAGTGAACCGCACCAGCTGCATACTAACAAGGATGAGGATGGCTCTCGAGCAAAGGAGGGATGCAGCCACTCGTTCCAGCATGTAGCCTTCCAGGAAAGCTTGGATGCTCTTTGCCAGCAGTGCAGCTATCTGAGGGAGTGATTTGGTCCTAACTCTGGTCTCACCAGACTGGGGGATACCGTTGTGAGCTCCATGACATTTGGCCATCTATGTCATGCTCCAGCTGCTGCAGTCCTGCAGCCAACCATGGGAGTGTGTGTATGATCTACCCTTTGGCTACCTAGATCATTTCTAAACGGTCCAGTACCTTGAAATACTCTCTTAGGAAACCGTTGTTATTAGTTACAACAACAGGAAAAGCAGAAGTGTACGGTGGAGGAAGGGGGAATCAGAGAAACCCGCTGTGACACCGGGAGCCATCCAAGAGAGAGAAGAAGAGTGGGACAGGCCCTGAAGTAACCTACAGAGGAGATGGGGCTGGAGGGATGGTGCAGCAAAATCATGGGGTAAAGTTGCCACTGTGCCAACACTGAAACACAGTAGGTTTTGCTTTAATCAGGTTAACTTATGGGGTTGTGTCTAAAATTACCTTTTCTATGGACCTCAACTTTCATTACAGAATAGCCCTGGACAAAAGCCCCTGAATTGTGACCTACTGGACTGAAATGTCAATAAAAATAGTATTCCATTACTGTTTCTAAAGCCAGCTGCCTCAGTATTAGGATCGGGGGTTGGCAAAGAAGAATGGTTTTAGCAAATAATTTTACTTACGGACCCACTTTACTAACACATACCTGGTAGTCCTCGTCTTGTGAAAAACGTTGAGGAGGGAGCATGAAGCTGGAATTCCTGCAGAAACCTATTCTCACTTATGCTGGCAAAGCACGTCCCCCAAGGGTGAGAGCAACCCCAACTGTTCACTGCTGAGCTCACAAAAAATTTGCCTCCCTGTCCACTGAAAGGCAAACAAAAAAAACAGCAGGTTTGGGCTTCAGGCAGCAATGACTCCACAGCCTCTGACTATGCAGCACATCACCAGTGCAGTGGCCTTGACAGGTCTATTGCCCCAGCATTATGTGCCCTGATTCTTTTCTTTTTAATAGTAGTTAGGTGGTTAATTACCTGAAGGTTGTAAGCTGAAGTCTTATTTTTCATACATGACTTAGTAATTAAGTTACCCCAGTTGCCATTACATAATGTAAGTAACAGCTACTTGATTTTAAAAGAATAGTCAAATTTGGCAGACAGTTCAGAGTAATTTCATTTTATGTTGGAGCCTAATGCTAAGAGATTGCACAGAAAGCAGAAGGCAGCTGCCTGGAATAGTCTGAAATTAGCGTGTGGTAACCAACAACTATTATTATTGTATTACTGCTTGTAATTCCCAAATGGAGAATTAAATTTCTATAATAGATACAGCTTTTAACAAAAACAAAAATAGAAGTATTTGCTTTTTCTGTCAAGGAGAACTCTTTTAGGAAATGATACTGTTGAATGTATGTTTTCCAAGTGAGGGGGGAAGGAAAAATCCCCAGCCTTGCAAGATTCCTTTGCACAGGGCTTCAGCTTTCCACAGATGCAATGCAGGATTGTCTCAGATTTCTTCTAAAGGAATGACAGAAAGGTAAATCTATCATTTAGAGATGAAAATAAGCTAATTAGATTTTTGAGCTATAATACACATTTGTTGTAACTGCATTTAGGTTGGAATTTAGCATTCATTTGTCAAAAACTGGTGTTCCCTCTTCTCCATGAGCCAACGAGCCTGGCCGCTCCATTTCCAGTTCATAACATGTGCCTGCCCAGTATGACGAATTACAGGACTGGTGACTAAGAACACAGGATCACATTTCAGGCTCTTGGAGCTTAATATTGGCCAGTAAATTTTTGACCCTAATTTTAACAGGCTTTTGCTTCTGCATATCAGTTTATATGCTCCTGCATGGGGACCTGGGCACTAACCTGATTTCCCATCCAGACCTAAAAGTAACTCAAACAATCAATGCATCTTTAATTTGAAATGCTTGATGACTAATCTCTTGTTTTCTTTAATTAATGATCTACAGTTAATCCTTATGAATGGTAAATAGTCTATTTCAGCATCGATAGAAAGAGTTCCTATGGGAAAATGTTCCCCTATAGCTTTAATTTAAATATGCATTTTCACATCACACGTACCAAATCCTTACCTTTATGCTATTGCATGATTACAGGTCCATTAACTAATCACATTTGACAACTTGTTTATTGAGGGGAGCAACTATTTTACATCTCTTGCCTGGGAAAGAAAACACTCTAACAAACAATTATTCAGCAGCTGCAATCATGAAGCACTGAATTAATTGCTTTGAAGATCTCAGTCAAGAAGATCTTGATAAAAAAATCAAAGAAAATGTTGTTTGACAGAATGCATGAATGAGAGCTCCAGGAGGGACTCCGGCTCTGTAAGATGCAGCCCTGCTCCAGGGAGTGCTGGATGAGGACCTGGAAACACCACACTGAGCGGAGGAGGAGGCTGTGGAAAAGCTCATTTGCTTGTTTGTTCTTTCAAGCTTTAGTTTATCAAAACCAGAACTTATACATATAATTTGATTATAGGATCAGGGTGCAGCTGAAAGGGCAAACAAACCTGAGCATGATCAGGTCTGTAAAGGCTGACACATGGATATTTCATACATGCAGCCTCTGTGGGTGACTTCTCCTGCCATACAAATAATTAACCCAAAGGGTACTGTGAGGCTTAATGATTATAAAGCACTTTAAAACTTCCTCCCGATGGGAGCTGCTGTAACTGCATGGGAGTGGAATAAAAGGCAGAACAAGGCTTGTTGAGATCTCAGCTTTGGACCTGGCTGAGCAGAAGTGCCTCGGTGTGCCATGGTGCTGAGGAAAGGCAGCAGTGCCAGTGCCATTCACACCCTGATGCGTGTCCAGAGTGACTTCAGGAGAGTTTGCATCTCAAGCATGCAGGTCTGGGCAGTATTTAAGGTCAGTCACAAACTTTGCCCTGTTTTGCCAAATCCAGCACCACTAAGGACTAGCATCTCAAAAAGTGTGATGGAAACTTCTGTCACAACTGTCCCTATTTATAAGTGAGGAACAGAGAAGCCATGGCCCCTTCACTGGATGTTGTTTAATATCAGCAAGACCCCAAATTGAATTTATACACTTGTAACTATGTACCCTGATTCAAATAATTGTTTCTGCAGCAACCCCTTGGCTCTCCTTAATGCTTCAACATGAGACAGATGGAGCCTAACTAAATAATTGGCTCAATCTTTTCCTTTTTTTTTTTCCAGGTATGGTTGATAGAATTTGCCCTGTCAAAGGAAATGTAGAAAAATACAAGTCTATATTAAACACTCAAGGAAGCTGTAGAGTAGCAGGAGATTGATATGTTCTGGTTTATCCTTATGAAAAATGTAAATAGCATGTTACGCATTAATGCTTGGGAATCACTAATTTTGCTTGCCAAGGAATTATACAATTATTTTAAATGAATGAATGGAAAAGTGTGCATCAGTCTGTAGGCTCAGGTGGCTATTGCATGAGCTGGGATAAATCTGAGATGTTCCCAAGACAGCAGACCTTTATCCTTCTTTACTGTAGGATAACGTTCAAGCAAATATTTAAGAAACTTTGTAATGAGGTCATGAGTAAAATGTGATGTATTATTAGAGACACAAATGAACTCTTATTAAAATAATAGAAAAATCCTGATATATTCAAGCATGGTATAATAAATCCAATTTAACCTGGAGCTGTGCATAGAATACCATTATTAGGATTTGTCCTTAATAAAAGGCTTTCCATTTAGTTAATAGAATTTGAGACTCTACTAACTCTGAGTAAAGTTTCTTCCATGCTTGAAGAGCTAGTCTGCCCCACGTCAAGTGGCCCATGCTGTGTGATAAAGCTGTGGTGGTGAGAAGAGCAGTCTCATCCTCTACATCCAGTCACAAGTCTGGGCTCAGAGGAAAGGCAAAGTTGCCACAGGCCCTCAATTTTTCCCCTAAGCCAAATACACAAGCTAAGAATGTGTCAGCTCAGTACTTCGGCGAATGGCACCGCAGCTGACCCGTCCACACATCACGGGAAGGTCAGGTAAATTGCTCTCAGTTTATTTCAAAACTCTCAACCCTTGCATACAGAGGTGAGGGACTGAAGACTAACGATCACTCAAAACCAGGAGAAGGAAAGCAGGTGCTGCCATCTGAAAACAAATGCTGTGAGGACAAATCAGCTCACTCGTGCCAGCCGTGCAGCCACAGCAATATTGCCTGCGATTGAGAAATTCATAAGGGAAAGGTTAAGCTCACCTTAACAGCACTGTGATCTTCTTCTCTTTCCTGAGTTACATCTCTGTTTAAGCACAGACCATTCTGGCCACAGAGTAACAGAAACATTTCTCTTTTGTTTTTGCTAATGCAGAATGAGCAGCTCAAACACAGACAACACTAATGAACGTATTCTGTTCCCGTAAATCAAGAGTTCCCCTGAGCGAGCACTGCGTGTTCAGCTCTGGGCACCCAGCTCAAGGAAGAGATCATCAAAATACGTGTGGGATTTTGAAATAGACACTAATTAGAAAATGGAAAATATAATCCAAAGGATGATGGAAGAGACTGGGACTGTGCACCTTCAGAGCGAAAAAACTTAAGCAGATATTTGTATTTTGGAACCAGCTTTACAGCCAGGGACAAAAAAAGGAATGTTATGCATGATTGCTGACTCTTCCCCTCTTACAAAGAGGAAATATGCAAATTTTAAAGTTTGGAAAGAAAACTTTTGTGGCATATTATCAAACTGCAAGTACTACGAGGCAACAGTGATGCCAAAATTCAAGTGAATTAAAAAATACAATTTTTTTACTTTCAACTGCCACTGTGAATTCATGTCCAGACAGAGACACACAGTGAAGCTTTGACAGACTAAAAGGCTTCCCACGTCTGCATATAAAAGAGCCTGTAATTACTAAGGGCTGGGAAGAAGCTCACTGTGTACGAAACGACTTCACAACTTCCTTCTCTAGGTATTCCTGTGACACCTTCTGACACTGGACAACAGCAAATAAACCATTCATGTGAAATAATGTATATAATAAATAATATTCTTTTGCAACTATTTTGTCAGTTTACAGAAATGTGAAGAAAAGCCTTAACATAAAAGACACTTCACTAGTTATTATTTTTCTCCCTTTGGGGAGGTACATAAAGAACGTTTAGAAAGCTATCTTGATATAAAAATCCCGAAAGATTGTTCTTTCCTCATGAAAAGCAATTTATTTTGATGTCTCACAAACCATTTTTCTGTGAATATATAATACATATATGGAACAATTACAGTTTAGCCATTTGCTAATGGTTATATGAAGAGATCATCATATCTTACATTACCATGATCCCTTAAAGCAAACTGCAGCAGCTTTAGCTGCAGCATGATTTTCATTAAATCACTCATCTGCATTGCCTTGCCTTGCAATTATGAATGCCACTTTGTTTTTTTCATGGACTCTTAAATCAGTCAAATATCCCAAAATTAAAATGTCTAGCAATTCCCTCTACATTTATTACAGTTATTTTATAACTGGGACAAAAGAACACTTTACTTGAGTGGCACAGTTGGCTTTAAATTAGCAAAGCCACACAGAGCTCCAGTCAGTGATGCAAATAGGAGTTCTTCTTCAGCACAAGGCTGCCTGTGAAAGGAAAAAACAATTAATGGGTGGAATCCAGTACTGTCAGTGGCTCATTTGTGAAGTCACCTTACAAAGCAGACAGAATGATGTTTTCCTGAAAGACCATGACAGAAGTAAGACAGCACCTAAAACAAAACATTCTGGCACATTTGTGGGAACAAGGTGCATCTCAGATAACATTTCTAACTTCACCTATCCACACGGGGATCCATCTGTTGGGCACATTGGAGAGGCAGCTAGCATTGATTTAACTGAAAGCCAGCTAAATGGCTTTTCCTCCCTTCCTCCAGGTTCAGAAAACCAAGGCCCATTCTGTTTGCTGTGTCCAGTACAAGCCTAGAGGGGGTACAGGCACAGGGCAAAAGCAGATACCCCTGTGCTCTCTGATTGTACAGCAGCCATCACCCATTGTTTATACACCACAGGAAAGCTTAATGTAGTCCCGGACTGAAGAAAATTACAACAAAATCCTTTTATTCTAGAAACATTTTTAATTATGCTTTCACATTTTAACAGAAATACAATATGCTAGCAGCACAAAAAAAAAAAAAAAAATCTCTGTTCTAACATTTCACAATACATTAGTGTCCAAATCTGCATTTTTCTATTAAGGCAATCTGCATTAATTACAAATCAGCCCTGAATACTAGGACAGTATTTCCAAATATGCAAAACCATCTTAAAATAACTATTAGTATTATTACTATGGGAAAAAAAAATCACAATTACAGCAAAAATGTAAACATTTGAAGCTAATGCCTCTAAAATCACAAAAGGTACCATCTACCAAAGTCAAGTAAACATATGAAGACATCAGGTAAATATGAAAAGTTACTAAATTATGTCTTTGTTGAGTCAATATTAAAAAAGTTGTTCACGTTCCATGAAATTTGTATTCAAGTTTGGACTAGCAATTCCTTTCAAGTTGTACTTCCTAAAAGAAGAATTCAGGCCAACTCCTGTCTCTACCTGACTTTAAGAAGGCAATTCTGCCACTTAGTCCTATTTTTAAGCAGCATTCATTCATTCATTCCTGCAGTGAACGTGCAGGTTTAGTTTTCAGAGCAGGCCAGATGCTCCTCAGAAAAGTACCTCAACATGTCTAGAAGTTCAGCAGAGGCCACCAATGCCTTCCCTCTCCTACACTGGGTCTCGAGCCCTTCCTTCTGGGTTCAGGGTCTCTCAACAAATACCGTTTTTCTATGGAATTCCCTGTCAGTGCTTGCCTGCACAAATGTGAACACAGGGGAATGGGATGCAAGAGCTGAGAGAAGCCCTTCAGCCCTTTTGCTGTCCTCCAAACCCCATCCCAACAGGAGGCTGGCTAATATCACCTGTGCCTTTGTGAATTCTTTCCTATTTCAGCATATTTTATAGGTGGTAATGAAACGACTTTTGGGTTTTGATCACTGGTATTTTGAGCCATGCAAAGTATCCCCACAATCGAGTGCAGCTAGTAAGATGGTGTAATGGTTGCATTCCCTTTGACTGCCCAAAAGCAGCAGTTCCCATATGGAACAGGCACCTCGTGCCTCTTGACTCTCCTCACCTCCACTCCAAGGGACAAAAGCAAACAGCTCCCCAGCCCCATGTGCTACCAAAAGATGGGATTCAGTGACCATCCTCCCTCAAACCTCACAGCCTGGGACTTGAGCCAGTTCCAAACCTAAAACACTGCTGTACCACACTGCAACAGAGCTGGCTTCCTCCTGACAGTGCTACGGTGCAAGGAGTTTACCTGTCTTAATTCCTGTTTTCAGTATTCATCCTCACTACAGTCAGGAGAACTTGTGAAAAAACCCAAAGAAATAGTTCTAATTTCTGAAGAAGGCTATGCAATTGTAAGGGACCAGTACCAATAATAAAGCACTACAACTCGTCACTATATGGAAAATCCAAAAACCGTCCATTTTTCTCACAGATATATCTTCTAATTATACTCTTAAAATTGTGCTGTTTTTATTGCTAATATTTATGTTCTCTTGCATCGACAAAAGCTGAGCACAAATGTATTTCCTACAACTGACTTTACTGTGTAGCTAATACCAGTGTTTGCTGGTAGCCTGCAGGTTTCATTAGCTAAACCAGCTTGCTTAACTGAAAATGCAAAGGCAATAATGGCAATACAGAAGGGAGAAAAAAGAAAGACTAAGACAGTAATAATGAATATCAAAATCTTAAGTCAATGGTTGCTTCATAATAGGGATTATATTGTTCTGAAGCAGGATGATCAGGGTAATTAGTGGCCCGGTTTGTTTAGTGGTGATCACTGCACTTTTATGAACTGGCCACATTATTCTAATTTAAGGATAGATACAAAATATGAGTAAACACAGCTTCATGGAGAACAGGCCTTGAACAACAGCATTTCACTCTTTGACATAGTAAGCTTGGCTTGCAAAGACACCTGCACTAAGGTTTTACTCACAAGAAACCTAAGTCACCTGCTGAAAACCAGCAAAACATGTAATTTTCTTTAAAATATCAGTACCTGATCAAGTCAATACAGAATGTTATGCTGCAGGCAAAAAACTGACTTCCAAATACAGTATTAATAGGGATTCTGCAAGAAGTATGACTCTTTTCCATCTTACTCAGTTTTTTAAAGGCTCAGGGATAAAAGGGACTCAATGGCCTGCATGTTTGTTTCTCCCCCCCACCCATGTCACTGATGTAATAAAAACTTATCACTTCTCTCTACAAACCTTGCCTTGCATTCAATTTTAAAAATCAATGATCTGGAAGAAACTGTAAAAATCATTTGCAATAAATTCGCAAAGGACATGCAGACTGCTGGAGGAGTAAAGAGCAGGGACAGGTCACTTACACAGAGCAATCTGGATCACTTCATGAGCAGTGTTTTAATGTTAGTAAAATACAACTGCGTATTTCTAAGAAAATACAAGGTAGGGTAATAAGAGGATGATGTACCACATTCTTGAGAAAGACTCTGAAGAAGACTTGAGCCATAAAAGTCAGAATCCAAGGCAATGCTTCCACAAAAAAAAAAAAACCATAATGCAATTTTTGAGGAAAGAGGAGAGGGAGTTTTTATCAGAGGATCATGTTATGTCTCTATACAGTCCTGATGGATCAGTATTGACATGTGGCATCTAATTCAGATGCCACTCAAAGTATTTCTATACATGAGAAGAACAGAGAAGAACATGAAGATTAATTAGTCTCGGATAACATTCACTGGCATAAGAAAGTTAAGGAATTCAGTATGTCTCATCAGAGAAAAGGTTAAAAGGGACATAATCATGATTTACAACTACACACAAGCAATTAGAAAAGCTGATACTACAGAGATCAATATAAGCAATCAAATGCATAAAAAGACCAAAATAACTTAAGGCGGAGCTAGAAATGCAAATAGAAAATCAAGTGAAAAATGTACCAGGGGTAATTAACTATTGCAACAGGAAGTATGAGCGAATTCTCATCACTTGAAGACTTCAAATTAATATTAAATGCCTTGCTAAAATATGTATGTTCAGTTCAAAACAAAGCCACTGAATTTAATAGAGAAACTGCTCGTTGAAATTCAATGGCCTGTTGAATTTAAAAATAAATCCTCATTATGGTGCCTTCTTGCCTTATATATTTATGAGATTTATTTTCAAATATAACCACTAAATGGAAGGCAGTTACCAAGAGAAAGGTATCTTTTTCTTTCAGAACACAGCAATTTTTAAGATTAGATTTAAAGCAAAATACAGCTGCATTTTGGAAAATATGCTTTTCCCCCTCTGTTTATTTTTCCTATTTCTTGTTCAGAGTTGTACAGTCCACTTAGTCGACTGTCTGATTTACATAATCATGTAGTTATTCCTCAGTTTTTCTGTTCCTATTTATAAACCATTCACAAACCATCCACTTAAGTAACAGCATGATTTATTGTAAGAACGATTATGGTTGTTTCAGAGAGAAAATGGAATGTGATTAAATGAAGAATGAACAAGGACATTCTAGAAACAAAGGGCTCTAATCCTGTAGAAGGATTTGTAAATGAAACCTGCTTCTCAAGCCACATCCCAAATAGCCAATGAACCACTGGGAGAATTCAGCAGATACCTTTACAGCTGTGCAGTCAAGAGCTTAGCAAAAGACAAAAAAATAGGTAAAACCAACCAACCAACCATACCCCCACTATCTTCTGGAGAAATGGTAAAGCTCCTAAAGCCACCCACACTTCAGAAAAAAATAATAATTAATGAACTGCGTGTATACATTTGCTGATACAACTCTCTCAACACAGGTCTGAAAAGAAATTTGTTTCATGAGTCTGAACATCAAGGCTCTAGAGGGAGAGCTGCAAGCAGACCTTTGCCCTTGGCTAAGTCCCAGCTTCTGAGATAAACGCATCAGAAAAGGAAAGGGTTAGGTATTTAAGCCGTGGATCCAAAACACAGCTTTTCTCTAGGCAATAGATGTTTTGCAGGTGCCACAGGAACCTTAACAACCCATGCTTCCTACAGAAATGGTGAACAGTCTGATGGAAGAATATCAAAGTTCAGTATTTTCATCTGAATACTTATCCTCTGCTATTGCAGGAAGAACAAGTGGTGAAACCCCCTGTTTACTGTAATACTGCAATGTTTACAAACCAGCTCCCTACCAGGAATAGCTGAGGGGCTCCACAAAGGAGAGGCTGTGTCAGGAAAAACAACCATAAGGTGAAATCCTGAGTATGTGCTCATATACAGCACTGCTTTTAAATGCTCAAGTTAGTGAAAAATAAGCAGCAGTGACGGATCACATCCTTGCTCACAGATAACCCTGGCCCATTCAGACAGTGCATGAACCAGCAAGAACTTAGGAAATTCCACAGAAATTGATAG
The DNA here is from genome assembly GCA_013399895.1 of Serilophus lunatus. Lineage (NCBI taxonomy): Eukaryota > Metazoa > Chordata > Aves > Passeriformes > Eurylaimidae > Serilophus > Serilophus lunatus. The sequence continues at coordinate 195,493 of VXBA01004424.1, read as the reverse complement.
AACTGCTCCAGAAATTCATATGGAGTGTTCAGAACAGAAAATAACTTTCCATAGCAAGATACCATATAAGCAGTGGTTCCCAATCAATAAGGGAGAGTGAAGGACATTTTAGGTGAAGCCAAGCTTAAAGCCCTAGAAGATCATCTGTGCAAGATTTATGCTGAATATGTGTGAATTCCCACTTTAATTAGTCTGAGGAGTTGTGGATGGGCTAAGCTGAGTGACTGGTAGGAGGCACTGGTAACTCCTGTGCTGTGGGGACACTGAGGTTACCCTGAACACTGACAGTTCTTCAAGAGGAAAGCACTGAACCACTGTTTTCAGAAATAGCACCGTTATTCCAGATAGAGAGAACTCCTCTCCTTCTAGTGCAATTATTTAGATGTGAGTGCTAATGAGCACAGCTGAGACTGCAGCTACCAGTAATGCCCTGCAGAACACAAAAACACTTACAAGCTATATGCTAAAATTTATTTTTACTGAGGAGTATTAGTAGAAAGCTGAGAAACTTTAAATTCCAAGGACTCTTCTAAGCTAATAATGATGTCTATGGCTGCAACCAAGACCTAGGGTCTAGCATTTCTGTGATGCCTCTCTGCCTAGGGGTTGCTACTGGCTTGGTTTCAGACTTGGTCTTGGTAACCAGAGAGATGGGATTCCCCTGACCACCTAAAATGCTTTTTCGACAAGGGCTGATTTTGCGAGGAGCAGCAATGGGTGTTTGCTGCTGCTGCATTTTCGTAGACAACACTGACTCAAAGGAAGAGCCACTGGCAGATGTGTGGTCAGGCTTCTCCCAGTTCTCCTTGCCCAGTTGCTCTGTGTTCACCTGTGCCATTGCACTGTATGGTAACTTGTCGGAGGGAGGGGGTGGAGCTCTTCTTTTCTTTCCTCTGCTGTCATTAGGACTTGTAGTATCTCCTTTTGGGTCCTGCTGCACATTCTTCTGAACAGTCATCTCATGAGATCCATCAAAGAGTGAAGCCCAAAGGGCAGATGCAGACACTTTTTGCTGGCCAAGAAGGAAGTCACCATCACTGTCTTTGATTTTCCTTTGTATGATATCAGCTAAGCCCTCATGTTTCACTGGAGAATCAATGCCTGTAATTTTAAAGGACAGCAATTAACTCAGATTAAAACACTAGCAATGATTTTACTGCTGCTTATTTTGTTATTACTATTCAGAATATAAAACTGTATTAACTATGTCTCATGGAGTCTGGACTACTATTAAGAGTATTAATGAGTGAAATAGAAAAGATTACATATGCTTTCACAGAGAGAATGAGGTGACAGGAGGGAACAGTTTTTGTGACAACTGGCATTGAGGAAACAGGGTAGGCACTGATATTTGTTTCCAAGTAAAAGTAGAAAATATAATGTACTACTGGGAAACCTGTATGTATTAGGTATTAAACACATCATGTTGTATAGTGCTTTGAAAATTTCTTTTCACAGGAGGCTCATGAACAAGTGTATGACTAAATATTCTTGTGCTGCCAGCCTCCAGAAAATGGGATCTCTTTACATATATAATTTTTTTCTGTGTGCTTTAAGACTGCCTTGTCCCATTTCTTATTCCTCTTAATGATTTTCTATGTCTAATGCATTCATACCAGCCTCAGACAGCAGCAATATCTTCTTTTGCAGGCCACGTATTAATGATTTTCTATACATTTTTAGACCTAGGATTTTACCTATAGAATCAGTCGGCTACAACCTCCTTGCAGGGAGTTGTAGAGAGCAATAAGGTTCTACCAGGCTTCCTTTTCTCCAGGCTAAACAACTCTAGCTCCCTCAGCTGCTCCTCATCAGACTTGTGCTCCAAACCCTTTCCCAGCTCTATTGCCCTTCTCTGGACACACTCCAGCCCCTCAATACCTTTTTTGTAGTGAGGGCCCCATACCTAAAGACAGGATTAGAGGTGTAGCCTCATCAGGGCCCACCATTGGAGATACAAATTCTATAAATAAGCTGGAAAAAACCCCAGTGTATAGAGAGAAATAGTCAGTGCTCTGCTCATCACTGATGTACTTGACTATTCGTGGAATTACGCTATCATGTTACCTTTGTAAAACTTCCATGTGGTTCATTTACTGCATTTCTGCCTTGCATTCATAGCTCAGATAAGACTCTCTCAATTGTTCAGTGCTCTGATGCAGAGGAACTCAATGACCCACATGGAATTTTGAGCATCTTCACAGTTCCCATCCCAAGCAGGAAGCAGTCAGGCATTTAGAGTTGTTTAGTGTTTCTCAGTCAATACTGCATTGGATCCATTAAAATAAAGTGACCTACTTTTTCTAGTCAGTAAATATTATTTCTGTAATGAAACTATTAAAATAATCCTGCTGCATACCATTTTGCTCTGAAAAAATACAAGTCTCAAATCCGCTCTAGCTAGACTTTCCAAGCATATTTTTCAGTATCATTATCAAAGACCAAACAATTAGGCAAGTTATGCTAGGTAAGCCTTTAAATAGCTTTAAGATCAGCAGATTAATTTCATGCAGTTGGTTTGCAGGCTGGACTATTTTACCTTTCCATTTCCTGAGCTCTATACTACTCTTACCACAAGTGTTTATTTCTAGTGACAGCTTTTTTGAGTGTGTTCAGGGCTTTCTAGTTACAGTTCAGATTGCAGAACTTTTAGCTCAAGGTATAAAAATGTATTCATTACTTGTGCTATTACAAATCCAGATTTAATATGAACTCCTTGGTATGCAGTTATGTTGCTCTTTTATTGCCTGAATTGTCCTTGAAAAACTCAACACCAGAAGCCATCTGAATACAGACAATGTTGTTTCTGTTACCCTGCAACTTGAAAAGGCAAATCCCACTTACTCATATCATGGTAGACGGAGGTCGCTTCCTTTGTCAAGAACAAAGGTGGTTTCCGTGGTGACATAATCTCAATTTTCATAAGTTCCTCACAACAATGTTTCCACTGGCCTGAGAAAGAAAAGAGAACAATGACTGGAACTTAAACACTTCAGCTCGGAAAAAAAAATGGAAGTTATTGGGTAGTGTTAGGAAACTATCTCCAAAGCAATACTAAATAGCAAGCACTTATTGTTGTTTAGCAGGAATGCTCAGGATGCACTTGTATTTTCACCTCTGTACTCCTTCTCTTAGCACAAAGGTCATAAGTTACTGTAATTTAAGCATCCCAGAACTATTGTTACAATATAAAGGGTAACGTGCATAATTTGCCCTCAAATCCCCAAACAAAGTATAAATTAGCAAAAAAAAAAAAATCCCAAAAAGACACATAATAGAAAAATTTAAAGTTCAGGAAGCTTCATGAAGTTTCTAGGGACAATGTCCAATATGCCACAAGCTGGATGTTATACAGCTATTTTACAATGTTATGGCAAAGGAACATTCTGTCTTTAACAGAGGATAACTTGCCTTTTATCTGTTAGCAGACAAGGAAACCTCTTTTTCTATAAATAGATTTTGACCTTAAGGAAAACAAGACACAGTAAAATTACTTTGTTCAAACCAATCATTCCAAGTTTTCTGAGCACATTAATTTTAAGAGAATTTTAGAACCAGGGAAATAAAAAGGCATTTAAATGCCAAGTGACCCATTTTTCTGAATCTAAGGAAAATGTCTCAAAAAATCCATGGGTATTTTATCTATAATGAATAAGAAGTACTTCTTTTACCCCACTCTACAGATAATTTGAAGAGGATGCCCTAGTTTTTGCTTGGTGTGTTTCTCTAATTGATAGTGCCCTTTCTCATTGTAAATCAGATCTAGAAATTACTAGAAATAAAACTCTGCTGAGTTTCCGCAACCTCAATTCACTTAATTTATTGGTGTTGTCCCTGACTAAAGACTGATAGTTCATTAATTGACCTGGTTCTGTTTTCTGACCTGATAAAAATGACTACTAGGAAGCAACTCTATCTTATCACTGGCAGCACAACAACTGACAGTAGAGATGTCCACTCCCAATAAACCTGTGAATCAAACTACTAAAGCAGAGAAAAAAGACACAGGCAGATTAACCAATGTAGTTCTTGTAATGAATATTTGGTGTTAAACAAGTAACATCCTATATCAATAGATGACTTTTTTCTGTCATAGATCAGTGTTGTTCCAGAGGTTTGCCAAAGGATCGGGGTAACAATTTATCATCTGTCACAAAGCCTCAGGTAGAGCTTTTGCCAGGTTCAGGCAAGCAGCCTGTATTTGCATGACTGGACTGGTGACTGGCTTGGTGAGCATGTTGCTGTGTGATAAGTGGTATCACAACCTTTGAATTACCAACAGAATCAAGCGATCCCTATTATGACAAATTGTAATTTAATTCATCTGTAATACAACTGAGCAAGGAAACTCCAGGGGCATGTGCCTGGGATGAGACTGAATCCAGATCCTAGCAAGGCCCCGGTTGATTCCAGCATCTTCACCACTTCCCACTAAGGCTTCCATACTAAGGTTTCACACTTGCAGAATCTCACAAAGCCAACACAACACTGGTAGGATGCCCAGGCAGAGGTGGACTCTTCCCACTATAGTGGGGGAAGAGATGGTGAGAATGTAGCAGTCCTTAAAAGAAATTGTCTAGAAAACTGCCAAATGCGATCAAGTTCATTTGAGACCGATGATATTCTGCCTCTGGTTTCCTGCAAAAGCACAGACTGAACTCATGGACTTGGGTTTAGTTAAATATTTGCCTTCCAACGGCTCAGACCACTACCCAATATCATCCCACAGAACATTTTTCTTCTCATTGTTGCAAACAAAGGCTTATGAGGCAGTTCCAATTCCAATTGCTCAAAGATCCCTTTGATGTTACATAACGCCCCGCTCGGAGGGCACACTGCCAGCACTGCCTGCTTACTTACTCAGATCATAAAAGTGCTGCCAGAAAGCCTCCATCCACTTATGAAGTTCATCCCTACTGTCAGCAGCAAAACGTTGCGTCACGGCCTCTCCAGACACGGGGTTGATAACGGAGAAGTTATTAGTTCTCCTCCTGCAGTCCTTATCCACAGCTCGAATCCTGGTTTCCTAGGAACAATAAACTCTGGTAATGAGTTATTGCTTCAGCTCCATGCTGGCATCACCTTATGGCCAATGACAATGTAAGGAAAGTATCATTTGGCTTTGTATCTAATCCAGATTTATTTCCAATTAAAAAAAAAATGAACTAATGTCAGGAACGGATTATAATAAATGTCCTCTCATAAAACTATCAAAATGGCATAAAATATGAAAAATAAAGGAACGGAGTGCAATTGCTGCAGTTCCGTTTGGAATGATAGGACATACATTCTGTGTTTCCCCTCCCTCTGCCTTCACCAGCTCATCTCACACTGCTCACTTTCATGTGCTAAACTGCTGTGGAGAATCTAAAATAACAGCAAGCAGCTCCTTTTCTCCAAATGATTCAGATGGACAACCGTGTTGTTATAGCTACTGCTTGGGTCTCCTACTGTACTTCTGTGGGACACTGTTTACCCAGTTCTAAACTTTTATCCATTTTATGTTCATTTTATTTACTAAGAACATTCAGAGCTTAAAAAAAATAGTGACAGGAATTTAAAAAGAAACTTACCTTGTCTATTTCAAAATAGACATTCAAGCTGCCCATTATTTAAGGAAGAGCTACAGAGAAAAAACTAAATATATTTAAAGATTTATATGACAAGTCTATCAAATTTCTTCAGCTAGTTAGAAAGGCTCTCGAATTACGCAGCATTCTGTTCAGGGATGTAGTTCAATTGAGTTTTACCATCCAGACTACATTCAATGGTATTTTCTGAGTATCTGGTTTCTTTGTTATGGCATTACTACAATAAAAAAAAAAAAAAAGCACTTATCCCTAACTGACTGATTTTTTTTCGTGTGCAAAACGCTGAAAGGTTTTAGAGAAAGTCTGATAAAAACATAACTAAAAAAATTCCAGAACACAACTGGTCAACATTGCTGCTCATCACAACATGATGAGAAAATTAAAATAATTAACATCACTTTACTTACAAAAGAAAAGCAGAAACCCTGAGAAAGTCTTGGCACATACAATTCGACCTGACTGAACAAGCAGCAGCCCATTACAACACCGCTCTTCAGAGGGTTTTTGGCATAGCCAGGACAGCAGTGAAATGAGTTTTGGTGCCAGGGCACCAGCTGGTCCTGTACCCCAGCAGGATGTGAGGACACATATTAAAACCATTCACTGCCCTCCTGCCACACAAGGGTGTCCCTGGCATGGGGAGGGCCCAGGATTTGAAGGAAGCCAACACCTACACCGGGGTTGTGTTCAAACATCCCCTGACCGGATGGACAGTGAATTTGACCACAGAGGAGGCCTCGGGGCTTTCCTCAAAATACAGTGGGGACAGAACAACCAGTTCTCTTTTACACAACTCAACCAAATGTCAAACATCTGCTAAAGATGTTAAACATATACCTACAGAAATTAAGTTTACGCATGGGATCCCATGAGGATAAGCCCAGTTCCAATACTCAGAAAAACAAAAATTATTCTACAGAACATTCCCCAGATTTTAAATGCATTACTGAAGTAACCATTTGAAATACCAACAGCTGCTTGTAGCATATCTGATGGATATGCTCATTTAAATTCTTCTGTCTAAAAATAGGAGATGAAGTAATTCATCCATAAGTGCTCTATATCCCATTAACTCAGGTAACCATAGATACCAGGAAAAAAATGAAATCAAATAGATTAACATTTGACAGGTAAGAACTTCAAGCATACCATACACACAAGTTTATTTAATGATGTTTGCTGCAGGTTTTATCCCACAACTCTGGTATTATTCAAAGGAGATAAATCCTCAAGCAACAATCTGTATCTGATGCTTGAATATTTCAGGAGTGATACAAGATGCCATTACTGTAATGGGCTGATGAATTTACCAAGCTACGTGCCCAGTTCCACTTAATAACAAAACCCCCAAAAAACAACAACAAAAAGCTATCAAAAACCCCAACCAAACGAACCCACCACCCCCAAACAACACAAACAACCCCAAAAAGTGTTTTAAGTTGCCATGTTCTAATAATGATCAATCTCTCCCTGCCTTGTCAGACAACTGAATCAACTGTGCTATAGCAATTATAAAGACCAGAACAATCAGGGGATTGCAACAGGAAAAACAGCTGAATCTTGAACTCAAGTGACTCTTATGAGAAAGCTGATGCTGGTATTTTGTTCTATATGCAAAAGATTATTTCCGTAAAGATAGGGAAAGACTTAAAGGGAAAACGTTATGACTTTTGTAAATATGACCCTTCCTCTATACTTTCCTCCCCAAGCCGTAAAATCTCTTTGCCTCTCTGAAAAGCTCATATTTTAAGCTAAAAAGAAAACAAACAAGCAGAGAGAGAACTTTTTTATTGCTGAGGTGCAATATTTTCCTACTAAGCCTTTCCTGAAACACAGAGGAGCTCTGGCTATAAAGACCATTTTAAGACATCAAAACAAATTACAGTACTGGAGAAAAAATATGGAATAACCTAAGACTCAGTTCTGTGTATCTATTTTAAGATGAAACAAATGAAATCACATAAAAACAAACTTCCTTCATGTTTTTAGTACCAAAAAAATAAACAAACTAATAACAGTACAACACTGGAAACACAATAAAACCTGTGCATGCATTGGTTTCTGTTGTAATGTCAATAATTTCCATCGAGTTTGTTTTAGGCAAGCAGAGAACTATGGTTAAATTGAAAATTATGGCTTTCAAACTCATTAATGCACGTGACCAAATTCACTCCAGGAGCTAATATTTTTCTCCCTTCACTGTTTTGTGAACTTGTGTATTAATGTGACACCTCATGGCCACTGGATAGTAAGTACGATGTGTAAGCCTAACATGGAAAAGCAATGTTAGGATTCCCATGCCATTTTAGCCATCTTTGGAGCCACATGGCAGCTGAAAACATGGAAGAGGAGATGGCAATACATGTTCTGTGGAGCACCAGGGGCTTCCAAACCATTCAATTGGAGAACGTGTGCTGCAAAGTCCAGCATGTGGGACCTGAGTGTTGCATCTGCTTCCCCTGCCAGCGTCCTCAATCTCTTTCCAGCAGCTCCAAGACTGAGCAATGAGACACAAGATATCAGATATTTGGAGGCACCTAACTAGCCTGTGTTTTTGCAAAATATTTTCACATGTACAGAGGCTTGTCTAAGCCAACCAGTGGGACAAAGTCCTTACTGCAGAGAACATCAATATTTTCAGGGTCCGTCTCATTTCCCCAACACATACAGAGAATATTGCTCATGTTGCTGGCTCCCTAAAAGCTTACTTAGTCAATAACTCACATTGATATTCCTCTGCTCCAGCCCAAGGATGAATGCCCTGGTTCCCAAGGAACACTGTATGGTTCCCTCAAAGTTATGCTGCTGAAACTTGCCAACGAATTTTCCAACAAATTTCTCTACCTGACCTAACCCAGAACAAATGTTCCAACAAGAACTGTCGTTCAAGGCAATGCCAGCTTGATTCTGTCCTTTCCCTCCTGCCAGAGTTCAGAAAGCTGCTGATGTACCCTGAGCCCCTGTCTGCAAAGCCCAGCATGAGCATGGAGATGGCTGTGGGCCTGCTCAGCACCAGGGGACAGACTGCACCAGCAAAACATGCCAGGAAGGAGATCACGGGACTACAGTAATTTGAATCAACGTCCCAGAAGTCCTCAAGATTCAGGCATTCATGGCACAAAAACAACAAAAAAAATTACAGTCTATGAACAGAACACAACAGATTATGTATTCCAAACACTAAGCAACTAACGTGAACTGCTGGCACATGTACCAATTTGCAAAGCTATCAGGTGGAGGCAAGACCTTTATTTCTCATTTCAAACCAAAGAAAACTTGAAAAAAAATTCAGGAACTGGCCCATAAGGAATATTTCTTCAAATTGGATTCCAGTAAATTTTCTTTTCTACAGAAAATGTAATTTCTCTTTTCCTTAGTTGTGCAATATAATATGTTATAATCACATTTAGCTGGAACAATAATAGTAGCACTTGCATAATAGGAACTGCAGAACCATTCTTGCTCAACAGCAGTGGCAGTGAAGTCATCTGAAGTTGAAGTAATGACTTTGCTGATCTTAATGGCTTCTTCAAGTCTCAATTCAAAGAGAATGGGAAATAAGGCTATCAGTGTGAATATTTTCCAGAGAGTTTCTCATAAATCCAGATATTTCATTACTTTTCAGAAAGTATCTTTCAATTACATGTAAAGGACCAGCTTCATATTACAAATGAGAATGCCACATATGCAACCAGAAGAGATTTCAGTTAGAATGTCTGGAGTTGATGTTCAATCTCAACTTTCATTACAAAATTACTGTTTCTATAACAACATGTAGCAGACAAGCCCATATGATTAGTCTGCTTTCATTTAATCTGTAAGAGAAATTTCATAACAAAGGAATCAAAAAAATATCTGCAGGCATTAAGTTATTTTCAAGAGAAACTGTTTAAGTAGTAAAGTATCCAAGTATGTTTTCAATTGTTATTTCTTTACTAGTTTTAATTTAAATTGAAGAAAGATTCACAGATGTTTTCTAGCAGTCTGACACCTTTGTAAAGTGGTGTGTAAGAGCCATGATTTATGCACCTTCTAGAGGTTAGCTTGAAGGATACTCTGTAAACATAAGGACAGTCTCTCAGAAAAGGCTTATTAAGGTAGATTTTAGGTTGTAAGTATATTGGTAACTTGGAGGAGCAAAGTATCTTAGTAGATATGGTTATTTTAAAATGAAAAGCAAAACTGGGATATAGACTGAAACAGAGATCTTCAAGGAAAGATATGAAGCAGCCAGATAATTAAAAAAAATATCCTCGTCACGATTTAGAATACGGATTTAGTCATTTTATAATTTACAAGTTTACAACTTCTTAACTGATATTGTGAATATGGAAAACAGAATTACAGCAGAGGCCAACGAGTGCAACTGGAAGTGACTTAAAAGGTAAGCAAGTAAACCTGTTTAAATACACATCACAGTCTAAATATTTATTTTACCTGAATGGATGAACATTTAACAAAGCCATTTTTTTTTCCAAAAGATACAGCATTAGAAAAAACATATTTTTATTTGAGGAATTAATTTAAATCTTAGCTCATTAAAAAACTAAGTCCTAGATCACGTTGCTATACCCCATTCAAATATTTGGGTTGTATACCAGTCTCACTCTGGTGTGAGAATGCAGTCAGCTTTTCCAGAAACAGTAAAGCCATCAAAAGGTGACATTGCTGTTATAAGAAGCAGTTCTTTATTACTCCATGTCCCCAACCACAGCTGAGCCCCCTCCTTGTACCACACCAGAATTTGTGTAGCCATGTAGTGACCTGGGTAAGAGAATTCATTAAAGGGAGCCACAGTTGAAGCCAACCCTCCTCCTGCCCCGCAGCTGAACTAACTTTAACCCACATCAGTTCCCCTGTCCAATCCATCAGGCAGCTGCCCCGGTGCCTGCCCTGGCACGAAGCAGCTCAGCAGCTGAACAAGCCACTGGACTGCAGGAATGTTTCCCTCAGAATTAGTGCTGGCACCAGGCACCCACAGCAGCTCTGCTGTGGAATCCAGAGCGACCTGTGCCTCACACAGTTCCCAAACGTGTCTGTTTACTTATGTAAGATGAACTCAGCCATGTCTATTGCAAATAACATTAAATTCCTCTGCCCCTCCCTTATGGGATATTAACCCTTGGTAACTGCACCAAAATCAGTTCTTGAGAGCATCTGTGCCCTCTAACGCTCACCATTCTTGAAGGTCCTTCCAATAACATTCCTAAAATAACATTTAAGTATTGCTTCAAATGAAATACTTCCTGTTTCACCAGCCAAATAGTTACACTTTAACTTTACATTTTAAACTGAGCCTTTCCAATCTGGGTATATAAAATAGCAATAATGACATCTTAGAGAACTGAACTTTTGAAGTTACTGTGCCCTGAACAAAACCAGTATTAAGAAAAGCAGCTTATTTTAAGGCACTAAAATATTTTGAACAATCTTCCAGCTCTCCTCCTTCTAATTAAGACTGTGGCCAAATAACACAAACAACAAAACAGCTTTTGTTAAAATTCCAACTTGCTGAGGACAAGTCTACCAGAGAATTGCTAAGGGACTGAAAGCAATAAATTTCCAAGGGCTGTCTTAGAGAATTGGCATATAAGAAGTTACTGCTTGTCCTAAATTAAAACATCCTCCTTTTTGCCCCTGTGTTAACCAGTCTAATGCAATAGAAGAAACTTACATCCACAGCTAAGAACTGTAACGTCCCTGCTAAAAAATTCAGTGACTGCAAACTTCACTGAAGCACATCCCACCCACATCCCACCTATAAAGCATTCTGCACACAACCAGCTTAGAGCCCAAATGACTGTACATATCTCTCAAACCAAAAAGAGCCTCCATCAAAATAATAAAAAAATAACCGACCAAAAAAACCCCAAAACCAAACCCATACAACCAATTTTACCTTGTTGATGGAAACTGTCAATGCTGGCTCCAGCTTAGCCTCGATTTCTTCAGGTGAGTAATAACAAAAGAGTTTGCCACCTCTTAGTATGCAATACAGCCTCCTCCAGCTCGTTAGACCTCCTACCATTTGCTGAAGGGAAGAAATCGTCAGAAATTGCCAAACAAACATAAAATAAGACCATATTACAAGGTATATGCTTATCAGATCTGATGATCAAAATTAGCCAGACCAAATTCATTCCTAAAGCAAAGACTTTCTGTTGCAGAACATTTCAGTCACCGATTTCTGAAACGTTAGTGGTACTTTAAAGTGTTTTGCTGTTTTTACGGTATTTGCAGATTTATTGCCATGTCTCTAACAGTAGAGAATCTGCTGGTTCATACAGAATGAAACCTAGATCTGCTGTCTACTGTAAGAAAGAAACCACCTTTATTAGCCACAGTAATTGCACAATAAGAGAAATAAAAAGGGTATTTCACTTTGGAAATACATGGTACATTGAACAAACGTTAAGCAAAGGCATTTATCTAGAATTTCCACTTTCTCAAATGAATTTTCTGAACAGCCTTCATGAATGCATTACAGTTTCACAACCAGTGTAAAGCCTGTAATTCAGCACTCCTGAAAATGACCCAGACCCTCTGCTATCACCTTCTCGGATGCCGAGTTGTGCAACGAACCAAAACAGAGAAGTAAAGCGAGTTCACATGAATCATTTCTGAAGGGATGAGTTTAAATACAGCTCAGTTCCCCAGCCTGATTCACCATGCTGTGATATGAACTCCTGTGCCAGCACAACGCGAGGTGTGTACAAGGATGAGAGCTGCAGGATTATCAGAACTGCTGCCATCAAATACCAGCCTAAACCAATTCTGGAACAATTATACTTGATCTTTGTCTAGCAGACTAAACCATTTTATTGCTAAGTCTACCAAAGAAACATTTATTTCTCCATGCTTAGCCACTGAAGGTACTGTTTATGAACATAGCTGTGAGGGAGTTTTCTCCTTGCTCTGGGTAGAACAGGTAAAAACCAACAGTTCTCAAGAAATCACTCCAGGTAAAAGCAAATGTATTAACAATTGACTCTTAGTGACAGCTATTAAGAGAAGAGGATGTAAACACAAGCATGGTCTTCTTACCTGCTGATTTAGAAATCCTGCCATCATATCCTTGGTCATGCAGGAGGGCTGAGCAACTAAACGGCAACACATGTTTCCATACAGGGGCAGCCAAAAAGAGGATTCCTCTGGGGGGGAGGGGGGAAAAACAGGAAAAAGACAGACAAACACTTAGTTCTGAATGTTGGCCCTAAATATATAGTTTAGCTTGCTACAGCCATTTTTACATTAAGATCATGAATCTAAATAAGCATTTTTTCATATTTTAGGAAAGGGATTTTATCCTGTAAGAATCAATTCAAACTGATGGTCAGTCCTCAGTAAGTTTGTTAATTAAGAAAAAAAATTCCAAAATAATTTCAGGTAAAAATACTGATCTGCAAGAACAAGCTGTTGTTGCATAAAATACAGCTTTAAGTCTCATCTCACAGCTATGAACATTTTGAAAGATAAGTCATCTGGCCCTCTTATCTATTCTAGTAGGATCCAAGAGTGTGTCCTTTTGTGGCACACAGCTACATTTATACAGGAGCACTTTGCTTCAGATTATCGAGGTTTAGAATTTGTATCTACCCCTGTCTTCAGCACTAGAAGAGCATTTAGGATTCCAAGGAGTTTCTAATGAATTGAAATATCCCTTCCAGCTCTGCCCCACTATGTAAAAGGCTCTCTCTTCTCTAATTGGAAGCAGGCAATATAATGTTTCCTTAATGTGACTTTGTCTCTGGTCATGGTTTAGAAATGCTTGTAATGAACCAAAATATCCAGGTATGTCCTTTCTCACCAGACTAAATTATGTAAATTAATGACAGAAAAAGGAATTTGAAGAAGAGAGTATAAAGTACATATTAGTATAAAGAACTCATTAAGAAAGGCTTACAAATATCGAAAGATACCCAGAATTATTCATCCAACTCTTCAAGAAATAAATGCCTCCAAAAATTTCCAAATCTGTACATATTCAGAATTACTGAAATGTGAAGAAGGAAATTCCCTCCGAGGCCGAGTTTACCCAAGTAAAAGAAAGTTCCCAGAAGTCCCATGTCTCAAGTTAATAGAGGGTGGCTCGTGGGAGGGGCTATCCTTGCAGAAAACGATGGACAAAACTGCACTCCTGCTACTTGAAACATCCCCATCAGTTGCAGTATAATCACAGCATCTGTAATGTCAGCAGCTGCTCCCAACTTGGGCTGCCCCAGAGCTGAGGCATAGCTCATGTCCTGTGTTAAATATGGGTCTCAAACAACCTCACTGAACTGGAGCTATTTTTCTTCTTTCCCTCTGACTACAGAGGAGAAAAGCTGTTCTTCATTCAGATACCCTTCCTGGGTTGTGAGGAAGGAGAAATAATTTGTATATAGCTACAACTCACGTAAGACTGAGATGCAATGACAGAAGAAACTCCCAAAAGAATTAAATTTTCATCTGGACTTGAAATTTTACGCAACTTACAGTTTATTCAGCTGTGTACAGATGCCTGTTTTAGAGCCGCTAAATATTTTATTAAAGTTGTTCTGTATTAAGTATCAAAAAAAATAATCTCTTTAAGCTCTTCAGTTTACAAGAGCTTAATGCAAAATGTTACTGGTTTTTTATTTCCTTAAATTGGTACCACATGTACTTACCATTTCCTGTAATGGTAAGGTTGTGGGTCCTGAAATGGTCCTCGGCGCTCTCCAGCCCCAAAGTGGTGTATGCTAGCAAACTGTACTTTGCTCCACTAAATGTGAAAGAAAAGGCACGTTGAAGACATTCTGCTTCATGGTGCTCAGGCAGCAACTAAAGGGAGTCCAGACAGGCCCAAGATACCATCACATGTGGGTACAAGGGAACAACAAGGTGCAGGTGACTGCAGGCTGCCAGCCCTCAGCCTCGTCCCACACAACGCCCACATGTCTGGTTCTCCTTGCAAACAAACACCATTCCAGTCTGTTCACCTCCTTCCTATATCCTTATCTCCTGCCTCCATGCTGCGTGTACCTCCAGTTCCCTCCCTCCCCACAGCTTCCAGGCCAAAGCCAAGAGGCTCCTTCCATGGCCTCCTCTCTGGGATCTGCTGGCCAGGAGATTTCTTGCGTGGCCGCAGCCTCGGAGCTGGGCTCGTGGCTCCCCGGGATACAGCAGGGATAAAAGCTGTGCTATCCAACCCCTCTGCGCTCCGAGGATGCTCAAAGCACCTCCCTCCTCTAGTCAAACACCAAGTAACTTTTAATAGTTTTACAGCTCTTATTCCTAGGCCTAAAGCAATTAGATTTGGTAATAGGTTCCAGAATTCCTATCGTTAATAGAAGAACTGATGACAAACTTTAGCTGAAAACACAGGTTAAAATTCAAAGGCATTATATACTGTTTCTCCACATTGCTCAGCTCTTTTACTTTGTGCAGACTACACCTTATAAAGCAGCTGTTCATAGATCTGTTTTTAATCGTATCTAATACATGGAATCTTCCCATGCAGAAATTTGTGCAGAAACCCTGTGGTCAGTCTGTAGCACAGAAGTTTTTTTCACTTTTTGTGCTTACAGTTATCAGAATGTTTTGCCTTTGTTTTGTATTTTCCCTAGTGGGGGGGAGGGGTGTTTAAAAAAATCACTCTTACAATTCGGCACAGTGCGATTCTGGAATGAAATAAATTAGAATAAACTAGTATAAATCTGGTACATTTAACCTTTTCCCTAAAATATTCGTCAGACCAAGTAACAGATTTACAGTCCAGCAATGCAGTAAGAATTCCACCTGGCTAATGGCAGTTTGAACAAAGTTCAAAAAAAAAAAAACTCCTCAAAAAAAAAATCACTAACTATTCTCTCTAACAGGATCTAACACTAAATCCTTAAAATATCCTCAGTAGGGCATAAGAAAGCTTGGTGGTGTAAAAGGTCAGAAGACACTACTGAGAACAACCACTAAAAAATAATTTTCTATCATAATGTTTTTCAAATCTTATTTTTACTAACAGCATAGTGGGAACACACATTTTTAAAATCTTTCTCTGTGCAGCTGAACAAAGCAGATGTCTGCCTACCCCTAACCCTAGTGAAAGAGGAGGAGAAAAAGGAGAAATTTGTTAGCAGGGAGGTCTGATACATGTCTGTCTCAAGGGAATAAAGAGAAAATTAAATATGATATAAACTTCTGGGTGAAAAACCACTGCTGTGAAACATTTCAAGAGGGCAATCTGAACAAAAACTCATCAGTATTTGTATATATTCCCTGCTAGACTGTTCCCTAACAAAAGATTCTCCAGTGATTATGTTTGGCCACGCAGTTGAGCAATGCATTACCATTCTATCTAAACTGTACCAAAAAGTTCAGTTTCTTCTCACAGATAAAACTGCTGTGCTGATTTTAAAGTGACTTTTTTTTCTAAAGCATGACAAATTGCAACTACCTTGCCAAAAAAAATAGCTACTTCACTTTTAAAATATGCTTCACAGTAACATTTTCATTCTAAAATACAAGTCATTCCTTTCAGGCAGCTGCAATATAATTTAGAGAAGTTTTATCTACAAATAGTTTTCAAATTTAACTGGCTAACCAGGATTGTTGACTACGTTTTTCCTCTGTGTTTCACAGAATTAGCTGACTGCCTTAAATGGCAGTTTCTTTGTATAACAAAGAATAATCTGCCTGCTGCAGCTCACTCAGTACTTTGCATATCTCCAGTATTTTTCCATGTAATAACTTCATTAAAAAAAATAAAAATCAGCTCATCTCCATGACATGCCTGTGGCAAAGGCTCATTGTTAAATTTGTTTAGTGATCGAGAGACAGAGGCATTGAATTTGCCACACAGACATTGGTGTGGGTAACTCTGTGGCCCTTTCTATCAATGCTTGTTAATTAATACATCTCCAGTTCCAGAGTCTCTTCCTGAATACGAAGCCCAGTGTTAGAAATCCTGATCTTAGCTCACTCATTCAAATAGGTCGAGTGGAAGAGTTTTGAGCCAAAAAAAAAAAATCTAGGATGCTCACCTTTCAATCAGATCTTCAATAATAGAAAGTAAAACCAATATAACCTTCAGGTACCAATAAGAACCCACCCATAAAAGCAGGGCCACAAGGTTAGACTATGTACTTCCTGCAAAATGCTCCTGGGGATTTGCCAATTCAAACAGAGGACACCAAGCCATGCCTTCAGCTCAGTAAAGGACAATACATCAAACTCAACAACACATGCACTTGAGGGATTCTCTCAGTGATTTATCTAAAGAGCAAGCTGGTTACTCTGGACTTCAATAATATAAGTGCCCTGAAGATTTTTCTTCTGTGACAAATATAAAAAGAAAAATAATAATATTTAAACCAGAATAGAAAAATTAAGCAGGCAAAAGATTGTATAGAAATTAAGTGAGATAATACCAGTACAGCTTAAGTTAACCAACCTAAGCAACCACTCAAAGCACTTTGTCACAAGTCTGACAGTTTCCTCACTAGCCAGAGAGAATTTCTAAGCCAAGGAGTTTGACACAGAGGGATCACTGAGTTTTTGGAAAATGGACAATTTCACTCATGTGTGCTCTGAAAAGAAAAAGGCTTGTACAAATGAAATCCACAGAGAAAAGGTGTTCACATAATACAGAAAGTTCACTTTTTTGTTGCCGTTTAATTTCCCCTGCTGGACTGGTAAAACTCTCTGGGAATACTTGAAAGATCTCTTGTAATCTTGCAATCTCTTCCCCTTTACAAGGGCTACATACCAAGGTCTTACTAATATAAATCCAAGGGGGAACCTATTAAAAAAAATGACAACTTATTTTCTGACTATAATAACCCATTTCTTCCCAAGAAACTTTTATAATCACCCAGCAAAGCCATCATTAAACACTTCATTGTTCATTGAACTCTGTTAAGAAAGTAATAGTCACTGTGAGATGATAATCTGCAGCAGAAACAACAAACTTGCAAGATGGAGGAAAGGAAAATTCAATTGAGAAACCAAAAGCAAAACCCAAGGGAGGAGGCAGCTGTTTAAATTGTATACTGCTGCTTCTTCCTTAAAAGACAGGCAATCTATGTGCAAGCAAATAAGCCAGTGGTTATATCTGATTCAAACTGCCTCTAATGATAGTGTGTCATGGCCCAGCTGAAGCTGGTGGAAAGCACAGCCACCTGACATGATGCAGATTGAAAAATACACTGTCATTAGGTGGAACCCACTGGAAAGTTAGTGATAAAATTCACTTTCTCTGTGGATCAGATCTCTTGGATGTCTATTTGTGAGTCATATCAGTATATGTGTATATCAGTCTATTTGTAATATCAGTATGCAGCAATATCAGTTTGACAAAGATAGAATATGCTTGAATGTTTCCTTTCAAAATCCCAGCAAACAGATGTATGAAGCTAGACTAAGGCTACACTCAGCACCTGGCAAGTATTAAGCATTCATTCCTTAGTGTTCAGCTGCCAAAAAAGTAATTCCTTGAAAAAAAATCACTTTCTAAAAAAGAAAAAAAACCCCAGTATTATTAGCATTTGCAAATTAGGTATTTGGCCTGCTTAAATCCCAATGAAATAAAAGTAGCTGGAAAACATTAGGAGGCAGTTAACTTCATTAGAAAATGGATGCAAGACTTAAGATCATTTTTAAAGGAAACGGGTAAATTGTTGGGAACAGCACCCATATCTATGAACACTGAAAACTAGTAAGTCATTTTAAAACGTTCTGTTCTAAAGGCAACTCAGAAATCTCCTTTTAAAGTAGCTTGTAAATGTAAAGTGCCTTTGTCAGTCCAGAGTTTTACTGAAAAACCAACAAGGCATAACTCGGGGAGGGGATACAAGAGGGGTTTCTCCTGTCTACATACACCCCCTTTCCTTTAATTTCATACACACCCTTCCATTTCACACAATTTGTAACTTTTAGACGTGTCTACCCGTCAAATGTCAAGTGTGGGCTAAACTGGCCAGGAGCAAAAATAGCATGAGGGAGGGAGCAAATGGGAAAGGTAGATGGAGAGGGACACAGAGACACTGACTGTACAAGCTGGACTTCCTCTAGACATCAAACCAAAAACATTAGAGAGCTTGAAAAGAACAGTGGATTTACCAGCCAGCTGTAGAGCAGAAAAACAAAACCTGCTCACGTGGTTCTAGATCAGAACCAGGCCCCAAGGCTCAATGACATGGTTGGAATTCACACCTACTTTCTCATTTCCTATTTAAAATGTAAATTTTTTTTTTCACTCGGGCAAGTACAGAATCAGTTTCTTGGCAGTTTTCCAAAAATTTACAACATAGTTGGCTTATTTCTATTTTAAAAGGTGTATAGAACCAGAATATCAATATATTTGGCTTACTGGATGACTGGGTCAGCAGGCAAAAGGGATTCAGTGCTGTCTTCTTCAAGGGCAGCTTTGAGTTTCTTCCCTGTAGCTTTGCTGAGGGATGTTTTAAGCTTCTTTGCTAGTTTCTTAGGAGTGTTTGTTATATATAAAGGCTCCTCTGTACAGCAACTATACACTTCAACCTTCACCTGGAAATCTGGTCTTGCTTCATCACTGAAGTGGGGGAGGAGAAAATTTCAGAGCGTTTGTTAATAAACTGTGACACGCAGCCAAGGAATGCTGCTGCTACTTTATATATTAAAAAACATATTTCCAATCAAGGGAAGGAATGCTATCAGATTCAGGCACAGACATACATTAATATGGAATTAAGGACTAGAGTACACAGCAGTAACTTAATGTTGAAGTCATGAGATGAATGTTATAATTGAACCATAAACAATTATAAACAGGAAATTCAACGTTTAGGTTAAAAACTGAAAAAAAAAAACCATGTTATGGAAATACACAGGCAAGACATTCAAACACACTTAAATCTGCCCTCTACTGTTACACAAAAGTCACATGACTGAAAACCTATCCATGCCCATGGTCCTAAATTAGACTGAACTGTTTAAAACCCATCTTAGTTGCACCCCATCCCCTTCACACCCCTGGAAAAAATCCTATCTCACGTAGATCTAACAAAATCTGTCATTCGTAACTACCCACTGCTGCCTGTCCACAGCCTTTCTCTGTTTTCAGTTCTACCAATTCTCTTGTTCTCAAGCTTAGTCATCAAACCAAAAGCCCAACCTCAGCTTTGAGGTACAAATTAGGTCATTGCACCAGTGCCCTTAAAGAAACCATCCCAAAAGCTTTTATAACAAGCTTGCCTTTATCTCAGGGGACACAAGGCAAGATAGAGTTGCCTTTTCTGCTTTTGTTGGAGCATTTCACAAAAACTATAATGGTCAAGTCTCATATCTTTGAAGACACATATTTAAATATCTGCCCCCCTCCTCTTAGCTCGAACGAGTGTTTAAGAGAGTTCAAAATCTGATTTAAACTCAGTTTTCAGGATCTTGATTTAAAGTTTTGCGTAGTCTTGGCTTTCCAGTCAGTCTTCCTCAGGAGACTGAATCTGAATTGTTGATATAAAAAGTAAAGGGGGAGAGGGCAGTTAAGCACATGCTCAGACAGGTGTTAAAGAACATGAGGTGTTACATAAGGAATGAGATTGTAGCCTGCCCTACAGAATAATACTTAAAATTATTAATGAGTGCAACATTTATGCCTATACTTCCTGGTTTTGGCATTAATTTAATTCTGTCCTTGAGATATAAGTTTGTCTATCTCTTTCTATAAAGAAAAATTCTTTATAGAAAGAAATCCAGATCAAGCGGCACATCTACAACCAGCATCACCCCATACACAAAACCCCGCCTGCCAAGCTGGGGTTCCACCACCCACTACAATTAAGAGAATCTCTACTGATTCCTTTGCTCACAGCAAAACCCAGTGGACCTCAGCCAACCTTATTCACAGTCACATGCACTTTCAAAAGAAAACAACAATATTACTTCACCCAACAGACATAAATTATACTCACAATATGGTTACATTTTCAAAACAGATATCTGTTACTGCTTTATCCACAATAGTCACCTCAGTATCAAAGACCTCAGCTCCCATTCTGAACAGGCAGAACACTGCATAGCGCTGTGATCCTGCAGAGGGGCAGAGAGAGGGTTTAGGAGCCATATTGCACATGCTGAACACTTCAGGAAGCAAAACTCAGACCTCTAAGGAACTGCCCTCAAATTCTTCCCACCATAAATTCTCATCGTAGGATTCTGTGATAATTGACCTGTCAAAGGTGCTGCATAGGTAGAACAATACCTGCAAAGGGAGAAAAATGCCTACTTCTTCAAAAAAATAAAGTTGAGTAATCAGTAAGGAGTAATCAGTTTGTGCTAGCAACTTCAAAAGTGTAATGTCATTTAATAAATTTTTTTTTTCAAAAAACAATCAAGAAAAATCTAGCATTTAATCCAAAGTCTGTATCATTTTGTGAATGTACTATATAGGATTAGACTATTTTGCCATGCTTTGCCCCTCTGACCCTACTGAAAATCAAAGTGAAATCAATGCCAGGTGACAGCTGGAACAGATTTAGGGTTAATCTCCATGACACAGCAAAATGCATGTACTTGAAGACTATCCAATAATACACTCAACACCAACAGACAACTTTCATTTAAATTTCTCACTGGAAACAGGCTCCAGTATACTCTCTCAAGAGTAGACAACACATAGAACAATGTGTTTAGTCAGAAGTTTCTCAGTTAACCATTTAATAACAGGTTTTTTTGTTGCTTTCCTCAGTTGGACTCTTCAGAGACCAGGGTTTAAACATGGAGAAGCACAGGACTCTGAAGTAACTCAACTTGCTACAGCCAACAACATCAAGTCACAAGCACTTACACAACAAAAAGTAAAATATGGACCTAAGGAAAGGTCAAACAAGGGGTTGGAATGAGTATGGACCTCCCTCTTCATTTTAAAGTTAGAGACATAAGAAATTGCTTATCAGATTAATTAAATCTTACATACTTTCTTTATTGTTGAAGTGATCAGAGCCTTTCCACATTAATGGTATTCGAATATCTAAAGAGGATAAAAAAAAAAGGTGGGGAAATTAAGTTATAACCAATACTGGAGATCTGTGATCAAAACAAATTACAAAAAGTTTCTTGTTTCTCTTTCTAATGTTCTGGTGGTAACAGGATCTTCCACTCAAAGAAGAGCATAACTATTCCAAGTTTGTTATCCATTTCAGAAGATTCATCAATTATTTTAATTTGAAGTGTCAATTTTGTTTAGAATTTACACTAGAACAAAAAATATTTTAAATCTCATTTGTAAATACCTGAAATAACATTTCACAGTGGTTGTACAACATAGCTCTGAGAGGCAATTCTCAGAGGCCATTATTATGCATACATGTAAGCTGAAACTCTGTTTGCCTTGTGCTGGAAACAACTCATCCCACTCCAAGAGGAAAAACCTTCCTCTTTTAATGAAAAGACTGGGATACTTACACTGCAAACACTTCAGTCTTGTTTTGCTCACCACAGAGAAAATACCACTTGTAATCACATTCCCAGTTAGAATTTTCTTAGTCAGCATAAAAAGAGTTTAGAAATCTTTTTTTAAGCTCAAAAATATCCTTCTCCTTCAGAGCCATAGGAGAGAGGCAATTACAGAACCATTATTTTAAATCATGCCTGTCATTTTAATATTAGGAAAGCATTTTCTTCAATAAATTTTCCAATTTATCTACTCAATCCAACACAGTTCTGAGTGATATTTTCCTCCAGCTTTGAGGACTCAGGTTTAGACAATGTTTCTTATCAGTCCCTTGTTAAGACAAATGCAGTGGGGGAATTTATAAATCCAGAGTTGCTTTCTGAAGTACAACAGTGCTGTTTAAAATTCTATGCAATATATTAAGTGACACATGATGGCAGCAGTGAACAGCACAAGCTCAATTGTCTTTTGACAAAAATCTGCCCCTTTATAACAGCATTGAATCGATGACTCCACTGTTGATCTTCCTACGAGGCTGATGGAAAAATCCACCAACAGTATGCTAAGATGCAAAACATGTTGGAAACAGATTGTCATGTAATCCTACAGGGGTTTACCCACAAAACTTCTTGTAAATTTAAGTAAAACCACATATCATCCCACTGCCTCAGAAGTTAAATGAAAAATTCAAATTTAAGTTAATTTTGATTATGAGACACATCATTGTAAATGTTATTTCAATTTTGATACTTTCAAATTCATCTATTTTTAACTGCTCATGAAAACTAATGAATTTTCCAGTGGACTGACAGTAGACAGCTTTAGACTGACACAACTTCCTAAAAAACAACACGTCACTATGTTCTGAAACTTTCAATTCTAAAGGGGCATTTGCATAGTAAGCATTTCTAAAAATAATTATTTTAAACAAAGAGAAATAGTTTCATTAAAACCATTCCAGAAGACTCTCTCAAACTGTGAAAATATGTATATTTATCTGTCAGACACAGAGCAGAGTGCTTCTTTCTTAAAAGACAAAGGTCGTAAATTTACATAAATACTTGAAAATAGTTACAAAAAAAAGCTTTTTTTCCCATTATTGACCATAGCAAACTCTGAATGACAGTTTTAATGTTCTGAATAGGCCTTGTTAGCAATTAGAGAATTAGATTAAAGATTACTTCTATATGCCATTTTCAATATCTTGCTTGCTGAAAAATTTATACCTTTGTCAGAAAATCTTCAGGATACAGACAGTCCATTGCTTGAACAAGTCTAACATGGTGCTTGTAAATCAGCTCAATTCATTCTTGGATTGAAAGAGCTGTCCTTTATCGACAACAAAGATCAATTTTCACACACCTCAATTCCAGTTACCATCAGCTGTAAATCCATGTGGATGCAAATTGGATACATTCAAGCACTACAATTAATCAAATTTAAAGCCAATGATTCCTTTATAAAATTGTGATTATGTTTTTTGATCAACATTTAATGTATTATCTTCTGACAAAAAAAAAAAAATCAGTTGACATGGTAACATAAATCATGTAATTTATTCACACATGTGGGGGATAAGTAAAAATGCCAGAAATGTGAAAAATCTGTGGATTAAGGAATGCATTGCCCACACGGTATCTGACATCCTCTTGCTTTCTGCAGGAGCACATTCCTCAGTAGTTGCTGTAGAGCTCCTCCTGAACTTTTGGTGCTGGTCTCATGACTCCCCTCTTTTTGATAACAGTCTAAGCTTCTGGTATGTACTAACCATATCATATGCTAAGAGATTTAGAAGTGGATGGATTACTTGCTGATGGAAAATAAGGATTTAGTAACAGGTGATCTATAGAAAAAACAAACTTTTCACACTACAAACAGAGTCCTTAAAAAAAATTCTGATTTTCTAAAGGTAACAGAACTGTATTTTATGACCCTAAAGTCTCCACTGCAGATAACTCTCCACATTCAAAGAAAGGTGCAACCACAGCAGAGACAGGCAAAACAGATGCTTTCATCCAACTACCATAAGGAGGAAAGACAGATACACATTCTGCAAACAGCTGTGCTGGCAGAAAACATTATTGAACCATGTGCTCATCACTCTCCTTCTACTACAAGTTACCTTGCTTAAAGATATGCCAAAATATGCAGAACCAACTGAAACAGTTTCAGTAGCAAGCTGTTCTATTCTGTTTTATTTTTAATGAAGCAGGTCAGGGAGCACAAACAGATCTGTTGGCAAAGCTGGCAGGACTGCCACAGGAATGCTGAATGTAGGAACACTGGCAAAGAAAATAATAACTCCAGAGTGCTGAAGTTTGAGAACAGCTGGGAAACAGTGTACCAGCCCTCCAGAAATCACTGTAAAGTATTCTTGTCATGCACCTTCATTGAAGCCATTCCACTATACCTGTGCTGTAGTAGTGTAGCCTGCATTACATTAGTTATAACTCTGCCCTCAGTTTGTTAGACATACCCTGTTACTATCACTTCAAAGTCTGTTGTTGTGGGCAGAAAAAAGTTTCCAGCACGCTCACACTCATTTAGCTTTGAAATGCATTCAGTGTTCAATGGCAAACAAAACTTCCCTCTGTGGAAGGCCCTGTAATTAAAATGGAAATACAAGGTAGGCTCTTCAAAAGCTCTTGTGTGACTTTTATACAAGTCTCCTTGAAGCACTAGAGGATCTATGACTCTGAACCCCATGCACTCTTCAGGAATACCATCTTGTTTGTATAATTTGTATTTACAAGCCACTGTCCAGCCAATTAGCTTCTGTAATTAAGTGACTACCTGCTCACTTACCTGATATAGCAACCTTTGCTCTGCATGGCACCCTGTCTTTTGTCCCATTTTCTGAAGACCTGCCAAAAAAAGAAAAGAAAAACAAGATTTGATATCTGTGCATTTAGACATCTAAAACTCAACCCTTTAAACATAGAAAAGTGTCAGGGTTTTCCTATTATAGGTCTTTTCAAATGCTCTCCTTTAAAGTTAATTTTGGTATCTCTGGTTTAAGACATGAATCATTAATTTCTTAAGGATAATCTGGAAGGAAGGTACACCATCAATTTTCTTAATTTCCTAGAAGATTTTACTCCAAAGCTTATGTAACCTGGGTATTAAAAGACAAGCAGATTCATCTTCCTTTACCAGCTCCAACAGGATCAAACATGTTACCAATTTTTCCCTTCTGTACACATCAATGAAGATGCAACTTAATTTATTATTGTTTAGAGAATTGCCTCCTCCTCTATTAACAGAGGCTAATTATCAAATGTTGCACTGCTAACATTGTGATTTTACATGCAGGCAGACAGTTTGCTAAGTAACCAGAGCACAGACCTCAAGGTCAACCTGAAATTGAATCTAAAAAAAAACAAAAAAAACCTGCAGATAATGAGTAACAAGCTCTGCCACTGCTCCTAGCACCTAACCAAACAAGGTGAAATGAAAATTTCTAGCTGCTACCAGTACCATGACATCCAGAGGCAGCTACAGTATCTTCAGAACTCAGGTTACAGACCCACACAACAAGGAACAGGAATAGAATCCACTTGAAAAGCCTAGAATTTTCTCTCTTAGCCACAATTAAGATTTAACCAAATTCTAGTCTTGAGCAAATGCCAATAGAAAGAGCTGCAAATGGACTATCAACTACTAAAGATGCAATTTAAAGGACAGAGAAATAACTCCACAGCATGCAGCTCTTCTAATGGCCTCCACTGAATTCCAAGGTCAACTGAAGACAAAACTCTAAGAAATACATGGCAGTCACAAATCAAGCAAAAAATACAGCTGTTCAGATGCACCTCCAAATATCTCTGCCCTGTTCTGGACATGTGCCATCATCATCCTGTGGTCACTGAGATCAAAGAAAAGGAGTTGAGTAAATCAGCATATACCCATACTTGATATTGTTACACCACTAAAAACAAAGATTTCCATAACTGTCTTCATCTTAGTAGGAAAAAGCAATGCACCCACAATAATTACAGAATACCACACGTATTATGTGCTAGCTTTCAAAATCAACTTTCAGATAGAAAATGCAGCTCTTTCCTCCAACAAAAACCACAATAAAACCACATTTATGAAAGCAAAAACTAGCAGGACTGTTTCTACAGATACAATTAACAGAGGCCAAGCATGTACTCGAAGATTTTCTATGTTAAACTGCAATATATTTCATTAAATTAATAACCTGAAGCAAAAATGTCTCTGCACTATGATTCTCAATATAAGCACTCCAAATATATTCCAGCAGACAAAAAAATTATAGCATTATTCAAACAAAACACAAATATTTTAGCTCATTCAAGGGTCATAATGTGAGAATATTTTCAACTCATTTTTCTTCCTATTCAGTTATCTCCTCACTGTAGTTAATACAAGTGGCCAGCAGAGGGTACCAATTAACCGTGATGATTCCATTATTAAAGGGCCCTTAATAACAATAGAAGGAATGAAAAATAAGTGTATTCTCACTTGGATAACTCTGCTTTGTTCCTTCAGACTTAGTTACTTTTTTTGTATGCTAAAGGTAATCAGGAAAATGTGCCTGTCATGTTGGCTGATAGAGAATTACAGTCCAATGTCAGCAATAAAATCCACCCAGAAAAACAGGACTTGTATGTAATTTTCTAAAGCAAAAGGAAG
This sequence comes from Serilophus lunatus, assembly GCA_013399895.1. Lineage (NCBI taxonomy): Eukaryota > Metazoa > Chordata > Aves > Passeriformes > Eurylaimidae > Serilophus > Serilophus lunatus. The sequence continues at coordinate 168,856 of VXBA01004424.1, read as the reverse complement.
ATAAAACTAAAAAAAAAAATTCCATTGAGGCAGCTGTATTTGTATGAGGGAAAAGAGAAGGAAGGGTTTAAATAGTAATAGTTCCAACAACATGAGGTTTAATAAATCTAAGTGCCGGGTTTTACACTTTGGCCACAATAACCCCACGCAGAGTTATAGGCTGGGGTCGGTGTGGCTGGAGGATGCCCAGGCAGAGAGGGACTTGGGGGTGCTGGTTGATGGGAAGCTGAATATGAGTCAGCAGTGTGCCCAGGTGGCCAAGAAAGCCAATGGCATCCTGGCCTGCATCAAGAATAGCGTTGCCAGTAGGACCAGGGAAGTTATCCTTCCCTTGTATTTGGCACTGGTCAGGCCACAGCTCGAGTCCTGTGTCCAGTTCTGAGCCCCTCAGTTTAAGAAGGATACTGAGTTGCTGGAACGTGTCCAGAGAAGGGCAACGAGGATGGAGAAGGGGCTGGAGCACAAGCCCTATGAGGAATGGCTGAGGGAGCTGGGATTGTTCAGCCTGCAGAAGAGGAGGCTCAGGGGTGACCTTATCGCTGTCTATAACTACCTGAAAGGAGGCTGGAGTCAGGCGGGGGTCGGTCTCTTCTCTCAGGCTCCCAGTGACAGGACGAGAGGACACAGTCTGAGGCTGCGTCAGGGGAGGTTCAGGATGGGAATCAGGAGAAACTTTTTCACAGAGAGAGTGATCCCCCACTGGAATGGGCTTCCCAGGGAGGTGGTGGAGTCACCGTCCCTGGATGTGTTTAAGGACAGGTTGGATGATGAACTTAGTGACATGATTTAGGTGGTTTAGATGATGGGTTGGTGTTGGACAGGTTGTTAAGTTCGGTAAAAGGTTGGACTTGATGATCTCTATGGTCTTTTCCAACCTTGTTAATTCTGTGCGCGTAAACCCCGGCTCCAAGACAGGCTGCTAAAAACTCAGGTGAGGGCGTGCCCGCCCTTTGAATCTGAGCTGCTACTCACTGCTCTGCAGCTCTGCAGGGGTTTGGCTCCTCCTTCTGGCCCCGGAGCTGTGCCCTGTACGCCCGGATCCGAGCGTTGCACACCATCAGGCTTTTCAGGGCGCGCAGGAGCTGCTCCCTCTGGGAGCTCACCGCCAGCAGCCTGCAGATGCCCTCTCGCATGCGGACCTCGAAGTCAATCTTCTCCTGGATGTCACAGTCCTAGGTGTGCAAAAAAAAACCCAAAAAACAAAGGGTTAAACAAAGAAACAACTGGACTTTTACCAGGCTCTACTTATTTCACAGCAGGGATAGAAAACCCCAGTTATTGCAGTGGTTACTGAGTGTAAGAATGACAGTTCTCTCTTCAGGAACTGGAGAGTGAAACGAGGATGGAATAGGTTCACTGTATCCATCAAACACACAAATTCCGAAGCAGGTAGTAAGATGAACTCACTGTAGTATCTGAAAGTTAAATGTGTCATTCATAGAACAACATGTGGTCCAAGAGGGCCAAGTGAACAAAGCTTAAATAAATTAACAACCCTCTTTTCACAGCGATCCCTGTTCAAGCGTACTTCAAACTGAGGAAAACTTCCGAAATATTTTAAACCAATCTCGTTACCTCTTTGGCCACCTTTAAAAGAGCGAAGAAAACGTGGGTTTGTTCCACTTCTGTTTGATAGAAAATTCAGGTAACAGCAGAAAAGAAAAAAAGGAGACCATCCCAATATCTGACTGTTTCAGGCAAGGAACTGAAAGTTAGACAGGTGTGGTAGCTTCAAATCCGTACAGGGACCAAAACATGCACACTTTTCTTTCAAAGTATGAAATAAGCTAAACTTGCCTGGCAAGTCATTAGAGTTCTGCACCACTGTTTTATGAAAGAGTAGTGTTGTTTAAAGGTATTAGAAAAACTTCTGGGGAGTCAGCGTTTTCCTACAGCTGAACCCAAAACAAGTGCTTGGGCAATGGACCTATGAGCAATTCACTGAAATTCATGGTACAATAACTTGAATTTACCAGTTCAGTGTACTGACAACTGCTCTCCCTCAAGCCTCCAAACAGGACAGAAACAAGGGGGAGCCAATTTCCCCACAGCTCAAGTACCTGAGAAATCCAGAACCCCATGAAAGAGGTAACGTGGATGATTTTCTTTTTCACAGGGGATTCACTGACAGTTGTTTTGTTGTGAGCTCCCATCAGAGATATTTTCCCTGATACAAAGGCCAGAGACCCAGTACAGCCCCATAGGCTACCTCAGTTTTACCTCAGGTTTTTGCTTTTGAAAGTTGCATTCGCAAGCAGTGCAGGATAAAGCAGGGCACCAACACCTCTGCACCCCCAGCACCTGCTTCTCTATCCACACTTTTTCCCAGGGCCCATCCCAGAAGAAAAAAAGATAAACATTAAGGTGGTGGGAAAAAAAAAAAAAAAGCAAGCAAATAGCTTTCATCAATCTTCTTTTATTCTGAGTCAAATTTTACACAGCTATGAAAACCCACAACTGCCCCTAAGAAATAATTACTTATTCTTTGAACCTATGCTAATAAATCAGCTGCTACAAAGCTCAGAAACTGTACTTCTCCCTACTGTTTCCCTGGGCAGCAGCCTCTGAACTGCCCCAGCTCCTCTCCACACCTATTACCTGGTACATAACTACAGAGAGGAAATAAACACTCCTAGTTTGCACGTATCCAAACCAGGACTATTAGAACTACACAGAACATTCAGTCCCTGCTACACCTCAGTCAGGCTCACACAAAAAATTCTGGACTAGCCAAAAATGCCTGTTGGGCCACAGTTAAATAACCACGCCATACAAACCTCATCTGAAAGAAAAATTTAGCACCCTGATTTGGAACACACGAAATTCTTCATGCCTACCAAAAAAAGACTGGTCAGCTTTTCTTTCTTTTTTCCCCTCATTCTTCTAAAAATACAAGCACACCATCTGGACGAGGAGGGATGACACAGCACTGTTTTGCCATATGCTGTTTTGGTGGATTTTCCCCCGTTCTCCCCGTGGTCTCCATCCTTCCCCCACCAGTGGCAGCACAACCCAGACAGGATCACTGGCAGTGGCTCAGGTTTTCAGGCCCACGCTCAGGAAATACCTGAGCAACACTGCCAGAGATCTGTATTGGTATTCCTCGCCTAAGTATGCCGAGTATAACAAATTTCAAAGGATTTGCAGCATTACATAGGTAAGGCAGTCACAAAACAAACAAACAAAAAATCCGAAAACAACAACAGCTGAGAAAAATTATATGGATATTGCTGAAGGATAGATTGTTACTCCGGTAACTTAATCACAGGCTTTCAGAATCTTATTCCNCTGGATGTCACAGTCCTAGGTGTGCAAAAAAAAACCCAAAAAACAAAGGGTTAAACAAAGAAACAACTGGACTTTTACCAGGCTCTACTTATTTCACAGCAGGGATAGAAAACCCCAGTTATTGCAGTGGTTACTGAGTGTAAGAATGACAGTTCTCTCTTCAGGAACTGGAGAGTGAAACGAGGATGGAATAGGTTCACTGTATCCATCAAACACACAAATTCCGAAGCAGGTAGTAAGATGAACTCACTGTAGTATCTGAAAGTTAAATGTGTCATTCATAGAACAACATGTGGTCCAAGAGGGCCAAGTGAACAAAGCTTAAATAAATTAACAACCCTCTTTTCACAGCGATCCCTGTTCAAGCGTACTTCAAACTGAGGAAAACTTCCGAAATATTTTAAACCAATCTCGTTACCTCTTTGGCCACCTTTAAAAGAGCGAAGAAAACGTGGGTTTGTTCCACTTCTGTTTGATAGAAAATTCAGGTAACAGCAGAAAAGAAAAAAAGGAGACCATCCCAATATCTGACTGTTTCAGGCAAGGAACTGAAAGTTAGACAGGTGTGGTAGCTTCAAATCCGTACAGGGACCAAAACATGCACACTTTTCTTTCAAAGTATGAAATAAGCTAAACTTGCCTGGCAAGTCATTAGAGTTCTGCACCACTGTTTTATGAAAGAGTAGTGTTGTTTAAAGGTATTAGAAAAACTTCTGGGGAGTCAGCGTTTTCCTACAGCTGAACCCAAAACAAGTGCTTGGGCAATGGACCTATGAGCAATTCACTGAAATTCATGGTACAATAACTTGAATTTACCAGTTCAGTGTACTGACAACTGCTCTCCCTCAAGCCTCCAAACAGGACAGAAACAAGGGGGAGCCAATTTCCCCACAGCTCAAGTACCTGAGAAATCCAGAACCCCATGAAAGAGGTAACGTGGATGATTTTCTTTTTCACAGGGGATTCACTGACAGTTGTTTTGTTGTGAGCTCCCATCAGAGATATTTTCCCTGATACAAAGGCCAGAGACCCAGTACAGCCCCATAGGCTACCTCAGTTTTACCTCAGGTTTTTGCTTTTGAAAGTTGCATTCGCAAGCAGTGCAGGATAAAGCAGGGCACCAACACCTCTGCACCCCCAGCACCTGCTTCTCTATCCACACTTTTTCCCAGGGCCCATCCCAGAAGAAAAAAAGATAAACATTAAGGTGGTGGGAAAAAAAAAAAAAAGCAAGCAAATAGCTTTCATCAATCTTCTTTTATTCTGAGTCAAATTTTACACAGCTATGAAAACCCACAACTGCCCCTAAGAAATAATTACTTATTCTTTGAACCTATGCTAATAAATCAGCTGCTACAAAGCTCAGAAACTGTACTTCTCCCTACTGTTTCCCTGGGCAGCAGCCTCTGAACTGCCCCAGCTCCTCTCCACACCTATTACCTGGTACATAACTACAGAGAGGAAATAAACACTCCTAGTTTGCACGTATCCAAACCAGGACTATTAGAACTACACAGAACATTCAGTCCCTGCTACACCTCAGTCAGGCTCACACAAAAAATTCTGGACTAGCCAAAAATGCCTGTTGGGCCACAGTTAAATAACCACGCCATACAAACCTCATCTGAAAGAAAAATTTAGCACCCTGATTTGGAACACACGAAATTCTTCATGCCTACCAAAAAAAGACTGGTCAGCTTTTCTTTCTTTTTTCCCCTCATTCTTCTAAAAATACAAGCACACCATCTGGACGAGGAGGGATGACACAGCACTGTTTTGCCATATGCTGTTTTGGTGGATTTTCCCCCGTTCTCCCCGTGGTCTCCATCCTTCCCCCACCAGTGGCAGCACAACCCAGACAGGATCACTGGCAGTGGCTCAGGTTTTCAGGCCCACGCTCAGGAAATACCTGAGCAACACTGCCAGAGATCTGTATTGGTATTCCTCGCCTAAGTATGCCGAGTATAACAAATTTCAAAGGATTTGCAGCATTACATAGGTAAGGCAGTCACAAAACAAACAAACAAAAAATCCGAAAACAACAACAGCTGAGAAAAATTATATGGATATTGCTGAAGGATAGATTGTTACTCCGGTAACTTAATCACAGGCTTTCAGAATCTTATTCCAGTGAGAACCTTGTCCTGTAAGCCTGTTCCGTGAGCCTGCTGTACTCACAATAACCCAGTAACCCGGCAGCGCCTGTTCTAAGACAGGGCTGTGAAGTCAAGTTGCTTTGCTGCAACTGAATTCGAGGTT
>VXBA01004424.1:148294-162800 GCA_013399895.1 Serilophus lunatus | reverse complement strand
CACACACACACACACACACACACACACACAGCCCCTGCCCGGCCCCGCCGCTCACCGGCCCCGCGGCTCCCGGCCCCTCCATCCTCCTCCTCCGCGGCGCCGCCGTTCAAACCTCCCGCCCGGCAACGGCCGCCGCCGCCCCGCCCCCGGCGCTCGGGGCTCGGGGCTGTGTTCAGCCTCAGCGCCAGTAACAAAGCCCAGGACGAGCCAACCCTTCTCTCGGCCTTTGTTTCTGGCTGGTTTGTTTTCCCGAAGTTGGCCGATGCCACCTCTCTGTGGGGATCGGTCGCTGGGGGCTCGTGGCAGCCGCCGCTGCTCCAAAACACGGTTCATATAAATTATGCATCTCTCACATGATGGTGCTTCAACACCTGCGCTAGTAGCGTGTATTGTGAAAAGTATGTTATACTGTTATATACTGAATAAGTGCATTAATTATATTAGTAAATGCAATGCAATTATTCGTTGGATTGACCGGAGAGGAACGGGAGCCATCCCTCTCTCTCCTGCTTGCCGGTTTTGCAGCTCTGCTCGTCTTCAGCAGATGAAACAAATGAGCCAAAATAGTGTCTCACATCCATCGCTCATCCCCGATTTCTTGGCTTTCCTCTCTGAATTCCTCCTCGGGAGGCGATGGTCAGAAGCGCAGACCCTCATTGCTTCGCACATGGTTGTGAACATTTGCGGGAAGTAAAACGTGCTGGAATGAGTGAGATATACAGTGTTGCTAACAGCTTTCTACAGAAGACAGAAGTCTCCAGGCTAACATATGCTTATTTAAAATATAAAAAAATGCAGTTAGAAGGGAAAAATTTTAAAAGCCTCATTGCTTGATCCGGGATTTCACACAGGCTCTGCAGCTCTGCTTGCCCCCTGACATTTACAACTGAGGTACTCATGCAGGGGGCAAGCCTTGAAGGAAAATCAGGAACTTTTGGACCAAAGGTACATATTCCTTAGTGCAAGACAGAGGTCAGGCAGCTCTGCTTCCCTCCAAAGTGCTCGAGTCTCACCTGGAGGCAGAGATGGTGGCAGCAGTTGTTCAGCAGCTCCTGTCTCCATCTGGGGCTGCGTTTCTTAGCGTAAGGAGGCATTCAGAGCTTCACTAGGTACCTTCATCCCATCCTGAAGTCCTCTGCATACCACTGGCAGGACACATGCCACAACGGGGAAGTCCTGTCCTAGGTTATATGTGTTTTAATATTCCTTCCCGTTCTTTAGGCACTGTGACTTTCCCAAAAGAAGTCTTCCATTGGGGAATTCCCACCAGGGAGACAAAAGGCTTTTGCTTAACCAAGGTGTGATACTTAGAGGTGCATATGGACAACCAAGATAGCTAAGAATTTGAGGAAGATTGAAAAGGAAGTCTCCATCTAATCCTGGTGCTTCATGCATCCCAGCATGAGCCTTGGGTTCCTGTTTCTGCTGCAGAGTTCAGGATTTTAGACACATCAAGAGTGGCCAAGCAAATGAGAGGAGAAGGTGAGATGCCAAATCGGAGCGCCCTTTTGGTTCACAGTAAAGTTTATCTATTGAAGTGTGGTCTGGCCTCTCCTGAATTATTCAGGACTGGGATTCGAGCCTCAAAAATCTCTAGGCTACAGAAGAGAACTAGAAACAAGAGCATCTCATGGAGTGGAATTGAACCAAACAAGTGAAAGTCTCAAGTTAACTGAACCGCATTATCCTTGAAACAATGTTTGACCAAAGTAAGCGATGCTACAGCCTTGACAAATACCAATGGCTAAAACTCTTTGATGAGTTTGATGTAAAGTGTGGGAGCAGCTGTGAATGATAACCTTACTGCAGAGATAAAGAAATGAGGAAAGATTACTGTAACTCTGCCTTGCCAAAACTCATTCACCGACTCAGAGATAGTGCACTACCACAGAAAATGAATACAACTTGTGAAAAAGACACTCTGAAACACTTCCCACCCAGTATCATCCCAAGCAGGTTAGAATCCAGAACAAACCCACTGCTCCAAGGCTTCCAGAAACACTCCCTGCAATACTCCTGAGAACAGCTATTTCAGGTGTGGACCAAAAGGGTTTTGTCAAAAGCCAGAGTGGCTGCACAGATGCAATGAAAATCACTGCAAAAGGACAAGTTATGCCCCAAATTATTTCAGGCAACCAGCATCTCTAAAGTAATTTTTGCTGGTGGTGTAGACAGTTCCCAGGAATCTGTGGCAGCTGTCCAAGAATTTTAGAAGCTAATTAGCATGGTGTTGCAGTACAGTCTGTTCAGCAAATCCTAGACTTAGTGAAGTCCCAAAATGTGACTGCTAGCAGCATAAAGAGCCCGTCCCTGCAGCCCTTACACATTCCCACTGACATTGACTTGAATTGCAACCCTTAAGAAATCGGTGAGAGTTAAATATGTAGGACTCAGCCCTAAGCAGCATAAATAGTATCTTCTCAGGCTCAGTGCATACCTGCTGTTCAGATGCTTCAAATGTGCAGTTTTCCACTACATTAGGAACATGTTACTCTAAAGTCTGGCTTTTTACACTCTTGCATCTGCTTTGATCCTCCTTTGCATTCACTTTCTAGAGACCTTCGTTTTTTCGTTATAAAATCAAGCTTTATAATTCAGTAAATATGTCAGATGCTTAATTAAAAAATTAAACATTTCATGAAACTTCTAGTTCTACCTTTTAAGGGAACACGATATTGAGGCTTTAAAAGGTATTTCTGCAGGTTTTGTGTGAGGTGAAATGTCCTCTCCACGCTCCAAGTCTAACTTCAACGACATTCTCCTGCTGTTGTTCAAACTAACTTGAAATGAAGAAGGCTTTATGACATCTATATTTGCCAGAGATTTGGGATTCAACTAGCAACTATTCTGCTCCCTAACTGAAGAATAATCCCAGCAGACAGCAACAATAAAAAAAAGAAGTATTGTTACATTTTTTCCCAGACAAGCCTCTGCTGAAGGGCAAAGAAACCCAAGGCACAACCTACAAAACAAGGAAAATTCAGCACAGTCATTGCTGGTAGTGCAGAGAAGACAGAAGTGGGTAGGGTGAATTAAATAGGGGATCTATATCCTGCCTTCTGGGGTTTCTTAAGTGAAACATTTTTTTCAGATGAATCACACAGTCCTTTTATTTGCCACTTGATTTGCATTGCAAAGCACTTGGCTTCCTTCTAGTATTGGGGAAACTGGATAGCAGAGGAAAGATCATTGTCTACCTAAATCACTGTTCTGCTCAAGTGTTAGATCAGCATATTATTTTAAATGTTAGGCCCATCATTTCGGTTTAGCAGGTACAAAATGTCTACACCTACTCTTGACAGCACTGCAGTATTTTTCTTAATTTCTTAGTTCCCACAGCTTGCTACACCTACTCCTTGAATATCATCAGTGTGCCAGTAAAAATCTATTCAATTCCTCTTCAGATTCATCCTAAATGGAAATATATGAAGATTTGTACTGGACGCATGGGAAAGAATTTGCAAAGGCTTTTTATAACTGACTTCTACTTATTTAATTTCAAACTGAAAAGCAAACTGTTACCATTGATTGTCACTTACTTTGATTACTGTGGTATGTGACCACTGTAGATTGCTTAAATGGCCAGAGACTCTGGAATTTAGGGTGTTTACCTGAACACTTACTAGAGCCTCTGTGACTCATTTCTTCATTTCAGCCTGCTGAGCTAAGTTGAAGCCTTTCCATTCTCAAAGCTGGGCAGAAGGGCAACATGTAGTCCTACAAAACAAGTTAAACATGGCTAACTACCTTATGGTTTCAGTTTTGATTGGATAAGGTGAAAATTAATCATCTGACAGTGAGCTAAAGCCTAACGTCATCAAGGTGAAAGCAATGACAAGAGGAACTGAAACTGCTTGCTTGGATCCACTGCTGATAGGGATACATTTGTACACACAGAGAAATTATGGTCACACAAAGATGATACTGCTATGAAAAAACCCAGAGAGGTCCTTTTGGCTGTTGCATATTAAGGGGCTGTCCAGTACAAGGATTTGCTAGAGATTCTACAGCGTCTCTCTCATTCATCATGCCTTTTACCAGGATTCCTCTGTTGGGTGTACAGTCCTGCTTTGATTTCTTGTGCATTTACTGCAGATGGCATTTGGTGTTTAAAATATCCATCTGAGACAGCTGCATCCAGATGTCTGCTGGGCAGTGTGCTGGGGAAGTGACCAGTTTGTGTCATGGGAGAATCTAACTGGGCACCCTATATTCTGGTTTTGGGATCAAGTGTGTTATGATTCTTCTCAACTGATCTTGCACAGGCAAATGGAAAGTCACTGAATTATTTAAATGGATTGCCATTTTGAATTTGAAAGGGGGAATAAGTGCACTGAGAATATCACAAATTTAAACTCCTATAAGAGAAAATACTGACAGAAAATCACCTTCCTCTTGATAGGCAGAGGACTACCATCTACGGCTGGGCAGATGCAAACCCATTTCTGGTAGTAATCTCCCAGGAAAAAGGAGCAATTCTCCAGTTAGCTCTTGGGATTTACATAATTGGGGTTTTGTTTGTCTGAAGGTAGATAGATACAGGCTGAGTATCTGCAGATGGTTTCTGTTTTTCCCATAAGATTTAGAACACCTCTGCAGAGTACAATACTTGGCAAACTGTCTCTGCTTGAAGTGAGTTTGTAATCTGGTCTGATTTTTTTTCCAAGTCCTGGACTGTAGGTATCTAGGGAGAGAAACATGGCACAGCAACGTGCTCTGAAGGCCAAGCAACATAAGCTGCCCTCTGTGCAGTCCCAGGCACTCCAGTTCCCCTGCACTGCAGCATTGCTAAAGAAGTAAACTGAAGTGACTGTCTCTTACCAAGGCACGTCTTGAGGTGACAGCTGTGGTCCCAAATAACTGAGGCACTATAGCCCAGCGGACTAGTGAATCAATTCCTTTGCATTTAACACATTTTTGAGGTTGCTTTGTTCCTATCTCAGGAAGCATACTCAAAGGAGTATGGGTAGGGGTCTATCCTTCACTGCAAAACCTCACTTTACCCCAAGAAATATTTTTCATCAGTAAGAGATTGGTTTGTATCAATAGTTTTCCCTATTGCACTTGGGGCTATAATCATCCACAGGTCTGTAGTTCTTCCTGCCTTGCCACAAAGCTATAGATTTTCTGCATTTTTCTAAGTCCTGAGTTGGGTTCCAGCTGAATAAATGGGTATTTGTCATATGGATCAGGCCAAGGAAGGACAAGCCAAACCAAGGATTAAGGCAACTGTTATTTCATGAAAATATAACAGTAAAAACCAAATAACATCTAATTACTATCAATATATTATTGATATGTGCAACATAATAACCATTTGTGGTTGGAAATTTCTATCAGAAGTTTTAAGCCTCTGGTCCTTAAGGAAAATCTGGCTTGCAAATTATGTCCTGTTTCTTACAGAAATAGATACTGAAGCAATATTGAGCAATTCATCTACTCAAGTGCTTAGATTAAAGAAATACATCCATAAGGATAAGAGGATTTAAATTTTTAGATCCCTCAGTTAATTTTTCATTCTGAGCATTCCTAGTCCCTGAACCAAACATCCTTCTAAATCCGATCTCTTCCTCTGCCCCTGTGAAGAATGCAATGCCACTGTGAAATAATTTGCCTCCACAAAACCTCAAAAGAGCCATAATGCAACAAAACCTATTTGCCACAGCACAGCAGATTCTGGGACCCCATCAGGGTTGTAAGGCTGTTCCTAGGAGTAAACTCAGTGTCAGAGACATCTTTACACAGGTGATGACTTTTTGCTGAATCAATGCAATGTTGCATTGAAATTGTCCTTTCACATGTAGGAGGAACTAAAACATTATTTTCATAAGGTAGGAAGATCTGAGAAGAGACACTCACTGTGAAGGATGCTGTGCCCTGTGAACACCCAGCCAGGGTGATGGGCAGCACCTTCTCTTCAAGGTCACCAGTTTCACTGAGGGAAACCAGTCCAGCTATGTTTTTCCCTCCCTCCAGTTCCCCTTTAAGTCAAACCATGGAGAGAGGGTGAGATTGAGCTGTACCTGTGTTCTCTTCAATGTGAGATGGAAACATTTCTTGCTAATGATACTAATTTTTTTGCCTAATAATATGACCCATTTCTACTCACTATCATGAGAAATCAGAGGTTAAGTAGCAAATACGAGTATATTCTACCTGAGGTTGGTTTGTCAGAGATTTCTGTCATCCTTCTAACCATCTTACAGTTTGTTAAATGAGCTGAAACAACACTTCATGTCACTATTAGCATTTTAAATTATAAACTATGGTAACAATAAATAGCACCTCATGTTTTTAAAGACAATTTCAACTGAAGAATAAAAATAACTAGTTCTGCCTGGATGCACGCATGACTTACACACATGCACATATTTACTTTCTTATTTTAAAAGTCAATTTGAGTTCTAGGAAGCTATTTCTAGCACACGATTCTGACGGTATATTTGTACAGTGTCATCAAAAAGTCTGTTTAAAGAAAAATCAAGAAATAGCAAGTAAATTTCTCGTAACAGGTTATTTCAGCAGCTAATGCAGATCCAGAGGGGAAGACATCCAAGTCTGATCTTGGACACAGACGACCATCTGTTTAAGATAATTCCCAAATACTTTTGTGCAAACAGCATTTGTGCACTAAGGCAATTTTAACACACAAATTAAAACCTCTGCTTACTTTTATTCTTTCCCCATTGGGGAATGTCTTTCCTGTCCCTGTCCATCAATAATCTCTGCAACACTGAGTCATCCTACTTACACAGATAAGGCAATAGATTTTGTGAAAGAAAGCAAGGCACTTCCTAACATGAAGACCATTTTCACTTCCTTTATTTCACACTCATACTACAGTCTTAATTTTTCAAAATTACCTCTGCAGTGTCATACAATGCCCTCCAGACCTGTATTAACTTCCACCTTTAAAACACTAGCCCAGGAGGGAGCTCTGAATGGTACAAGTGGGCTGTTGCTCCCCAAGTGCCCTCTGTGTTGCTCCAAGTCTCTCCCCTCATGGACACTCTCCCACACTTTCAGTGAGGGACACATTCTTTCACACATATAAACGCGTTGTTACCTCTGCCTGCTACACAGACAAGTACACACGGAATTAAACAGACACAATTGGCACCACCAGGAGGCACTGAAGTATCCAGAACTTCACTGTCACCCTTCATGCAGGCAGTACACATACTACTAATCTGAACAGGTTTTTCTCATCACTCACAAAAATTTTTAGGCATTCCTTTTAAATTATCTTACTACATGGTATCATCAGGTTGGTGGAGATCAACTGCATCTTTGACTGTTTTAGGGGTAATAAGTTTCATATATATTGGGCACCATATTGGTTTACGTGCCACCAACTGCATTTAACTGGCACTTACCCTGATAGCCGGCTAGAAAGTCATCCATAGCAAACAGGCTTCTCCAGGCTCCAGCTCTGAGGGATCAGACTTTTGTAGGGATGAATCATTCCCTTGTTGCCCAAGGTTTCATCACTGGGCATTTCTGAACTAAATTTACTGATCCAACCAAATAGCCCGAGTTTAGGGTAAAAGGTTAGAAGAGAGAACGAATGGCTGACTCTAATCCTGGGCAGCATGGCAGCTTTCATGGAAGCCTTGGAGAAACTGCAGGGGAAACTTTGCATGCTGGGAAGGAAGGCTCACCTGAATTTAACATAGGTATTAGTCAGCCTGGAGATAGGACCAAGCCCTGTCTGGATGAAATCAGGTTGGGCTCAATTCCTGCTCCCTGTGGGAGGGTCCTTGGCTGCAAATTATATCAAGTTAGCAGCCATCTGGGGGCAAGAGAAAAGGATGGAAAGCACTGTGCCACAATACATTTTTTTTCCTTTAGTGAAGACATTCTTTCATTTCTCAGCCTCAGATGAAGTGTCTGCTCACACAGCCTTCAAGACCTGCTGCCTGAAAGACAGATGTATATGTGAAAACATCTGTTTTCAGGAATCTTTTTATATATCAACTGTTACTTATCTTTCAAATTGTAAGCATGTCTACATTTTCATTGCAGATTGTGGCAGCAGCAGGAGTAAAATATTTCCCAACACCTGTTCCTTTCCCTTATTTAATTTTTCCAAGGATACATATCTGTTAAATTACCTAGAGCACAATGTTTTCTGTTTGTTTGCTACCTGCATATATATCTTTAGTTGCACTTTTAGACTCTGTGAATGAGAACATGTCATTGACTTGAGAGCCTCGTTTGGAAAAGAATCTGCTTTGTGCATGAAAACATTGACAGAACCTTCTTGTGTGCTCACAGGCAGTGCCTTCAAAGTGGTTGGTATTAAAGATGATCCATCACCTTGCTCGCTCAACACTGCAAATTTAAAAATTGCAAAGGGTAGCATTTATTATAACAACAAAAATGAAACTGTCCCTTGAAGGACAATGAACTCACATCTCATTTTGCACTATACAAAGCATTGATCTAACACAGGCCACTTGGTACGAAATACCAGATGTAAATAAAGGCCCATTTCTGCAGCAAACTGTGAAAGCCCCATTAATTGCCCCACTCAGTGTCCTGCCCAGTTGCAGGAACCTTCAGCCTACCAGTCATTCTCCCAAGACAGCAATAGCTTATCCCTAAAACCTTTACATGTAATGGAAATGTGAAAATTAACTGCTGCCATGAATATCAGAAAAGAGAAGAAAAAGCATGAAGAAATAGAAACCAATTGTCCCTAAATGTCCAATAAAATCAATATAATTTCAGATGGCATTAAACATACAAGTCTGAACTGTCTTCTGTGTTCCTCTTTGATATTTGGGGTGCAGGCACCCTGAGCAGAAGGGAATTTAACACATGGAATACCTCAATACATCAATGTGAAAATCTGCAGAGACAAGTTTTGTCAGGGAGTAGAAATGACTGCACTCAGGCTGCAGAAAGGTCTGTAGCATTCTATTAAGTTTTATCAGTATTCTTCTGAGTCTAAGCTGACTCCTTATTGGTTTGAATTTATGACTATTGTATAATAGTAAATGAAAAATAAAAAGAACACCTTTTGTTGCCCAAACAGGCTTTTTCCCCCTGCTCTCGGTTTGTTTTGGTTTTCCTCCTTTTGAAAGAGGTGCTGTGTACTGTTGTGCTTCATGCTCTGGGTATTTTTTGGTACAGTTTTCCTTTATTTGTGTTCCGAGTTAATCCAGTATCACATGTAGAAAAGTGCCCTGAATTTAGTGATCCTTAAAAGTCACATTAAGATTGTTGAAGTGTGACAGCAAGGACCAAGCAGCCCATGCAGCTGCTCGTTGGCTACTGACTCCATTGCCCAGGGTAGGGAACACTGCTTCTGGTTCCTGCAACGTGGCAAACACTGAGTTGCATTGAACTCCCAGGCTAAAGGAACCAAAATTAATTTGAGATTTTAATCAAGAAAATGAAATAATTTTAAGTCAGTGGAGCGAGGATGGAAGAACTGTGGGTTTTGTACATTTGAATTGATAAGCTTGTATGGCCACATGTGTGTGGAAACTTGCTTTGTTCACGCTGTCATCTCCTGTTGAGCCCAAACCATTTCAGACTCTGTGGCAGCACAAGTTGGCCAGAGTGTGGGGACAAGCAATGTTTTCAAATAAACTAAAACTGAAATGGGATGAGCTGCAGGTTCTTCTCTTCCATTACTGGGGCTTTAGTATCAGCCATGTCAGAAAGTGTTCCCCCCAAAAAAGGTCCTTGATTTGTGACCTCTGGATCACATTTACCTTTTGTAACCTTTGACCTTTTATGGCATTTGACCTGTTGATGACCTTTGCTTTCTCAGTGCCATTTGAGATTTTTGGGACATTTTGGCCTCTCAGTGACCTTTGAACTCTCAGAGTCCTGGCACAGATGACAAGGATGTGGCAGAACAGGGGAAGGGGAAGCCCAGCCCCACTGCTTCCCACAGGGCTTGGAACTGCTCTCCCACATGCTGGCATATGGCAGAGGACTGAATTTGCCACCACGGCTTAACATTGTTCTTTTCATGTCTCTGCTCATGTAAATTAAAAAGTTTTAAAATCCCAGTGCATAGGTTTAGGCACCAAATTAGCTAATTGGGTATAGATGGCAATTCTCAGGCTTTTAATGTCCTTGGGGGCATTTTTCAGGTGGGGAATCGGTGTGATTTATTTCACATGTAGTTCCTCAAACGTGGAAGGCATGTGGTATGAACTTGTAAAAGTGATGTTCCTTACCATCCAGTGCCCACTGCAGAAAGAATGCTGTCAGAATGAAATAGCTTGAAATTCTGCTTTGAAGGCAGGCTTTGTACTGTTCTTTTCTTTGGAGAAAATGTCTATATTTTAATAAGTCCCAGTGAGGGAAAGGCTTTGCTTTTGGAGAAATCCAAATGGAGCAATCTTTCTTTAAAGACATTCTGACATGTTTTTTTGCCATCTTTCACTCTCTTTCTTTGAGTGGGGAAGCTTCTTTCAAAAACAAACGACCCCCTTTCTGCTGCAGATTGCATCTCATTTTGGAAGAGCTCTGGCAACAGCAACCTAGTAGCTAATCCCACAATGACCACCTGGGCAGAGGCTCACATGGAGCTTGCTTACACCACACCGGTTTGTTGCAGCCATATAAGACATCCTTTTCAGAGAGCCTTGCTAGGTTTGTCCCTTGCTGCCACCAGGGATGTCCTGACCCTCTTCAGCTGCTGTTACTTGTCCCAGAGTTCCAGACTCCAAGGGCCCAGTGCTGTTGCCAGAGGTCCTGCTACACAGTGGCTGCTAATGTGACAAGCAGGAGCATCAAAAGGCTCAAGTTCATTCTTTTTTAAAAGGCTCAAGTTCATTCTCATTCACTTGGTAGGTTTCTCTTCCCTCCCAAAATAAGCACAGTAAAGAGTAATTTGGTTGGAAGTCACATCCCCGCAACTTTTTCTCTCAAGAGATGTTATTTTTATTTTGTTTAGCCTCCTGAACTAACTGAAATAACTTTTTTTGATGGAAAGTCAAGATGGCTGAAGTCTAAACTGTATCTATGGCTGACGCTTCTTCTCCTTTCTTTTGGAAAATATGCCCACAGCCATCTCCCACCTGTCAACTCTCACCAGGTATGGGCTAAATGGTGCAAATTAACCCAGAAGAGAACACTTTGTTCTCTTTTTTCCCAAGAAGAGCTTACAACAGTATGGGTAGAGAAAAGGAAAGCTCAACTTTCTGGAGTCAAGTCCAGTCAGGGGGACACTAATGAGTTTGGAGAGCCTGCAGGAAGGCTGGAAGCTGACTGCAAGTTGGGCAGGATAAGCAGCTGCAGGACAGGGCACTCCTGCAGCATGCTGTCTCTCTTGATGCGGTGACACTCATTTGACAACACAGACCTGACATCTTTATGATTTCAGAAGACGACAGACTGACCTTTAGTGTTCAGATTAAAGTCCATTCCCAAAGGAGGAGAAGGGCAACAACTGACCTGCACCAGTCACATAAACTCAACACACACATTCATGTTCTCTTCCTTCCCATTCACTGATTGAGTGCTACTCAGTGTGCTAAAATGCACCATCAAAAGTCTCTTTCCTGCTTGGTGGGTATGAGTGCCTGTGGCAGTAAAATAAATATTGTATGTCTGATGATTCTTGAATATATCTGCATGCAAAGTTAACATGAACCCCACTGTAAGGCACCGCTACCATAAAAGTCACTAAAATATTTCTTTCAAGTTTCTAAAGTCATTCTTTAAGGTTTTACTTTACTACTCATTTGTTACTTCCTCTCAATAAATTGAGAGATAGACAATACTAAATACAGGTAAGTTTCAGCAGTTCCAGTTATCATGTGCATTTGTGGTTCATGCTCAAACACTAAGAAAAACATGGCACTTCCCAGCACACAAATGACCTGAGCTGAACAGGCACACCTATGTCATGCCCAAAGAGACCACAGTGAATCCAGTCCTACCCCACATAAAAAAGGCCCTGTCAAACATGTAAGCATTCCAAGCCTGAAGGGGAAAGTGGCTGCAAATGAAAACAAAACTGATTCACCTATTTCCCTTGTTTAGAATGAGAAAAAAAAAATTAGAATATAAAAAACTACAGTGACTTTTGACAAGCAGAACAGTTTTATAACTCTCCCTTTTCAATCCATCTTCAGTAAAGTGGAATTATCAGCCAAACAAAATTTACTTCACTTTTGACATGTGTTTTTTTAAGCTTTTGGGACCCCTCAAAATAGGAGGAGGTCAGATGGGACTATGTGCAAAAGATACACATCACCACCTGAAAAAAGGCTGAATGCTATGAATATTCCACCTTCCTTGCAGCACCAGGCAGGTTGGTACATGCTGGTTTTATTTAAGTAACTTTTATCCTTCTGGAAATCATATTGCAAAGTGTTTAAAGACATCTTGAAAGAGAGATGTGCATACAAATAAACTGGATAATGCCTCCCCAGCACTTGGCAAAATTTTCCCAATGAGTCATACATTATGGCTGTGTTAGTGATAGTGTTGGATTCTACCCACTCCAGATTCCAATCACAGGGGATGAAGCTCAGACATACAATGGTCGTTGTACGTCCTTCACTGTACAATGCACACTTCTTGGGATAGAAAAGGGAGGCTGTTCCTCTCCAAATGCTGAGATGAACTGGGCATCCAAAGGGGAGCACTGGGAACTGAAGAGATAGGGAGCTGTATCCCAATCCAGCAAAACAAATATTTAGAGTGCAAGCCAACCCTGAGAAACCTTGAAAGAAAAATTGCTGGGCCTAGATGGTTGATGGATTTCAAATCTAACTGGTCAAACCAGTGTAGTTTAGGCTGCAGATCAATGGGCTCCTTCAAAGTCATCAACATTTTCTGTTCCTAAAACCATGAGGGCTCTCATCAGCTGGAGAGGTTAGGAGGGTGTCAGCTCTTCTAAATCCTGTGGATGGAGCCCCAGGCAGCATCCCACCACACCTCACTTGTACAGCACCCATCTGCACTTTGGAGCATCAGCACTGAGCACCTTCCCCTGATGTGAAAGAGAAGGTAGGAAGGCAGTGGGCACAGCAGAGAGAGGTAATAGACAACTGGGGACAACAGCAACCACGAAAATGGGAACCAGAACAGGGTCACATCCTGCCCATGTTGGCCTCCTACAAAGAGATAGTCAGGACCCCCAAATCTAGAGGCAAACATGACTTACAACTATTCCCTCCTGATGTTCCTTCTGGCTCTTGGTACTGCTTGATGACAAAAGGGAAAATCACCACATTTAGACAAGGTGATACAGGACAACTAACTCATGCAAAATGTTGCAGCCTGGATGGTAGCCCACACACTTTAGAGATTAGCTGAAGCTCTGAAATGCAATTTGAGCAACTTCCTTTGATGTGCCATCTGGTGAATAATTTACCGGGAATGTCTTAATCACATCAAAGGCATCTATCAATGTGCTCAGATTGTCTCAATGTTTAGGACTGTGCCTGTATATTGCACTCAAGGAACAGATATATTACTACAGAATTAAACTTTACTGCAGTGCTTTCTCCCACAGTAATAAAAAAATCTGCAGCATATCACCACTATGGCCTCAAGCACTAGATTTTGGAAGAGCAATATTTCACTATTCCCTCAAAAAGGCTGCTAACTCTACAATCAGCCTTGCTCGTGTTTCCAAAAATTTATAAAAATAGAAACACATCTGTGTTATTAAAAAAGTGTGTATATTAAAAAAAAGTTTAGAAGCGTGTTTCCCTATTGAGAGAACATATTGGCAGTGTGTTGTAACATCAGTCACATGGCTTTAGATCTAGAATAGACTTAGATTTTAGATTCAGTAGATAAGGAAGAAATTTTGAACAATGAGGGTGGTGACACAATGGCCCAGGTTTCCAGAGAGGTGGTGGATGCCCCATCCCTGGAAACTTTCAAGGTCAGGTTGGACAGGGGTCCGAGCAGCCTGGTCTAGTTGAAGATTCCCCTACTCACTGCAAGGGGCCTGGACTCGATGGCATTTAAGGGTTGACTCAAACCATTCTGTAAGTCCATGACGTCCATCCTATAATTACTCTTTCCCCCCTAAATATTGAGACTAAGTTAGGGTCATATTAAAAAACAAACAAACCCACCCACCAAAACAAAAACCAAGCAAACAAACAAACCAACCCCACAAAACTTTCTGGCTTCTAAATACAGTTTTAAAATCAGACAGACAATTATATTCCCCAAAAGCCAAGACCAGGTTACACCTATTTGCATATGCCAGTTGTATCTTGCCGCTGGAGTGCCTTTAATGGCGCTATCCTTCAGCATCTCCCCGCACACCCCTCACTGCTCTGCCGTGACCGACAGCACGACCCCACAAAGCCCCGCGGACCCCCCGGCCCGGTGTCCCCGGCAGGACGAGGTCGCTCCGGGGACGGGACAGACCCCGTGCCCCCGGCCGGGGCTGCTGCCCACGCCTACCCGCAGCACCCCCGCCGGGCATCCCCTGTCCCCGCTCCGCATCCCTGTCCCCGCTCCGCATCCCCTGTCCCCGCTCCGCATCCCTGTCCCCGCTCCGCATCCC
>VXBA01004424.1:65961-147417 GCA_013399895.1 Serilophus lunatus | reverse complement strand
CGGGCAGGGCGGGCAGCCTCGGGAGCTGCCGGCGGAGCGGCCCGGCTCCTACCTGGGCGACTGCGTGTCGGCCGAGCCCCCCGGCGAGCTTTCCAAACCCGGGCTGCCGGCCGCCGCTGACTCCAAAGCCTCCTTCGAGGCGCACGTCAGGGAAAAGTTTAACAGGATGGTGGAGGCGGTGGACAAAACGATCGAGAAGCGGATCGACAAGCTTACCAAAGAGCTGTCCCAGAAGACGGCGGAGCTGCTGGAGGTGCGGGCGGCGTTCGTGCAGCTGTCCCAGAAGAAGCAGGAGGTGCAGCGGCGGGAGCGGGCCCTGAGCAGGCAGGTGGACGTGGCGGTGGAGATGATCGCAGCCCTGAAGCAGCGGCTCAGCGAGTCCGAGGAGGAGCTGCACCGCAAAGAGGAGTAAGTGGGGAGGCGAGGGCTGGCCGGGCCCTGCGCGGTGACAGCCTGCGGGGGAGAAGGGAGGGAGGGCATGGCTCGGCCGCTTCCCGAGTGCGAAAGGGCCCGGAGCTCCCCAGCTGCTGGTCGCTGTGTTTCTGGAGTTGCAGCCCGTGTGACCGTGACCCCTGCGAGGCAGAGGACAGCTCCCCGAGCAGGCGGCTTTCAGGCTCGACTACCTCATGACTGACTTTTACGCTTTCTCATGTCTGTGTCGTGCCCCTGGTTGCATGGAGGTAGGGACAAGCAGAAGCTCTCATCAGCACGTAATCTGATGGACACCTTTTTAAGATGCTATGGGTGGATAAATCTGGAGGAAGTACGTGGGAAAACCAAATAGCACCTTTTCCCTGAAGCCATCCCACCATGGTCAGCCTGCTGCCTGTGGAGTGAGACTGTCTCCTGTGTAACAGTGAAGCTGCACTGGAGACAGTGCTGAAAAGGCCACGTCCCAGGAGTTCATGTCTAGTGTTTTAGAGGGACAGAGAACTGTGAAACTGGAATTGCTTATATAGGATTGGGAAGCGGATGCCAGAGTCGTTCTGACTAACGTTAGCTATCTAAAAATATGTTCGTGATGCATCCATTAAAAATGTAGAGATAGCTGATATATTATTTATACATGAACTACTTAGTTTATTCAGCACTTGCTGAAACCTTTCAGGCTTTTCAGAGCAACACAACTTATTTTAGAGAAATGCAAATAAAGAGCCTTGGTAATGGAGTTCCTCTAAACCAATTCATCAGCTTTCAAAGGGAAGATGAGAAGCGCTAGTTGCCATGACACTGATCTTAGAAGAAAAAAGAAAGGTGATGTAGGAGTTCTGTGTAGGAAGTTTGGAGGGCTTTCATCATTCCTTCCTGTAGTCTAAGGACTAGAAAGAAAAGATCAGCAGCAGCCATCTCTCTTGAAGCAGTGCTATAGATTTTCAAGAAGAAGGGACGCATAAAGGGGGTGGGATTTTGAGCCCCTGTGGGATGCAACTTCCTTGAAGGGATGTTCAACAGAACCTCTGACTCTTGAAATACCAAGTGATTCTCATGGAAGAGAAGATTGAAGGACTTCAGGTGGAACTAAAGATAATAGTGTAACTGAGGCAGATTGGGAAGTGAGCTGGAAGGAAGTAATGAAAATAACTTAGAGCTTGAAGCAGTTTGAGTATTCCTGTCTAGCCAGACTGCCCTAATGGGCTCTTTCACAGTGTGTGATTCATCCTATTTGTTCTAGAAAGCAATCTTACAGGAGGAGGGATTGCTCTGTGAAGGTCTTTCTTCCCTCTGCAGGCTACAGGGGGACTTCAGGTGAGCAGCTCTTTTAGGCTAGAGGCAGAATTTCGGGTATCTAAAGTTAAGTGGTATGAATCTTGCCCCAAAATGAATGCAGAATGTGTTTTTAAGATTCAAGGCTAAGATTCAGAAAGGAAGAACATGACTGTCAGGAGAAAGCAGAAACAATTCAGTGGAGCAAAACCAAAGTTCTGCAATGCTGCAGAAGAAGAACAGACCTTGTGGGAAAAGAGGAAGGAGGAATAGCATTGGCTGGGTAGAAAGAATGGGTATGATATGGAGAGGATGGCAAAGGACATTGATCTGTGAAAAGAATAAAGACAGCAAAAGTTGTGATTTTTAGCTATATTAAGAAAAGAAATAAGGAAGAGGCCAGTTTCCCCTTTGTCAGACTGTTTGCCAGCAGCACTGCCAGGCTGTGGTTCTGAGGGCAGAAAAGGCTGAACACAGATTGGGGAGAAATGGAGAAACACTTTCCCTCACACTAGGACACTGCCAGGCTGAGGGAAGGGGCAGGCACTCAGAGGAGTGCTGTTAGAAGTCTTGTCATCCTGAAGGGAGGAGGGTGAATGCATAAGCAAGTGCTGAGGCAGCTCCTAAGTTGGAGTTACAGGGAAGACTGGAGGTCACTTGACTGTTAAGAAACACTAACCAAAAGGCATCTGCACACAAGACTTCACCAGAGTACCAAGAGTACTGCTCTTTTAGGATTATGCTTCTGCTTTCAGCAAAGATAGAAGGACTTGGGAGCAGAATCAGCAATAGGAATGAGTGAATAGCTCTTACACCCTGTGTAGCTTTCCAATTGAAATGTCATGGTATCATTAGCAAAATTATGAGGAAGATAGGTATAAACAATGCTTTGTCAGAGCAGAACTCATACTTCTAGAGCAGCCTTTCAGATTTGAACCTCTAGAAAGGCCTGAGACTTAACTTTGCTCCAGCAGCAGGGAGGCACTGGATGGAATGCTGTGGTAGAGGAGAGAAGAAAGGATGTCCATGGCTTTGGTAACAACAGTGGTACTTGTCTGGCTTTCCCATGGACCATTGGTAAATTCTGACTTGTCTACCTATTCATTCCTTCGTGTGTTCAAAATTACTCAGTGTGCTAAAAGGACTTTCTCCTTCAGAAAAGGATCTCAACGTTGGCTTTGCTTTCTGGAAGAAGTCCAGATGATTAGAAAGCCAAACAAGACTGCTTAATGGAAATTGCAGAAGCAGGAGTTCTCACTGCAGATTGTGGGAAGTCAAAGGCATCCCTTAGGGACTGCTTTGATACTTGCTGACCTTCAGAAATAAATGCTTTCATCAGTTTCTTTGGATTTTTTTTTCCATAAGTGATCTTGTGAATATGGATAACTTTTCCTAAAATTAGCATTGATATTGAACTACTGTAGCTGAAAATTTGTTCCTCTTTCCAGGAGAAAAAAAACCCCACCTGCTTCTCTGAAGCATGTCCTTATCCTATTTCTAAGGAAGTAAAAGCAATCAGTCTTCCCCTTGGTCTCTGAATGGTTGTCCCTACTAGCAGAGATCATGGAATATGGTGTATGTAAAGGCAAGAAAGGGTTTATAATTAATGTGCATTTCTAGATCTCACAGGGGCTGAGGTAGAGCTAGTCTAGATCGATTTGAGTGAGGGTAAAAAAACCCAAAAACCCCAAACCGTCCAGGAGAGAGAAAAAAAAAATTGACTCCAAATGTTAGATAAGATCACAAAAACTCCTCTCTGGAGACTCTTCTAGAGAAGAAGCTGAAAACTCTTATGGAGACCTTTTCAAGTAACTCTTGAAAATAATAAAGAAGTTATAAAGTTTATACTGCACCCTATAAACTGGCTATGAGGCAAAAAAGAAAGTTGGGGTTTAAGAAACTTCCCCTTTGGAAGGGTATACAGGGAAGTGACAGGAAATAACAGCACAACTGCAGTGGGTAATGGCTCTGATTTTGGATCTGATTGTAAAGTCAGACAGGAAAGCTGAGGGAAAGAAAAACTGTGTGTTAGCAAAAATTATTAGATTAGGAGACCCAGAAAGGCCTAGGGAGAGAAAAATCTAAATTCTTGGTCTAAATGTATGTTTTTCCTGACTAAGGAGATGGGGCTGTTCTAGGCCTCACAAAGGCAGACGTGGCACTGCTGTGGCTCTGGCCCCCCTTGGCAGAGGTTTTACAGAGGGCACTTTCACTTGGGGGAGTTTCTTTTCTTCTTCTCCGTTCTGCCAGTGAAAGCCCACATGTCCCAGGCCTTTGCCTGGACCAAGCATGTGGGACAGACACAAAACCCCTGGCTGACCAAGTGGCCTCATTGTACGAAGCTGGTTTCCCTGAGCTGTTCTCCAAGCAGCAAGTCTGTAAACTTAACTCTAAAGAGAGTAAATTCTTCTCAGAGTTGCGTTGTTGTTGCAAATTCAAGCGCTAATTTCAAATGCCAGCACTCTTGAGGTTTTAGTGTTGACCTCTCATTCCAACGAGAGGAGGAGTGTTGGTTGAAACCACCAGCAGGAACAGGGCTGCCATTTGAAGAGCCTGTGGGTCAGTAGGGTTATTTCTTTAGATACCACTTGATTGTTTTTTTGTTTGTTTTAAATAAAGCCTTTAGCAGTCCAACAAAGGCAGCAATGAAGTGAAGGTATCTTTTTAGTTAAATTTTCTCGTTGTTTCTTTACAAGAAATGGCCTTGCTAATACGCACACAGGTGTGTGCTGTGGTACTCGTGTGATGCCCCCGGGAGGATGAACTGTCCTGAGGGGTAGGACACTGACTATACTAATACATAGTTAAAGTAGTATTAGTCTTAAGCACAGAGTTGCTGAGCAAAGGAATGATTTAATTAGAAAATGTGCCCTGAAAGGGATTATTCAGTGTTTGATGAAGGAGAATGCAACTCAGAGTGAGCACTGAGATCTTAAAGATAACACAGAAGCATGCCCAAAGGGAGTAAGACTTTGTTGAATAAGGTATCAAGAAAAGCATTGAAACTAAAACCAGCTAAGAACTGAACTTCTAGAGGACACTGAGAGGCTTATTTCTGGAAGTTATGTAAGAAAATTGAAAGTGGTAGAGTTTGATTTTCAGTAGGTGTGAACAGGGTAAGCATTTGAAGTTATGGGCTTCAGCTGGAAGCTGCCTGCACTGGTGACTTTGTCTCCTAATTACAGAATAAGAGCAGTAATGCAGTATGCTGGCATATGCCTGACAGTAATTTCTTTAACCAGTCTAATGCATTTGTTTGAGGCTCTCATGCTTCTGCTCTGACATAGCTTGGGATGCAAGGGTTATTTCAGAATAGCTATGGTGAGCGGTAGTTTTTCTTGCCAGTGGCTTCATACTAAATCTGAATTAATGAAATTATCTGTGCAAATAACATCTTGTCAGTGAGACCATTGCAATTTATTCTTTAAAGCAGCTTTCCCTAAAATATGAATTTCAGTTGTACAACAAAACAGTTTTGATTTGCTCTAAGTAGAATATAAGTGCAACTACACGTTGTCCTTCCACCTTCAGTTTTCGGTAGTCCTGCTCCCTCTTTCCTGTTTTCTTTCATCTTCCCACTCAGGAGATCACTCCTCCCTGGCAGCCGCACAGGTTCAAGCTGAGCATGACTGTCCCCCAGAATGGTTCTGTGAAATAAAGCATTTTAATCTTCAGTGTCACCACCCTGAGTTCAGGGCTCAGATCTAGAGCGCAGCCCACTGAATGGGTGCAATAACTTTGTGAGGGGTGGAGGTGTGAACCTCTTATATCAAATGTGCTGGTAATGGTGTGGGAATGTGAAACCACAACCTAATGAATAACAGATAGCAGCCTTTAGGCAGTAACACCAATTGGATATGGTCAGTGGCATTAATACTTATGTATTAATGTACATATTAAATATTTTTATGAGTAAATCACTTTACCGCTTACTCTAGTAGGAATTTTGCCATCTTCAGGTAAAATAATGTGTTTTGTTTTCTGTTGATTTGAGGCAGAGTTGTCTGAAATGTAATTCTCTAAAGGGATTTGATACTTGGGTGCAGAATCCACATAAATTCTTATGCTGATCTCCACCTACAGAGCAGTTGCAGATGTCAGTTGCTGTAATTAGCCCTGGGACCAGCACTATGCATCTGTAGGAGGGCTTGGTAGCAAGGTGAGAAATCATTAGCCCTTCTTGTCAGGTGTTAAGGAGCTGGAGCTGTCCCACTCTCCATCTACTCAGTGTATCACATGCTTAGCTGCTGAAAGCCACACAAAAACCAAATGTATCTCAGGATCCATGTGGCAGCAACTGCTCCAGTAAACAAGAACTGCAGCTCACACATCCTGCAAGGAGCACTGAATAATCTCGTGGTAAAGGCAGAAGAATAAATGTCACCTAGTCAGTCCGTTATAGCTTTATTGACCACATCTCCTGCTGTTTCAGCCTCCTGGAGAACGTGTTGGGATAAGGTTTCAAGGCAGGCTCTCTGCTGCTAGGCTGCAGCTGGAATGGAAAACGCCAAACTACTAAGTCTGGTTACCTGTAACAAGTGAACTCCCTGGCAGAGTCAGATTAAAGTGAAAGCTTTGGCAGCAAGTCTTTCTTGCCTACAGTGAGTTCTTCACACTGCACTTATTTTTTTCAGCGTGAACACCTCTTGAGTTGCCTACTGCACTGCAATAAATTTCCCTTGGTCTCCTCTGGCTCTGGGAACAGCTCTTCTCTGGCACTCTGGCAGTCCAGGCACCTCCTGCTCCTCTTGGATACCTCTCAGGTTGCATTCTCCTTGTCTGTCCCTCTCACTTGCCTCATCCTGTTGCTGAGAGTTCAGTGTGCCCTCTGCTTTCTGGGCAGCAGCAGCAATTGTCTCTTCCTGAAAGGTTTTGTCTGGCAGGAGCATCCAAGACAAAGAAACCTACCTTTCTCCCTGCTGCACAGTCACAGCCCTCTAACAAAACATTTTGCATACAACATACCTGAGTATTGGTATAGTAAACTATGAGCAAACAGATAAGATCACTCTGCTGTCCATTACAGAAATTTAAGAGATCTAAACTGCACTGAGCATCATCTCAGAAAATTTAGTGGCAGTATCTATTGCTTACCAGGGTGAAAGGGGGCAGGAGGATGCAGGGCAGAGGAACAGAGCAGGCAAAAGGTGATGCTGAGAGCAGGTGAGTTCACAAGGGGAGTTAATAACTCCATGTAACCTTTTCTCAGTTTAGCAGCAGTGCTCCAGATGTAGAACAGTCAGCACAGCATAGCAGAGACCTCTCATTAGAAAGAGCAGTGCTTCAGGTCTGAGCCAGGCTTTAACAAAATGATTCCTGTTTCAGGAAAATGCTACTGACAAGGCTGTTCTGTCAAGACACAGAGCCCAGGGGGCTGGTGCTGCTGTGCTCTGGGTTCTGTCTTTACCAAGAGGGCCCCACAGTATTTTCACAGCCTCAGCTTCCCCCTGACTTCATGAGGAGCAGCATCTGACCTCTGTGAACATCTGTCTTTACAGAAGCATAAGAGCAGAAAGTAAAACATAGAAATCCTCAAAAACTTGGCAGAGGCTTGGAGAAATAAATTGAAAATAAAATAAGGAACATAAGCAAAAAACCATCACAGGTATCCAGAAACAGAATTGAAGGTTTAAATGGTTTGGATGGTTTAAATGGTTTAGATGGTATAGATGTTAGACTGATGTTGGATAGGTTGTTAACCTAGATAAAGGTTGGACTTGATGATCTCCATGGTTTTTTCCAACCTTATTAATTCTGTGTAAGGGAGAGGGTCATCAGTGTGGCTAAGAAAAAGTTGGTCAAACTACAAGAGACAAGAAAGGCAATTAGACAGGTAACAGAAAGCTACTTGAGTTCTTTGAACCATTTCCCTGTTGATCACTGTGGGAGGAGGGCAAAAATTCTGGGAGCTCCCTTCAGGTAACCAGGGCATAGCTGTGGCATGGAGCAAGCTCTGTGAGGAAGCAGAGAGAGTTATTAGTAGTCACTCCTCGGGGCTTGATCTTGTTCTGAGGGATGAGAATGAAACAAAGAAAGTAGCTGAACTGACAGAAGTGCTGCTTATCAGGCCAAGGTGTGTGACTGAGACCTAATGCATGGGTGTGTTCTGGCTCCTGTCTTTCTAAAGAGAAGCTACAGAGTGCGTTTCAGCCCAAAGGAACACCTTTAGCTTCAAGTTATTAAAGGCAGGTTCATAGGCTTTACAGAGGCATCTAAACAGAGAAATCATGGATATGCTGCTACTGCTGCTAATAACAGTTCCTACAAATGATGGCAAGTAGGATGCCAAGTTATCTTTAGTAGTCTAGAAAGCAAGGAAAATACTGGGGAATTTATTGACATTATGAGTCTGTTTTCCTCCTGATAGTCATCCAAGTCTTCATGAAAAAAACACTGCTTCCCCCTGGCCTCCTCATGGCATATCTAATGAGATATTTGTAGGAAAGGAAGATCTGTCGGTGATTACTGGTGCCGTAGAGCAGGGAGTTACCTTTGCTGAGAGAATTACAAATATTACTGTTCTTGAAACTATCACTCTTTTAAAAATAAATGTGAGGTGCTCTGTGTGTGTGGCCTCCTGCTGCAGTGAAACACAGAAGCTGACTTGTATCCCTGAGAGGAACATCCTCGTAGTGTTCCAGGCTGGCAGCTCCCTGCTCTGTCCACCCTTCCCACTGGAGGGCCAGCAGCCTGCCATGCACGGCCCTTCCTTACCCAAAGGGGAGGGATTTGGAGCTAGACTGCTGAGTTTCTTTTTGAGCTTCCTGTCCATGTGAAAGAGGAGCCCGATGGAGTGCCAAGGGCTTCAGGTTGCTCCTACCCCACACCAGAGCAGCGTCGTGGAATCAAAGAAGTTACAGTGGTGTAAGTGCAGTGAGAATAAAGCCCTAAAATTGACTTTAATGAGTTTAGATTGGCTTCTTCCTAAGCATTCCTCAGTGGCTCTTTAGGATCAGGTTGTTCTGGGCAAGCCAAGAGTCACAGAAACTGTACAGAGCCTTGAACTGGGATGGAATGGCTGAGCTTGACAAACAAGGTACCTCTCTGTTTCTTAAGCCAGGTCTTGTAGGTGAGTTAATATAAACTAATCAATGCTCTTCATCCAAACAATATGTGCTTGTTTTCACCTCCTTCCTACCGTTAGACCAGCCATGCACACAGCACTCTGCTGTGGTATATAGAGCAGGCAGACACAGCATGAGTCCTAGATGGTGGATTTCCATAGCTGACCACTTGTGCCTAACTCTTGTTTGCACAGAATAGCTCACTGTTACAACTATACTGCGTGAAACCAATTACCTACAGCTACCCCTAGTTAAAACAATGAATCACAGAGAAACTTTGGAATTGTTACAAACAAGCTAAGCCTTGAAAAGGTATTTCTGCTACAAACTGTTTCCTAGTTTCTACTTAAAATGCTTTTTCCTCAGGCGGTGTATTTCTACCAAGCAATCATGCCCTTTTTCATTTGGCAAGAACTGGTTCCCTCAACTCCCACCCATTCAGCTTTGTACAAAGTAAAATTTAACACGGTTTCATTGGCAGAGTAAGAAATGTTTATCCAGGCATTTATTAACTAGGGAAGTCCTACATGTTCAGATTTGCCATTTTTTGTAATACGTGCTTCAATCTGTAACCCAAATACTCCTCTGATATCGGAGATGCAAGTGGTGGCTTGATTGCTGATAGTAAACTGATAGTGTGCAGAGTGCTTCACAATGAGCTGTGTCTCAGTGCAGAGCTGGGAGCTTCCACAGTCAGTGGTGCTGTGTGCTCCTTCCAATTATTATTACCAGGCAAGACATGTTTCTAAACTCCTGACCTAAAACTTGCTCTTCCCACGCATACACTCCTTGGTCTGTAATCTGTGGATTATCTGTTAATCTCCTGTGCTCCCACCAGTGCCACATCATCACACTGCACCCTGACATACCTGCAGGATTGCAGTCAAAATGAAGCTTAATGGCCACAGTAGCTCTTTCAAGTCAGCAACCACCCTAGCAGCAACATTGAAGTACCATTGTAAGGTTATGGTGAAATGGGAAGGTGGATTTGGGGGTTCATCTGTTTCTCTTCTGGTTTCAGGACTGATACTCTCATGGTAAGGTAAAGAAAGTAGATACAGCTGTTTCCAGATACCTTAAGACATGATGCTTAATGACATTTCTACCCTGTGGACCACTAAAGGCTATTTTTAAGAGACCTAATGATGTGAAAAACCCCACCCTAAACCCACTGCCCATAAACTTCAATTCAGCATTCAGATTTCCAGATCAAAAAAGTTGTCGTATTTTGGTAGAGGTGAAGGACAGTAATTAGCCACCACAGGCTATCACTTGAAAAACAGGAGAAACATCAGTGATTTTTGACAGTGGTTAGTTAAACGTGGCCTTTTTGCAATGTTTCCATCCTGCAGAGAAGTTGTTACTTTCAACCACTTCCTGGAAGAAGCAGCAGAAAAAGAAGTGCGGGGCAAAGCCAGGCTGCAGCACTTCATTGAGAACCTGCTGCAGCGCGTGGATCTGGCAGAGAGGCAGCTAGAGTATTACCAAAACCAGCAGGGGGTGTGCCACCACACCGACCTCAGCCAGCACCTGGTAAGCCAGCAAAGCCCTTCCCTCGCTGAAACACCTCCCAGAGGGAGAGGACTGGAGTTGGGATAAGGGTGGGCTCAGTGGGTCGGGCTAATTGCTTCTCCAGGCAGATGTAAAGTGTGTAAAATGTTTCTTTAGGTGTGTTTTATTTATGTTTTAAACTGCCACTTCAGAGGAGTGAGAAGAGCAGAGAGTATAAGAGCAGCAACAGCCAAAGAGGGCAAAGGGAGAACAGAAAATAATGAAATGTTTGACAGATATTTAATTTTTTTTTTTCAGTTTTGGCTACTGCTGCTGTTGCTTCTGCCACGAACACTTTTCCTTATGTCACTTAGTGACTTGGCAGATTTTTTTGAGATATCTAAAGACTTTCAGGAAAGACATGGATCCCTACAGGTGACTTGCCAGCCTGCTGGTAAATCAGCTTGCTTTCAGTGGTTACCTATCATGGGACTCTTAGAAATGGTGAATGGATTCCCACATGCTTGTCCCCCTTGATTATAAACCAAAGCTGTCTGAACATTGCTTTTTAAAATACTTTATTTCTCTAAAAGCCCTCATTTTTAATACTTAAACTCGATATTTTTCCTGCAATGCATTACATTTATATGGCAAGGTTTAGGCACAGGATTTCCAAACACCATTTAATTTAAATGAATATCTTTTGCTGCCTGTGCTAAGTAATTGGTCACCCTGGGAAGTGATAGGAAGGCATTTGATCATGCACAGCACTGAACAGGTATGCAGTGGTGGAAAGGAAAGGTTCCCACACCCACCTAGAAGACAAAGAGCTCTAGGTAAGGCCTGAATAAATACAGATTTACCAAAATCCAGTGCAGGACATCTCAAACAGTGTCTGTGAGAGGACTGAGGGCACCATAAAGATGGTCCTCAATATTAGATCATCTCCCTTGCCCTTGATGTGTTTACTGGGATTCCTGGCTCAGCAGCATCCCCTGGGGAAGGCTCTAATTTTTAAGGCAGCTGCCCAGTTTTCTGGGTGACTTCAGCATTCCCTAAGGTCATCCATCCAAATATTCGCTATCCCAGCCTTTGGGAGGTAATTACAGAAAAGCATACCATGAGATGGCTTCAGACTCCAGCCAAGACAGATGACAATCAGAGTCAGGCTGGGCAAAAATCCATCTGCAAAGTGTGTACAATACCAGGGACAGAGAGAACATTTACAAGAACATAATCATTTTCAGATGCCAGATCTGACTCGTTTGGCTCAGTGACTTCATTAAATGATATTCAAAGGCTCAGTCTAGTAGCTCTGATGGGAGCTCAGTACAAAGAACTGATTTAGTTCTCAGACTGACTGAAGCTGAACTGGCATTAAACACCTCCTTTCCATACCCCCGCCCAAGGAGGGACCAGACAAAGTGTTTCCACTCTATGAACCAAACTGTTGTAAAAAATGAACTCAGGCAAATTTGTGCTGGCACTGAGGCTGTGCTGTCCCTAGCTGGTCTCAGGATTTGGGGTGGGAAGGGAGAGAAATGCTTCAGTCCTCTCCCTGTACCCTTCAGTACAGCTCTGACAGAGCCAAGGGCTCATAGCTGGAGTTTCCCAAGCACTGGGAAAAAGGAAATGTATCATTGCAAAATTAAGGGCTCTGAGAGAAAGTTAATTTAATACAGTTTATTCAGGCACTGCCCCTTACTAATTATCTTAAACACAATAATTACTTCTCACTATCCATACTGTTTAATCTAATGTGAAAGATCCCTGTTCAGCCCACGCTTCTTTAACAATTTACTTTGATTATAGTTACAATAAAAATAATGGGAAAAATCCAACCACTGACAACTCACACATATAGGAATTTTAAAAACATGTTCTTAAACTGGAAGAGTGATAATCTGCAAAAGAGAAGGTTTTTTTTGCTTTCTTTCATGAATATTCTTCAAGTTTTAACAGCAGGTGAGAATGGAAATAGAGACTGTGTATATTTTATCCTTGCACTTTAATTACTTGATACTGTAATATTAATAACCTGGTTTTGTTCTCCTTGCAGTTTACAGACATTTCATTAAATAAGAAACCCAGATGCCTGTATGTATATCTCTCTTTTTTTCTCTTTCTTAAATACACTAAGTTGACATGCTCACATTTCTGCTTTTGGATTTCACCTTATTCGAAAGCCTGCTTGAGTTTGGGTTGGGTTCAGGTAAATCATCTATATTTATGTCAGGTTGTGGAGGAAAATCAGATTTCTGCTAAACTAAAGCTAAAATAAGATACTCTCTAAAGAAAATGGAGAAGACTAATTTTCTGTTAAACAAATCACTCCTTCCTGCTGACTGTAATAGCCTATTGCAAAGCTACAGGATTTCAATGTCTTTGACAGACACAGACCAAGTTCCAGTTGAAAATATCTTTAACATTCTGTAGGTATGAGAGACACACTTGTCATTTCCTAATGGACAGTGACAATCACGTGCAAGCAAACAAGTGCCCTGACAAAGCATGGGCACTAATATCATCTCAGGTTACTCCAACAGCTGTTCTGGGAGCAGCAGAACAAATTGGGGCTGGTCTCCATGTCTTTGTGACTCGGTCATGAGTCCCAGCAGGTGTTTTGAAGTATCACATGTGCTGATTGGCCAAGTGACAGTCAGGCAGCACATCCTCCTTCAGGGCAACCTTTCCTAGAGGGGACACGAGTTTGGATCTACTACAGGTCTGGGACTTCATTCTCCAGAACACAACAGGTTGGGAATGTGTTCGAGTAGTTCAGACTCAATCACTTGGGTCAAGGAGCTGCTGCTTTCAGTGGAAAAGCATTTCCCACATGGGAAGCTGGCAGCATTGCATTTCGTGTGCAGTGACCTGCACCTTCATCCACCTTGGGTACCTTCTCACCCTGAGTGTGAATTAGGGACAGACATCCATCTTCTTTACCATAAACTCATTTCATTTAAATGTAGTTTGGCCCCTTTAGGCAGTCCCCTCTCACCACATTAGCCTTGACCTTCTGGTTTTAATAGCATCATTCAATGGAGCAGAATAGAGCCTAACACCACCTGCAATCACCTGCAGTAATGCCTTGGGAATAAATGGTATCACTTTTTCACTGAGAAAAACAGAGCAAGAACTGACCATAAATCAGAGTGGCCAATGCTTGTGCCTTTACACAAGTCATTCCTAACCCCCAGCAAGTGGTCAGAGCCCAGGCCTGCACCAGGCCAGCATGGCACAGTGCCTGTAAGCTCCAGCTTGGACTTGCACAGCATTTCACCTCCCCAAAACTTCCTGTAGTGAAGTCAGTTTGTCAATGCTGCCAAGTAAGTAATACAGTTATGGAGGTAAGATCCATTCCTGACCCATCAGGTGGCCCTCAGTGCCTCCTATCAGCAAATACAGAGGCTTTCATGACACTCTTCTGGTCTTTTCAAGGAGCAGGAGAGGGTTGGCACTGTACTCACTTGAATAACCACAGCTTTTTGCGAAACTGGCTTTGTCGAGTGTACAACATCATTTAACTCCCAGAAGAAGGAGTGCTACAGATACATGATTCTGAGAAATAACAAGCTATGGAAAACAGCCCTATGGGATCCCTTAAGAGACCAACTTGTACATCAGCACATCTGTTCATCACTTCAGTCACAGGAGCTGGGCAGACAGGAGTGGGTGCCTTATGTTCATAGTTCTGCTGCTACACTACATGTATCTGCTGTAAAACATTTCAAGATTATGTTAAAAAGGGACTGAAGTGATCTTACTTAGCTAAACTATGGAACTGCAGTTTCAATGAGTAGAGTGTGTGGTTCAGCCTTTGCAGCACCAGGTACCATGCTGTTATTCCACCTGAGCTCACCAATTTCTGCAAATCCTGCTGGGCTTGAACCATCACAGAGAGAACAAAGAATTCAGCTTACTTTGGCCTTTCATACCCTTCTTCCCACTGTTTTTTGTATTTCCTTTTCCTCCCATTTCAAATCAAAGCCTAAAAGCAAAGCTGAAGTTTCCCTTTAGATGGGTGGTCAGCACAAAAGCAGAGTGTGGAGTTTCCTGTGCTATTGGCCATTAGTAGCAGCAGCTCCCTGGGGCCTGGGCACGGTACAGGGCAGCACTGAGATCCCACCAAGAAGTTCCTACAGTTCCTCCACCCACTTTTTGTTGTAATAGGTGCCGTGTGGTCTTCCAGAGACCATGGGATGTTCATTCTTTGCAGAAGGTTACTGTGAACACGTAGACCTTTAAAATCCCTGCACATCACAAAGTGCAGACCTCACTCGGTAAGGTCTCAGCACTCCAAAAAGAGCAGAATGCTGTTCAGAATAAAAGTGTAGATGAATGTGCATGAAGAGTCCACCAGTAATGTGCAGGGATTATTTTAGGTTTTAGAGCACTGAGAAATGTAATTCTTCTTGTAACTCTGTTTTTAACATGCAGCCTGGTTCTGTAAAACAAGGCGATGTGCGTATTTAATGCTATTTTTATTAGTTAAAAATGTTTGGGTTTGGGATATTTTAGGGACCTATCACTTTGCAAGATTGAGTAACAGTTATTAACAGTAACTATTATTACCTTCAGGAGCCGAGGAAATCAACACGCTTCGTATAACGTCCCTGACGCAAAGCCCCATTCCTTTCAAAAAGGAAGAATCTTGTTGAAAAAAGCAAAGGATGAAAAAACCAGTTTGCAGCCAGTGAAGTGCTTCTATGAACCTGTTGATTGCCCAAGAGAAATATGGAGAGCACAAAAGAAAGGTGAACCAGTCTGCTCTGCCAGGAAAGTGAGTGCAAAATCAAAGATGGGTAAAAAGGCCAAACCGCTCCAGGAACGGTGAGCAATACACAGCAACGCAGGAGCTTGGCTTCAGCACAACAAATATTGAAGGAAGTTAGTCATCCCACTTTTTCCTATCCATCTGGCCATGATAAAACATATCAGCTATAATATGTAGAAATATATACGTATGGAAGATTTATATTACTTAGTAACGCCATTCCCTCTTCGGGCGCCATAAGAGAATTGACATTTTATTCAGTTTCCTTGGAGGTTTTTCTATTTATTCATGCATTTGTTTATTTATTTAGTCATTTATAGAGCTTATTTTAAATTACTGCAGTTATCTTGCTGGGCAGTACTGTGGCCGTGTGTTTAATTATTTTACTGGCAGCATGTGGCCTGGTAATTTATTTTCCATCTGTGTTGTTGCCAAAGTTCAGAAGAATCCATTTAATCGGCACCTAAATATCCAATCTCTCAGCTTAGGTAGGTGTAAGATCAATGACTGTTACCTGCACAGACCTATTTAGATGAAAAAGGCCTACTCAGGTCATTTGAAGGCTGTTTACAGCAGTAGATTGCTGCCCTGGATTTCCTGCTATAAACCCAGTCAAGCACATTTCCATATTTTATTAAACACATTAAACTGCTCGATCCTGCCAGCAGCCATGTTGTCTGTTGGTACAAGTTTGGACTCCTCTGGTGTCACTTAGCAAGGAGACCAGCAGCTGCCACTGCAGCTCTGACAAGCACAGACCAAACTGAGCCAGAGGAGGCATTTCAGTGCCAAGTGCCAGTGGCAGGTTTTCAGCTGTGGCAGCAGCAAGTGACAGGCTAAATCAACATATTGTTGCATGGTATTGTGCTCAGTGCCTGTGCTTGGTTTTAGGCATGAGAGGCCTAAACAGCCACGATCATAACCCAAATCCATCACATTTTTATCTCTGAAGAATCTTTATGGGGGTGAGAGATCCCTGACTTTCAACTAAAAGCCCAGGCGCAAGGAAGTTAGAGATGATTGCAGAACAGGAATATGGTCTGTGCCAATTAAAAGGATCCTTATTTATCAGAGTATTTATTTATCACGATGATTTTTTGCGTGTACAGATTTTTGTTAATATGAATTTTCATGCCGTGTTTACAGATCTAAACATCACGATGATGTTACTGATGAAATTTGCTTTCCCAAGAAAAAGAAAGGATAGGAGAGACAAGTGTGTGTAATTTATTTTTTAAATGCTCATAACAGATGTAAATTGTTTATGTGGAAGGTGATTTTTACAGTATGTGTACAAAGATTTGTGAAAAATGTTTTTCATTTTTTATAACTATGTCTGTAAGCAGAACTGAGTATTAAATGACAGTGTATCACTATGATTACTGCTGCAATAAGCACCTGAGTTGCAATATAGTCATCAGAGGATGACTGATCAGTCAGCTAGGATCAGGTAACTACAGATGTCATACATTTGTCAGTGTGCAGAGCTCCCAGAAGGTAGCAGAGTGAAGAAAGAGAGAGTTATTTCCTCACTTTTATTTTAAATAGTGTATATGGAACAATCAGATATATGTTTAAAGTTTCTCAACACTGTTTCAGTAGAAAGTCACAGTGTAAAACTAATTCAGGTATTTCAGTTGTAATAATATTTTAATATTTATTTAACTATGTCACAAGGCCACACTTGGCCTTATGCTAGGCATTGTGTGTGGTGAAAAGGAGTTGTTCGTTGTGTTGCATGGGCTTGGGTCAGATTGTGTGTTACCACAACTTTTATAAGCAGGCTACAAAATAGAAGCTTCCATGAGTTTTTTTCTATTGCTTCCCACATCCTTTTACAAACCTGAAAAAATTTACCTTTTTGGAAGATAATAAAGGTGAACTTTAGAAAGATAGTAAATTAAATTATATTAATTCTTTTGTTTATCCACGTGACACTGAAAGAATATTTTTATTTTTAAATGTCTATCTACTCTGTTAGTCACCAAAGTTAAATGCAACTACTAGTTCACAAATGAGATGTTTATTTTATTATTTATCATGCCAAAATCTTGACTGTAAGTTGTCCTTTTGGGGGAGGAAGAGGAAAAGAGTAAGAGAAGTTGCATGTTCTTGAACTTTCCAAAGCCTAATTTCAGTTACTGCTGAAAAATGCCAGGTTAGTTAATTAGGACGAAATTGGATTGTACTGTAACCCCAGATAAAAGTTTTTAGAATATAAACATTCTAATAATAAAGATATATTTCTCAGTTACTGTGTCGTTTAACTCTGTAAAATACAATGTTTCTTACAAAAGAGAGGCTTTCCCGTGGGGGAGCCGGGTTCCTGTGGGGAAGGTAACCTTTGGGAGAAGTGCTGTAGAAAACTGGATGAGGAGACGAGATCCCTCTTGACACCTGAGAGTCTAAATAGTGTTTATCAACAAAAAAGGCTCCTTTCCACTCATGTTTACACAACTTACTAGCTCATTTTTAAAGTTACTGTCTGGTCATCATCAGAACCCAACTGCTGAAAGGATGTGTCACACTTACACTTAGTGTCTGATTAAGAGACAGAATGCTTGAGAAGGATCAGTACCTGCACCAGGCTGAATGTAACTGGCTTTAGCTTGGGGGGGATCTCCAGGAGGAGATAAAACTGGAGTCAGAAAACGCCAATTTTAAACTGTTTTTTCAATCTGAAAATGTTCTGACAAAGTTGACCACTGGTGTTTGAATTTGAAGTGCAGTTACCACATTTTGCACTTTGGGATGCTCTGAAGACACGTAGGTGGGTTGTACACTTGCATCAAAGAGAATTTCATTAGGACCTGGATAACTCATTCATATATACATTTTTAAAATCCCACCTCACCTATAACTGAAAATATCTCAGAGCCGTATGTGTTCTGGCTGGGCCCTTACAGATGACCTTTCTGGTTAAAACAAAATGTTCTGGCTGACCTGTGACAAAATAGGCCAGGAAAACAAGAGACTAATTGAAACCCAGACCTTTAATTAGAGCTGTACATAATAAAAACAATCACTTTGAGATGCTCCTGCCGGTTCAAGAGAGAGCATATTTTTAAAGCACTTAATGACATCTGATCCCTCTCCTGGACCTCAGAAGTAAAAACAGTCTCCCCCTACCCAGAGAAGATATGAACACATTTGTTTTGTTTCAAGGAGGGTTTTTGCAAATATTTGATGCTATATTCATATTCAAGGGGATGGTCACCAATTAGAGCAGTTCCTTGGTCAAACAAATTATCACTTCTATCATCCCTAATAATCCTTCTAATGCCACTGGCTCATTCAATCTACTTGAGCACAATCCAGCTCTTCTCTCTCTTTATTCTGCGTCATCAGATAGTTGCCTCTATTTGTTCTTACCTCAGACTAATGCTGATTGTTTCCATACATCCTGTCTGAAGTGGCTGGAGTGGACTATTTTAGTGCTCTCTGTGGTGGCCCTGGGCATTATTTTTTATTGTTTTTATAAAAACTAATCCCAGAAGTGATTTTATTACGTGAAACATACAATAAGCTCTTAAAAATAGATCCTGTTGCAACACAAACAAAATGTCCTTTCCCATTTTGTTGCTAATGCCACCCTCTATCTAGCCACGCTTTTTTTATTCTGGTCTCTTGAATTTTCATTTGTACAGCTCCCCAAGGAGAGGGAGAAACAAGCACCATAAGTTAAATGCAGTCATTGGTTTGACAAGCCTTTGCCCACTCACTCTCTCAGTCCTAGCATTTCACACTGCAGGCAGGTAAAAGGTGGCCTGAATTTTTCATAAAATCATGGGGAAAATATATACAATTCATTGTAATGTTATGGAGGAGGAAGAGGAAGATGCTCTTCTGAGCTGAGGGAGAGGGAAAGAGGAGAGAAACTCCACTTCCTTGAGAAGTCACTTTCAAAGATAAATGTGACACGTCAGAGGAATTTACTGCGTGGTGGTGTGGGATGAGGGAAATTCAGAGTCACAAGGCAGCAGTGAAAGGTTGAGGAACTCATTACTGCTTTCTGTTTCTTAGGGCCTTTGACCTACAAAGCATCAGCATAAATACAACCTGACATGTTCAAACCTTAAATCTTGCTTCAGACACCTTTTTTGCAGTCTAATTACCAACTTAAGAGTAATACAGTTTAGCACCAGGATTGCCAAGAAATTCCCTGAACTCTGTCCACAGTATTTGTTCAAACCCCAGGGTTTTGCCTTACAGGGGGAACCTGTGCTCAGGAGCCTGTCAGCAGGGGGATTTCTGTGCACTCACAGTACCTGCTGCCTCCCAGCAGGAGCCAGGCAGGTGTCAGCAGTTCTGCCTGGGCTCTACCCCACTGACCATCAGCTGGCTCCCACAGCAGTGCCTTCCTTTGCATTACTTTGCTGGTTTTTCTGTCTGCTTCCCAAGCCCTGTCCTTCTTTCTGCCAACTCACTGCCTTCAGCACGACAGAAGTCTCATGTAGCAGGTACCTTTCCTGGACCCCAGCCTGCTAATAAGCTACTGCATCACACCAGAGACAGCTGCAAAATGCTTTCTTTGGCAGGCCAGGGACAACTGCTGCACTAAGGTGGCAGATTCCCACTCATTCTGCCAGCTTTACACCACCTGGGTGACAGTCCTGCTCCTGAAGGGACTTCTGATTTCCAACCAGCCAGCACTGTTTGGGGTAAGAGAGGGGAGGCTGAACACTGGTCAATAAACAACACACATACATGCAAACTGTAGCTCAGGTGTGCACACTAGGAGAGGTCAATACAATGAGAAAAGGTTTGTTCGATTTTACTCATCAATAAGATTATATCACTATTAGAAACCTCAAAAGAAACTTTTCGAAATAAAACTACCAACAAACTAGCACAGGAATTCTATGTACACCTTTCACTGAAAATCACTTTTGGCATCACAGGACACATTTCATCTATAGCAAATTTCTGGAAGACTTTCCCACTTGCAGAAAATAATAGGCTCAGATGATATTTTTTAATTTTCTTCTCATGGGAGAAAAAAAAGCAGGCAGAAAACCTGATATATTTTATCATGAACCAGTATCACCCCAAAATCCACAAGGCTTATGCTAAGAAACTCAGCCACCAGCCAGCCTGTAGTTGTTTCTATGCCAGCCTTCTTCACCTAACAACCCTTCTGAGGTCCAGGGTATAAAGGTGACCTCCTAAATATGATGTGGTTTAATTATGCCACCCTCTCAGGCTTTGTGAAGGCACCTGTTTAAGAGGAGCACGTGAAAGTCACTGGTTTTGCAGGCTGCCAGGGTATGCCGTGGTGTTTGTGCCAAGTTTGGGCCACCCCCGGGCAGAAGGAACCAAGAGATTGATCAGGTGTCACCCAAAGCCTGGCAATGGCAGCTGGAGCAAACTGGATTTATGGGAGCTGAACCCATGTCTGTGACAAGAGCCATGATTCTCCTGCTCCTCCTGTGTGTGGCTGCCAGCATGGCTGTGCACTTCCCAAGCCTGCCTAGGCTCCCCCACCAACCCCACAAACATTTGGGGCAATGGAAAGTGTGGGGGTAGGTTGGAAATCTCTATGGAACACAGGGTTTAAAGACACAGAGGGACCACCTCAAAGGGCAGTTTGCAAGTACACACAAGCTCATCCTGCCCTTGTCTAGTCTCTCAGAGGCAGAGGAGTATTTCAGCCATGCTGGGAACCAACTGATTGAGTGATGGGGCACAGGGAGCCTGCCCTGCCAGCAAACTCCTTGCCAATGCACTTATTAAGGTCATCAAGCATTTTATCCATTAGGAAATTATGAAATTAAAAGGATAATCACAACTAAATGAAGGAGCTGTAACTCCATTGTCAGTGAATTCAATTGCCACAGTGAGTACATTGAACTGTCAATGGCAAGTTTTATTGTAGTCTCTATCTAAAGAAACTGTTGTTACCAGACATCCCCTGGATTTCACCTGTAGACTCCACTCTGAGGGAGCAGCTGAGTGCAACAAGCAGAAGGCAAAAGCCTGGGTCCAAGTGGACCAGAAGGCACATTTGCCAGGGGACAGGCATAAATTTAAGATTCCAGAGGCATGGGTGGGGAGAGTGAAAAGGAAGATGTGACTGAGGCAGCTGACATGATTAACACGGCCTGTGCTAAAGAAAGGGACCAGGACAGCAATGGAGTTTCTATTCCCATCCATTCTTTTAGTGGACTTCAGTAACTTGACTTCGTTTTGCTAAACATTTGTTAACAAGGAAATGGAAGTGCCCCTCCCACCTCAATACCATATATTCTTCCCACCCTTGTTTTCTAGAGTACACCCCCAAAAGACTTAGAAGAACCAGATTATCTTTTATTTTAGGAACAGGTGCTTCTATTCCTTTTGATGTAAATAGATAAAGACCTACATCACAGATGCCTATGTCCTTAGATTTCAGGATTGGTGCTATATTACATGTGAGTCTGGGTAGTGTAAAAGGTCTATTCACTTCCTGGCCAAAAGCTAAACCACTTCCATTTTATCTGTGTGTGCAGTCGAAGTGTCTCGGAGACAGCCTGTATGAGTCAGTTTGCACGAGGCAGAAGCGCCTTTTCCTTTCCCTCGCGAAGGGAAATTTCACGTTGTTTCAAAAGCCAGCGTGAGCCCAGGATCAGCTCAGCAAACGTGTACTCTATTTGAAAAATTTTTTTTAGGGAAAAAGAAGGGGGGCAAAAATGCCTTGAAAGAGACACGTAAGCTGGCAGCTGAATCTAGAAGGAGCCTTTTTGCCACTAGGTGGTGATGGCAGACAATGAATTGGTGCAGGATGCTCACAGCCCCTCACCACTCCCGTTCCCCCTCGGGGGCTGTGTGTTTTCCACTGGAACATGCTCTGCTGTTAGCAGAGACAGGCCATTCCATCTAACCTTAGCCTGAAGTACAGATTAGTGAGAAGACTTTACCAGATACATGGAAGTCCCATTTAAGTAGCTAGTGATGGTGAGTGGAGACCCACAAATGACATGCTATGGCTGGTCACTTGCAACAGGATATGCACCAAAGGTAGTATCAGTAGCTGAGCCAATCCTCAACATAAATGATGAAAATTTGTTTTTCTGGCAGGATCAAGTTTGCACAATATCCATTCTAGTCCCCTAGCAAAAAGCGTGGCTTTCTGGGACAGTGGCTGATGGCAGAGGTGCCAGGGGGGCTGGCAATGTGCAGGGATTGCAGCACAGGGCAATGAAAGCCTTGCTGGCAGAGGAGGCCGAGCACACCTCAGCAGCACTGTCTCGGTGGCACAGGACAGCCCCATGGGCTGCAGGACACCCATGCAGCCACCCTGTTTGCAGGGCCACACCTTACAACTCACCACAGCAGCTCCAGCCTCCCTCCCATGGCCCAGACCCTTCTCTGAGCTTAGCAACTACTGCCCTCCCCATGAAGCACATTTTTTACTTCTTCATAACCCTAATTAAGGGGCTTTGGTCTTTTTATAGAAATTGTCTACTTGGAACAAAATAGCAATTTTCTGTTATGAAATGATGAGTTTCAGAAAGGCATAAGAGGCCTAATGCACTCTACAATGGCTAATGACTACATGCCAAATAGCCCTTTGCTTTTAGTGTGCACCCATCTGCTTCTTGATGCTCTGCCATGGCCCTGTGTATCAAAGGCTGCTGAACACCACCCCAGCCAGTCAGCACACCTCTAAAACAGGGGCTCATGGGGACCCATCCCCTCCACAGGGAGATGCCTTCATCCCACAGCCTGCCCTGCAGAAATGAGCTTTGCTGCCAGGGCAGAAAGGCATGGAAAACAGTAGGGACAGGGGTACAGACCACACATGGGTAAGAACCATTGCAATCCTGTGCCTGGTGGGCTCCTGCTCAGGCCCCAGGAAATGCTGAGGGTATGAAAAATGACCACATCTATGGCAAATCTCACCTAGGAGAGGTATTAACAATTAATTCAATGTGCCCACTACACCCCTCATTATTACACTGATTTGTTCAATACATGTAAAAGCCTAACAATCAGCTGTTTCTTGCCCTGAAAAAGTCTCAGGGGGCTTTATGGTTGCAAATATACATTATAAAGGTATTTTTTCCCCCAAACAATGTTAGATGACCTAAAAATGTTTTAACCCATCTGGCTTAGCTCCTCCTTCACTCCAGAAATTATTCTCACTCTTTCCTGGATTGTTTCAAGGGCAACTCTACCTTTCTGCACCTCAACCACCAGTGTTCCAGGAAGGAGACAGGCCTGCCTGTCTCAAGTCACCAGTCACCCACGAGCAGAGCCAGACAGTGACACACTGGTACAAAAGCAGTATTTGCCACTCTCAGAGCGACCCATGAGCAGAAATTTGTTTTCATGAAACATTAGCCATTTTAGATGACAACAAATTGGTACAAACACTGTATTCACACAAATCACCAGCTTTGAATGGTTGACCCACTTTATATCTGAGCTTGGCACAAAATCTTCGCTGTGAAATTCGAGGCAGATTGCTTTTGTTTGGTCAACTTGGAAAGAAAGAAATTAAAATATGCTAATACAGGTCTCAGAATGAGGGCTTCTTTCTGTTTTAACTGGGATTGTTCTTCTTGGAGCAATATAGGACTAAAATCTTCTGCAAGTGTGCTGTTTAGATTATCTGCAGTTTGGTTTCCTGTGGAAGTAAATCCTGGTGACAGACACAGCTTGAACTTGTGCTTTCAGTGCTGCCCTGTGAGCATGGCAAGTGCCACCCTCCTTGCTGCCATTCCAAGCTCAGTATTTCAGAGCTGCATGAAGAGACTCTTCTTCCCATGGTACCCCATGTATGGGGCAGTGCACGCATTTCTGGACTGCAGTAAGAAGGAAGGTAACCACTCCATGCCTGGATATGCTTTGTATATATTCCTGATTTAGTGAGTGGCATCCCTGCCCACAGCAGAGGGGTTGCAACCAGATGATCTTTAGAGTCCCTTCCAATCCAAACCGTT
This sequence comes from Serilophus lunatus, assembly GCA_013399895.1. Lineage (NCBI taxonomy): Eukaryota > Metazoa > Chordata > Aves > Passeriformes > Eurylaimidae > Serilophus > Serilophus lunatus. The sequence goes on along the minus strand of VXBA01004424.1, from coordinate 123,457 downwards.
CTATGACATACACATCTTGTAACTAAAACCCTAAAGCATCTCTAATGTGAATTAACTACCAGCCTTTGGCTGCTGCAGGGTTGCATGTCCTGTCCTACACTTTCAAGGACCTACAGCAAACCTGGCTGTTGCTGGTTTTTCCTTGTAGAATCTGAACCTGAAGCTGTAAATTTTGGCTGTAACTCCTGTTTAAGCATGATTTCTTAATGCAAGTACAGGTTAATGGAAAAGTTATATTCTAGGGATGTTGCAAATTAATCAGAATAGTAGATCTACGTCACAAGTTGGCCAAAAATTCAGCTGAGCACCTGAATGTGGGTTTAAGCCAACACAACCTTACACTAAAAAATAAAATTCAGTCTTTTGGAGATAAAGCTTCAATTCATTACCCAATCCTTTTCTAAATGGATATCAAGACCCATCGCTGTGCCTTCCTCTCTCACCTCCAGCTTCAAAGAAACATGCCATGAAGCTGCAAGCCATCAGCAAACTTCCACCTGCACCCTTGTACTGAGGGCTCAGTTCAAATGCAAGCTTTTAATCAGCAACAGCACTCATACTGCATGTAGAAAAATTGTTATTTTTAATAACACACAAAAAGAAGACCGAGAGCAAAGCCATTGATTCAAAGCCATTGATGCTGTAGCAGGACAGCATGCCTGTTTTACAAGTGTGTAATTTCTGGTTGGTAAAGAGTTGAGGTGAGGGAATACAAGCAGACAACTCCCAGGTAACCAGAAAGGAGAACTACACACAAAAGACAGGTCTAATACTCAGAATACCTGCAGACATTAACAATGTAATCCTGTCACTAATCATAGCTTGGAACGAACAGTGGCAACAGGGCTCTCGGAAATTGGATGGACTCACATAGCTCGTTATTTTAAATAAAAACCATAAACAGTATGAAATCCCAGCAACTAAAATATGAAAAGCAGTATGAACTACCAGCCTTTACAGGACAGAAAGAATTATCTGTAGCTATCCAAACTAGCCTCATATATGAATTTTACATCATCTTGCCTCCAACTCTTTGCAAAACATAGAGGTTTTGTTAGCAGTGTTTAAGCTAACTGCAGGTATTCTACGTTTAGATTGTGTGGGATGGAAAGAAATACTAGCCTTGTGCTTAAAAGGAGAGAAAAAGTAGATTTATTTGATAAAAGGAGAGCAAGGTAAGGAAGCACACATAAGCAACAGCCTTATGAAATTCTTAATGTCAAATATTAGAGGGAGACAACTATGGATGTTCTACTTCTTACAACACATAGACCCAGCCTTGATCCTGCAAAGAAAATATGGTTGATCTCACCTGCAACCCCCCTGAGAAGGCTCTGCAGGAGCTACCTCTGCACACAGGCCAACATCCTACTGCCATATGCTGTGTACAGAGCCACATGAAGACTCCTGTGTTACAGCAGTGTCCCTACGGCTTGTCCTGACTTCACACCCGATGCCCTGAAGGAGAGGCAGGGAGCACCAGGAACCTCTCTGACAGGTCGTTGCTGTTCACTGTTTCACTTTCCCCGTTTAGAAAATTAGAATTATGATTTCTCCTTTGAACACTTTCAGCCCTTTTGATGGCTGTTGCTACAATTACAGCATCACTATTGCAGGATATTGGATAAGCCTCACTGCTCTGTGATGGAACGTCCAGGTGACTAATTTGATCATTTTACAGTCAAACTGAGATATTGAGATGCTAATACAGTGAATTGGCATAAGAATGGAAAAAATGGATGATTTATTTTCAGTTTTCTCCCTTAGCAGCTACCAAATGCTCACGGGAGTACAGAGGGCCCATCCTAACATCCTAACAGCTTTTTTAAGCGTGCTCACAATTTTAAAGAAAATTTCAATACTTCTCTCTTAAACACCGTGTGCATTTTCAACTTCTAAAACTGACAACAACTCCAGTGCTTCTCAGAGACCTGCCAACAGCTGGCAGCAAGCTGGCTGCTGCCTCTGCCAAAGAGGATTAATGCCGAATAATGCTGACTGGAGGTAGAAGACCTAATTCTATTTCTAGCTGCACTAGTATAAAGCCAGAGCGAGTAATGTTGTCTACAAAAGACGGGTGCAATGGTGTAAAGGGATTTCAGCTGAAGAGTATCAGACTCAGAGGACTTGCTGGTATGTTTTTTTCAAGGACATACGTGTTCAGAAACTAATGGAAATGTTAAATTTACTTTAAGATTTCTAGTGGAAAAGTAACACTACTTCCAGTGATCTTAGCTGCTGTGATTAAATTAAATAGGACGCATTGAAATTTGTTTTAAGGTTACCCCAAGAAGTCATTTGCAATCTGTGAGGTAAAATGCCTTAAGTGTTATGGGTAGCACATGATTTCGTTAGCAGCAAAACAGCCAAAATATATTGGCAGACAAAAATTCCTTTTATCCTCCATCTAACAAAAGCTATCCTAGCCCCTTTTGCTAGAAGTTGCAGCAGGAAAAAGTGTCTAAGGGATTTATTTGGATTTTCCCAGTTCTTTCTCTTTGCTTTTAAAGAACAGGAGGTGTTTCCCAGTCTACTGAGTATCACTTGCCTTTAGGCAACCAAAATCCAGCCACAAGAACCCTTCCAAAGGCTGAGGGTGCAGGCAGGCACAGCACCCTCTGCGGTCTGAGCAGGCCACCCCGGCTCTCCTGGCATGTTCAGACCACTGGGCATAGTCCTGCCCCATACACAGAAGAGCTGACTCAGGAGCAAGGATGTGGCTGGGACAACTTGTTTGGAGGCAGCAGATGATGGGGTCAGCATTTACAATCATCTGGTCCGCACTCCCCCTCAGTATCTTTCTGGAGCATTTTAAGGAAAATGCTGCTTTCTGAATTTGCTGAGATTTAATTGCCTTTATCTGAACCTCTCCAAATTGAGAACTTGTTTTCAGCATGCCCTGGCCAGCTGGGAGAAGTCATATCCCTGGCCAAGTGCTTCTCTGACCTTTATCCTTCTCTGGGACAAGACGAGGCACTCATAGCAATGGTGACACTATGGGTGAGACTGGGGCTGCTTGTGCCACCAGGTTATGAATTCAGGCTGTTTGCCACACACAGATGGGGAGGAGCTGCCACGTGGGCTGAGATTGCAAAGACAGGGACTGCAGTTTTGCCCTCACCGTATTTTCTGCCAAGGAGGCAGCCATCCTCTGGTAACCAAGCTTTTGGGATGAAGCAGAACCAGCTGAGTGCCAGCCTGGACCTGAAGAGGCAGACTGACTTGCTTGTAAACCATCAAATGACTTGGTGGTACTTCACAGTGACCCTTCCCTGCTGCTAAACTAAACCTAAACACTTTATTTCTTCTGTTTCTCCTCACTGAGCAGGGGTGGGCCCAAGGACACAACAGGTTCTGTGGCAGAGCAGGGCAGAGCACCTGATGCCCAGTCTCACCTGAACCCGACAGTGCAGCCTCACAGACCTGCCACAAACGTGCTGATCCCACCACCCTGAGCAGCTGCCACGAGGACAGAGCGTGGGATGTGAAACCTTGTCTCCCCCACCCCAAATATTTTCAATATCAGGAAATTAATAAAAATGAGTACAATAAAGGAATACACAAAGGACTACAAATATCCCCTTTGTTGTATCTGATTTGGAGCTGGAGTGTTTCCCAGCCTCAGTCTAGCCACTCGATAATCTGAAGTGGGGAATGCTACATAAATTACTCATTATTCCCACCAGATGAGCTGTCAAGGGCTGCGGAAACTCGTTCATGTTCACCTCACCTCTCTCTGCTTGCTCTTTGCTGTTACTTTCCACTCTATTAAGCTCTGTTGTTAAATACTTTTGTCTCAAGACACTAAAAGAGACAAAAAAAAAAAAAAGAAGAAAGGAAAGAAATAAAGAAACCCTCCACGAGCATCCTGTAACTTTACTTTTGAACAAAAATCCAGAAGGACACAATAAAACCCAAAGCAATTGCTCTTTCTTCCATGAACTAATCATTACAACATACAGCTGTCAAACAGCCTTCACAGCCTTTCTGCCTGCACGGGCTTACCACCAGTACAGACACTGGTATCAGTCCAAAGACTGCAGGAAAAAACAGATTAAACTCCCCTCTTGCCAGAGGTGATCCCTGTGAAGGGTAAAAGCAGCTCTGGGGCAGAGTTTGCAGATTTTTTGAGTTGCAGCTACTTGTATTTATTTTCCAAAAAAATCACAAATGTCAGAGTATTGCATAAATATTGAGTCCTAGTCCAGCTTCTGCTCAGCACACCTAAGAGCTCCAGCCTCCAGGCTACTCAGCCCACAATTTGGCACCACAACTAAAGTGACACCTCATTTTGATTTTCCTAAATTAAACATCAGTATTAGAAGTTTTCAAGTAGTCACCAGAACTGTATTTCTGCCTGACTCTCATCCCTAAGGTTTCCTGTTTGTTGTTGCTTCCATGTTGCAGACAGCACGAGTGGCAGAGTACTGTTGCTCTTGAGAAGGATGTTTTTATGTATGGCTCTGCCCCAAACACCTGGAAGTACTTGTAGCCCTGGAAAGTCAAGCCCAGACACTGGGTGGCCCTCGAAAGCCAAATGTCACTTCACGTTTGCAAATGCTTCCTGTCACAGCTTTTGGGCCAGACCAAAGTCCTGGAGTGAACTGTCCCTGGGGTAAGGAGAGACACAATTAAAACCCAGGGTGAAATCTGGAGGCTCAAGCCTCTCTTGCATTATGCTGATGTTTCCAGCATGGTGCTGCCTGGCACACCTTGGCACAAGCTGCAACTGGTTTCCTGTGCTGCACAACACCAGGCAACGCTTCCAGAGTCTTTGCAATTGCAGCACAGTGCATTACTGTCAAATGCCAGAAATGTCCCAGGCCCTGCAGCAAAGGGCATTTGCCACAGTCAGGAAGCACAGCAGTCCCCTCCATCTGGGAGGCAAGCAGGATCCCAGGGCTCAACAAGAAGCCTGAAGGCAAGGGGCTCAACCCAGTACTAAATCCCTCAGGGCAGTAGCAGGAACATCCAACCCAGGAGAGTCTCCCAGTCTCACCAGCACAGTCATTATAAAAGCGCCGAGTGCTGGCTGGAGCTGCACTGCTCTATTTTCCTCAGCACAGGTGTGGCAGCCAAGTGTGGACACCGGTTAGTTTTGACTCCACCATGAGCTGGCTGGATGCATGACAGCTCCAGACTATAAGGGAGCAAAGAGACACGAGGTTGGAAAGGCCCCATGGAGGTCATTTACTCCGTTCCCTCATCCCTAAGGCAGGATCAGTTTTCCCCTCATCATTCTCGGCTGTGTGAAAATTAGAGAAGAATAAAGACACCAAACTTCAGGGAACTGAGGCAGCATAAGTATAACTGCAAAAGTGCAGTCTGAACAGGAATAAGGCTGAATGCACTTATTCTAGAAAATGATGCCACAAAGACAGCATCAGGAACTTGACTATTCTTTTCTAAAATAAACAAACAAATCTGGAAGCTTTAAAATCCAGGGTATGGGTTGAGAATTATTTAATAATCCTTAGTCAGATGCATAGTCAACCAATGTGGAAACACATAATATCGCATCCCAATAAGCACTATGCAAATATTTTTGTAATTTAGTGCTAATGATACCAAATATTATTAACATGCCATTTGGCACACTATTGTAAAAATTACATTTAACTATGTATTAACTGAAGTTGTATCAAATGATGTATTTAGCTAATTGTATGCAATTAAATTAGAATTAAAAATGGGATGTTTCATAATCTTCTTTGCTTTTCACTGAAAATGTAAGCAGGGAATTCAGTAAATGAAAGCTGCTGGAAAATCACGTGCAGCATCAAGCACTGTAAGATTAATATAACACAAGGCATCATATGTTGTTCATCTAAGTTTATTAAAAACCACACCAAGTCTAAACCTTTGCACATTTCATACTGAGCTCAACTTAACTCCTTTTCTTTTCCTGGTTTTTCATCCTATCTGTTATATTTCCCAAGTTTAGGTCTGTTCCATCATTATATTCAGAAATAAAGAATAAATCACATGTCTGTGATTAAATGCCTGTGTCTGGACTGTGGAGGCAATGGAGACCCAGTATTGCACTTCATCTTGAATAACTTCTCTCCATAGCCTGCACATGTGCTCCTTGCACTTTGGTCAATAACTGGTCAAAACACACGGACAAAAAATACAAGCGTTACAAACTGCAGCATGGTTTGTGTTAGGAGTTTGCTCTTTGCTGTCCAGTTAACTGGTTACACAGTTTGTGTCAATATTAAGTGCCTGGATGTGCTCATGCTTTCTGAGAGAAGAACTGGGAACTCATGCTACAGCTGATCCTTTTTTGTAGTTAGTTATTTCAAGGATTTCTCTGTGAGCATTGCTCAAACTTTGTACACAGAACTGTTCTTGCAGTATTGTAACTCAGCAACAAGGGCTTGTGCATACAAATTTGGCCAATAGGGAGACAAATAATGGTTTATCTGCACATGAAAACAAAAGATGAAACCATTTGCCATTGCAGCACCACTATCTTAATTTTCTCTGTTGTTCTGGGAAACGTGCAGACCCCTCCCAATGCAGGGACCTGGCCCTACTTGTGGAGGCCAACCTTTGAATCTGCCTTCTCTCTCTCCATGGGCGGCCCTGCCCTGGCTACTGCTGCAGTCACAAGTGGCATCAGTGCCCACTACAAAGGAAGCTGGATCAGCCCTACCCACCACGCATTCTAGATCGCGCAGTTTCGGAATAAAGCTTTGGCAATGCATTGGGACTGTTTTCCTGATGACTGCAGCTGCTGTTTCTACTATTTCATGTAGGCACCCAAATCAGTGGAAAGCCCTGGTAATGAATTTTGACTTTTGTACGAGCATCACTCTTTCCATCTACAGGGAAACACAGTTCGCTGGTGTGTGGCAACTCACTGCCTGCAACCTGGGATTCCTCCTCAGACCTAAGGAGCAGCGGAGAGAAGTGAGCTGCTTGTCTGCTCACAAATCCTTGTTTCCAGACCAAAATCACTCATGACTTTCTCCATGTATGCTCTTGCTACCTGCCAGAGGAATAGGGTGGGCCGGACAGGTGTTTTACAGCAGAAACTTGCTATCCCTGCCTCCATCCACGTCTGCCAAGGCAGGGGTTCAGGTCTCTGTGTGTGGGAACCCAAGGTGCTGGGAAATGAATTAGCACTGGGACCATTGTTCTGTCAGGTTTCATCCCACGATACAGGGAAAGCTGAGGATCCCTGATTTTATCTCACTGGCTGTTGATCATTTATTCAGATACCAAGGACTCAAATCTGCATTTAGATCCTTGTATCTAGACTCTGAATTTCTAGCCTAGTGGGCATATCAGATAGTGAAAGTTAAAGATCAGATTTCCTACCTAGACAAAGAAACTTTGTTTCATACATCACCGTAGTTATCATCCAGCACCTGCTGGAGACAGGAGGAAGTTCCCATTTGCCATGCTGGTGCTGGCTGGGGTCCCAGCACTCAGCACCTCCTGTCATCCCCCACCTCAGTGGTGTGTTCTTCCACCCAACAGTGGCAACTCAATGAAGCACTGCCACAATTTAAATAGTTATTTGCATTTCATTAACAATGACAACATTTATTTTAATACACTTAAATCAGAGTAGCATTTAATTTAATTTTAACAAGATAGTTATTAAGCTAACCAAATATCAATTGATTGCTGAAGAAACCACATTGTGAAACAAATAAGTTGAGAAATAAATCTTGTTGCCAGGCCATTAATGTAAAATCACATAAATAATAAATGTCTAATTAGGTTCTCTCTAATGAAGAACTCCAACTGTTCCCTGACATTCTCTGGAAGGGCTTGTGCCTTCCCAGGTTGGCTGTTGAGGGAGAGGGCCCTGATCCGAGCACTCAGCTGTACAGGCTGACCCAAGTCAGGCAGCTGGGTTAAAAGATGAGCTCGGCTTCCCCATGTTGCCTAACTGGGACAACCTTGCCTGGTGCCCCCTCCAGGTGCTCAGAGACCTGAAGCATCTCATTCTAGCGTGGGTGGGAATCCAAAACTTTGGGAGCAGGGACGCACCATCGTGGTCAGCACCATGGGAATGACCCCCACACAAGTGCTACATCTTAATACTGTCCTTCTCAGCACAAACTGTTTACCACGTTTCCCTGCAAATTAGCCTGAGTCTGGAGTACCCAAACTGGTCAGTTGCAGTAGACACAAACATTTCCATTTCTAGTATTGCTAAGGACTTGGAATTTTCATCCATCTGTATGTGTGGATATCACTTTCAAGGGGGTTGGTTGTTTGCTTATTTAAACACAGATCTCTTAGGGAGATCTTTTTCTGGCCATCTGCTCTGTCCAGCTGCCCAAAACAGACAAAAAAATCTCACTGAGGCAACTGTGAATCAAGTCTTCAAGTCCTTCTTAAAGCACATCATAGTACATACAGGCTTGATTTAAAGCTTCAAGTGATGGCAAATCCACTGAATCTCTACACAAGTTGCTCCAATAGTCAATTAAGCCTACTAGGACAAATGCACACCTTTATCGAGCCTGAATTGGTCTAGCTTTTATGTTTCTTGGCTGTCTCCTCTCATGCCTGCTTCAGCAATCCCTCAGCCTGTCTCCCAGAGGCTGAAGCGAGCCTGTCACTGGAGGGGGAAGGGGCTCGTCTCCCTACCAGCATGATTCAAGCAATGAGCAGTTTCAAGGGAAAAAGGTCAGAAAACCAGTTTAGTAAAATGCAAGGAATCCACACCTCACATCCTTAGAAAAATACCTGAAAATAAGAGTACACAAAGCCCACGCCCTCAGGTAACCCACACAAACTGTGCTTCCCCCAGAGTTTCCCATACAGGCACATAACCCCCCTCGCAACTGGATCACTGGAGGAGAAGGAATTGTTCTGTTTGGTTTGGGTCATGGATGGCCAAAGGGCTGCTAGCATTAACATCCAGTGAGGGGCCAGTGAGAAGCTGCTGTCTCTGCTAGAGCTGTTGAAGCCCCTTGAGAGTCCCTGTGCCTGAATCACACTGGGGAGGTGGCACCGAAGGACCACAGATGGGCCCTGGCAGCAGGGGACGAGGGCTGGGAAGGGACACAGGAAATCTTGGCCTCACACACACCCATCCCCTTGCTCCCTCCAACCCCCAGGGGAACCTTTCCAGGTGCTCTGCAATCCAAAGTAAACTGTGAAGGATTAGTCATAGATGACCTGTGCCTGCAGCACTGAGCTTTTGCAGCAAATGGGACTGCAGTTCACATTGAGGCACGAGGGCTGAAGGCACATTTCTTCTCAACTGAGACAGTGTGGCCAGGGGATCAGATGCTGATACAGGCCAGTTTTCCCATTTTTGCTGCACCATGTTGAGGCAACAAAGTCAGCAGAAGTGTCCCGTCTCCATGTGACCCTGCCACATGGTATCCAGCGCCAAACCCGACCCTCCCCACTCTCTCTCCGCCTCACTTCCACACACACAGGGAGCAGACCTCGAGCAGAGACTGCACTAACGCAGCGCATGCAGCCCTAATCACAGTAAAAGCAGTGACCTGGATTTGTCAGTGCTACCTTACACAGATCAGAGGATCAGATTTTTAAGAAGGAAGCAGGTGTTTTGGAATATGATCTATTTTTCTCGAGGGCTATGATAAGCAGTTTTCAGCTAATTATTCTGTGCCAAACCAAGGAAATCATCAGCTTGGAAGACATTCAAGATTCTATACCAAGAGTTTGACTTCATGGTTAACACACAGCAGGATGGGTGATGGCAGCAAGGAATCCAACCTGCTGAACACCTAACACCAAGGCTACATCTTGCAGCCCATTTAAGCTAACCCACACTTTTTCTTGCCTCTCTCCATTGCTAATTTCCAAACAAAGAAGCTTAAACACATCTGGGAATAAAACCCACCAAGTGACATAAAGAAAAACAGAAAACCTGGGGCAGCTTGTGCTATATAAGCTGTTGGAGACTGACTGAAATAGTGAAGGGGTGCACATGGGCACAGGGGGTGCCGCAGGCTGGGTAGAAAAGGTTGTCAGCCACAGAGCCAAAGAACACACATCAATCCCTTCACAAGCAGAAGATGTTCCTTCTGTTCCTTCAAGTATTCCCATCATCTCTGAAATGACCAGCATGCAACAGGTTAAAGCAGTTATGCTGTAAGGGGAGAGAGCCTGACGTGCAAATACTGCGCAACTGTCACAAAAGAGTAAATTATTAACTACTCCTAATTAGGTGCCACTCCCATCCCACCTCAGGCTTTGAAAGGACAGAGCAACCATGTGTGGAAGTTTAACAATGCTCTCTCCTCCCCACATGACTAAGCAGGACTGTACCAACACTACCCGTCCAGGAGCTCTTTTGGTCATGGCAGAGGAAAACTCATTTCCTCTGTTTATCGTTGTGCAACAAACCTCCAAACAAAACACTTTTGGCCTGGAAGTGACAGCGTTTTGAGAAAACACCCACAAATCCCTCCCCAAGCCTTTGTGGCAGCCCTGAGAACCTCCTGCCAATGCCTGCCAGCACACAAGGGCTCACGCTGTCTCTCGCACTTGTGGTTATGTGGTGACAACCTCAAAGAGCCACCACCAGAACACAAGAACTGTTTTCTTTGCTTCAAGGAAACAACAAAAAAAAAAGCTTGAGTTGATGGTAATAGGACCCTTCATCCTATCTCAACTGGTCCCCCTTGCTTGCATGCGCTCCTCTGCCATCTGAACAGCACTGTTACCTATTTATGACCCGGGAATAATGAGCCAAACAGGATCTCATGGGAAGCAGCACCTCTGATGCCGGCCTGTCTCATCTCTCAGTCCTGAAGACCACAGCAGCCACCATCAAGAGGAAAGGCAAAGTCCTTCTCCAGGCACAGGCTCTTGGCCTTGGCAGGCAGCACTCTCGGCCCTGGTACACACCAGGAGGCAGGTGTAAGTTTTTAGGAGCAATCATTGCTCGTTTAGCTGTATTGAATGCTACCAATAACCACATTACCATCTAATAATTAATGATTAACTCTGTAAGCTGGGGGTATCACATCGTGACTAAGGAATTGTCTTCTTTCCTGAGGCTTCCTGTTACAGGACTTACCAAAACCTGCTTTGTACAGCATTTCCATTTCCAGGTACAAACAGTTTAGAGAAAAGTGGGGAAAGTAAAGGAAAGCACAGCAAGCATGCAACAACATCGTTACGAGCTTAGATGATGTCAAATGAATTAATTTGATTCATTCTTAAATTTAACTGGCAAGATTTAATGGTTCACATTGGGAGCATGAATAACTATTTTGTTCTGTGAATGACTATAGTTTAGCGACTCTTGATGTCAGTGTATTTTGCCCAGGGTAAAACTTGCTATATGAATTATTCACTACTGGGTGAATGAAATGAGCGGGGTCGTGCTCGTAGAGAGGATGCCAACTGTGGTTATTTGACATGACGGGGCACACTCGATGCTGACAAAGGACAATAGTTAATTTACAATGTGGTACTGGGGCTCAGTCATTTTCCTTAAGATCTTCATAGAGAGCATGGCACTTTTTGTCATGTGCTTCACATTAAGATGGATTCCGTGTGCCAAAACCCACTGAAGCATAGCTCACTTTTAAAAATGTTCAGTAGTTTAAAGGCAAAAAAAAATAATCTACCTTCCTGTCTTGTTTGGCTGAAACATTGCTGCAAAGAAAATGTGTTTAAGAGCAACTTAAAAACAAATGAAGGAACGTATCTATCTATCACTTGAGCATCTTGTCATAGATATAGTAGTTGATAGCTGCTAGGACCTCTCTCTGATAGGAAGGATGTGTCAGCCTCTCACAGAATGAGGTCTCAGACTGGGAGTAATAGAGCTTTTACCTGAGCTTTTATTTCCAAAACCAAGAGAGAGAAGAGCCTGGGCAGAGTTTCTGCATTGAAGTATTTACAGTGAGCAGTCGGAGTAGGATATTTTCCCAGCCTTCTTAAAAACCTGTTGCTTTAATACGAGACATTTGTAATCTGGAAAGACAGGATGCAATTCAGCTTGATCTGACAAATGGGCCACAAAAGTTTACTTACACATACTAATGACGCATTCATCTTCACTTTACACTTCTCAGCTGCATGCTTATTGCAAACATCTGTGTTGCTGAAACGACTGATATTACAACTCATTTATATGGTTTAAGACTAGCGATAGATGAAAGCTGGGTGTGAGGTGTTTTTTCCTCCCAAATTTCAAAAATAGTTAGTTTTATCTTTGTGCATTTTTCTGTGAGTGGGCTGAATCAGTGTCCTGTTGTGTATGGAAATAACTTCATGGGTAACTTCCAAACCACCAACATGGCACAAACCTTTTGTGCATCAGTACTGACTGACCATTGAGATCATCGAGTCCAACCTATTAGCTAACACCATCCCATCATCTAAATTGTGGCATTAAGTACCTAATACCATTCCCAATTCAAGTGTTTTCTTGCCATGTGCAAAAATGGTACACTTTCTCTCAAACAATGGTATGCTGGAAACCACACCCACCTCTGAAGTGAGCCTGACTGAATTTGCCTTGTATTCGTCCCTCTGGATGCTGAACGACTTGGCACAGATCCTGCCTGAAATACAGTTCATGTGGTCAACAGTGAAAGGGGATATTTCTCCTTGGCTCCCAGATCTGTCAGGTATTGTATGTATCTGCTTTTTGACCAGGTGATACTTCTGCTTTGTAGCTGCACTTAAAGTATTAAATTTCTGTGCTTGCATTTGGCAGGTGTTTGGCATGACATCCCTGGAGATCCTGGATTCAGGCTAATATACCAAAAAGGCTCTCACACAATCTTAAGATGCTTTCTCTCCTTGGCCATATATTTGTATTATTACTATTTGACGGCCTTCATTTATGCCATGCCGATTGTGTACTCTTCATAGTCACGTGGCCCTCTGGCTAGGCTGATGGACAACTAGGTGTGAGCAACTAAAGCCTTGGCCATAAATCACTTCATATCTAAGCTCTTTAGGCTGGTTCATGGCTGGCTTGCTTGGTTGCTGTGGTATATCTCAGTATTTACAGTAAAATTAGCAGGTTTGTGTATTCATGCCAAACTAGAAGGTGAGAAGTCAATTTTGAACGTGATGTATGATGCATCTCTCTCTCTAACAGCACTCACGTGCTACTCTGGCACAGCACTTACAGTATCATACACTGAGAACACTGAGACCACAAGATAAGCACTATAAAAAAAAATCTCCAAAAGCTTTAAAACACTTCCCACTCACACAATTCCCCGTCTCAAAAACACGGGTCAAACTTTGCATGTGAACCCTTCTGCAGGGCGTTTCATTTCATCACTTCTTTGCTTGATTGTTGCAGGGAAGAAGGGAAAACAGCTGACCAAAGAATGAAGAGTAAAGTAACCCAGCCCACTTACCTGATTAATGCTGGTCTCTGCAGTCACCAAAAAAGGGCTGGACGGTGCAGCAAAGCAGGGTGTGCAAGTGTGCTTGGAGGAACATTTGAATGAAATTGTCTCTCACTGCCACCTTCTTACAGAGATGCTCTGCAAACATGGCCCACTTGTCAAACAGCCAAACAAGGGCCAGCACTCACACAACGGCACAGGGAGCACTGACTCCTTTTTAGTCCTTTCAAAGAGAAGAATCCTGCAATAGAGAAACTATTGGCTTGAGGTATGCCTTCCAACCCTCCTATGTTATTTTCAGGGCTGAGTGCTGCAAACTGAAGAATGCTTCCTTTCCCCCCACCCCTTTTTGTAAGGTTATAATATTTATTTTGTGTAGACATCTACCCAGTTTCAGGTAAATTTCATGCCTGGAATGTCTAGATAAGTAAGTGCATGGTACTATCAGAAAGCAAAAATAAACATCATTGCAGGGATTGCTTCTTAAGTCTGAGGAGTTTTCGTGGAGAAGATTTGGTGTTTGTGTGCTATTGACAAAGATTTACTGCAAACACCAGATCTGGATTTTGTTGGTTTGTTACAATTTCTATCAGGTGTACTGTCTGTCATGCAAAGAAAATTGCCCTTATTGGGAAAGATGAGATTTACAGAGGTCTTCGCTGCTTTCTTTGTTGTCCCTCTGATTTCAGGTATGTTATGGATGAATAATATCCTACAACAAAACACAAAGATGATGGTAATTGAACATGCTAAATATTGGCAATGAAGTGAGCCTCTGGATTGCTAAGCAGTAATTCAACAGCACCCTCTTGAAGCAGAAGCATGCTGAACTATGCCATTCCCTGCTTCTTCCAGTTCCTACTGATGCTGATAACCATCTTCTTTCAAAGCACAGTGGGATGAAATGTAAAGAAAAAGCTAAAATAGCACACCTTGCCATGCAAACTCAAGTGCTAATCGGCTAAAGGCCATCTAGGAACAGAAAGTCAGAGCTATTATCTTCTTTCACAGTCCATACTGCCATTGCTGGGATGGGATTGCTTTGAAAACACACATGCAAAGTACATCCTCTTATTAACCCGTTTTTCTGCACTGAATTACACAGGAACACTGCCCTTCCCATACCCAGCTTCACCAGATCTGTTCAGATAGAGAATCAAACCAGAATTGATTCTTTTCAGAAGTTTGCTGAATTGACAGCTCAGAGAGGGCTACCACCTGCCTCACTCAGAGCACCAGCCCCTCACCCCCTGGTTTAGCTGCAGCAAATCATTCCAGGCAGCACTAGCTGGTGCCTCCTTGATTCCAGCTCACAGCTTACTCATTTGTCATAAATCCAAGTCCAGTTACAATAGCACCAGACAACAGTGTGGCTATCAGATGAGACCTTTTGAAGTTTCCAATGTGCTGAGAAGTTCCTCTAAGTAAAAAAGAGCTGAATATCTGAGACATGCTGTTTTATTCAAAAGAGAACTTGCATACTGACTAAGGTAAAAACACAATATTCCCGAGAATTCCTCCTCTTTGTTCCCCATGTGACATTTTCCTGTTAACTGTAGCATTGTCTACACCTCCAAGGGAAATACCCCAGGCTAAGCAGCAGATTCATACCTGGGTTTGGACAGCATGCTCCCCAGGCAATCTGAAGCAGAAGGCTTTGGCTTTTAGCAAAGCACTCAGAGACATGCCACTGCACAGCCTTATCCCAGCACTGGTTTTATCTCTTTGGTTTGGACAAATGACCCCCAGGGGCCAGGGCTGCAATTTGGTGTGTCCTGAGCCTGCTTCTGGTCACTGTGAAAGTAACCATTGCTCAGCTGCTTAATAAGAGAGCAGAGAATCTTGTGGAGCTGTCAAAGCAAAGGTCCTAGGGCTGAAGTCCTGTGGATACACATAACACACACACAAATCTGACTATTCCTGTCACCTAGATTTGTTGATCCACTTGTCTTTGTAAGAGATGAGAAGGTTGGGAGAGCAGACTTTTTCTCACAAGTGTCTTGATTTTACTTACTTGTCCCCAAGTGTGACAGGCCGCTTAGACAGCCATCACTCCCTCCTCCTGTGCATCTGCCTGGAGCACAAATGCCAAAATAAACATGCTAGATACAGAGGCGTTTCTCAGACTATTACAGAGCCTATTTTAACAGATGACTTATGTCTGTGGAGTAATGTATGTGGGAAACAGAGATACACTTCACACTTTTAGGAAGCTCAGAAAATTGTGGTACTTCTAGGAATACAAATGACATAGGTTTAAGTACACTAAGAATCTCTATTACCACCCCATTTAATTTCCTCATGCTTGGATTTCAATTCAGTTTCTCTACTATGTACCATTTAAATGTCTAACTGAAAAAAATATCTTTAATTACATTCATGAATATGGATAGTCCCTGGTTTCTGTTGTACAGGATTTTGTTTACACAGGCAATGGAAAGTTTGTTGTGGTTCACAGACACGGCAAACATTTCAGCAGTATTTCAGCTGTAAACACCAGTTGGTGAAGCTGTGCATCACTCACTCAGTGTAATGGTTATGCTAAGCACCTGCAATCTCTCTTGGGCAAATCTACGAGCTATTTTTTATTTAATAGTAAGCGATCAGCTGTAGAAGGGACATTTGCAAGTGTGAAAGCAAATGAAAGTGTGGGGGAGGAAGAAAGAGGGAAAATGATGAGTGCTTTACTGAAGATCTCAGCAAAATATTGTTTGTTACTAGACAGGATTTCTCACAACAAAATTATTTAAACTGAAGGGACATATCAGAGAGGGCAGTCAAAGCTGAGATCACAGGAGTGGACTCAGTGATAATGTGGATATGGACTATTTAGGAATACTACAGAATGGACTCTCCTAAAGATCATGGTCTATTTTTCAACTGACACCCACACACCAAAATACTGCCTTTATTTGGTGAAACCTAATAATCTAGTTCTTGTCGATTGTAGCTATTGAGGTCCAGGAGCTGACTGTTGTTTGTTTCTATAAAAGTCCACTCTCACCACTTTGAGAGCAAAATCTGAGGTTTGCAAGTACAGATGGATGGCACTAAACTCCATTGTGCCCTATATCCATAGATAGAGATCAACTATACTGAAAAGGTGCTGAAATAGAAAGAGCAAGTCTCTGGATAAGCCTGAAAGAGAGAAAGCAGCCAGTGTTGTTCTTTCCTATAAAGAGGGATGCGACATAAGAAAAAAGTTTGAATGTCACATGGGTTGAGATTTGCAGAAGGTGAGGAAAAGTATTCTCCAAAGGACATATTTTTGGAGCTGCTGTGGGAAATCTCTCTCTGCAGGCAGATCTTGCTGTGGGGGAAGCTCACACCCTGCCGTGAGGGAGGACTGGCCCATTTGGAGTTTAGGATAAACACTTGGCAGGAAAGCAAGCTCCATCAAGGATCTGTATCAGGACTGGGCATGCCAGTCCTGCAAAGATTAACACATATGCTCAGCTTTCTGCACATGAATGTTCCCACTCTAATTCATGGGTGTAAACATATGCGTGTGCACGGAATCAGGACCTCAGTACCTTTCTTCTCTCGATCACGTGGAAGTTTTCCTGACTGTAAACGTGCAAGAAGGGTTTTGAACAGAACTGAACAGCTTTTGCTGCTGGCCGGAAGTTTTGAGACCAGCACGCCGTCAGAAATGTGACTGGTCCATATGGCTGGTTGCCATGAGATTCCCTCAACAGAAGTGCCCCTGATAACTAGGAACTGTTTTATTTTCTTAATCTAATGTTTTGATTGCTGCAAAACCTGTTTCTCAACTGCTTAAATGTACCTTTATATAATGGGGAATTGCCTTCATCTAGATTCAACTACAGGTTAGCTTGTGGCATGTAGGAGCCATGTAAAACTAATTTGAGTAATTATTTTTTTATAGTTTTGTCCAAATTACTTAAGGTTGTTCACACTTACAAGGGAAATTTTTTTCTTACATATTCCTTTCTAAGCCCAGTTCATTGAAGATTTGATCAGATTTACGTCCTTATCAGTGTTCTGGTCAAGGGAATTCAGAACATTTTAAATCAGTGGATCATTACATGTATTATTTTTATTAGTATTCTTCTGACTGTGATATTAACCTGTCTAAGACCATTTTGTTATAGCTCACCTGGTCTGCTACTGAGCTGCTGGAGCATGAATTTTGAAGCAAAATAATTAAATGAAATGTGGTCAGAGTGACCAGTTCTTCCAGCATTGACAGTTTTGATATTCAGACCCAGTATTTGTAGTTCACCAAGAAATTTCCTTGATAGAAGGGATTATTTGTGTGCTGACCAACGTGTTGTTTGCAATCATGAACAGAAAAGCTGTACAATGTACAGCAGGAATTAGTTTTTCTGGGTCTTAGCTGGTTAAGGCTTTAACCAAGAGCATTCCTCCTGTGTTGGGAAACTGAGGTCTCTTCACCAATTACTGCTGCCTTTTTAGAGTCAGAGATGGGGAGGGGGGAAACAACTTTGAGGATTGGATTCTACAGATGATTTGACTGAATCATGAGTAAATCAAAAGGAAAGATGAAAAGAATTCCTGGGAAAGTATTTATAAACCCAGAGGACTGAATGACATGCATCCAAGATTGCTAACAGAGCTAATAGAGGGAAGTGCGATACCTTCAACAGTGATTTTTGAAAGTTCATGGAGAACAGATGAGGTGTCAGAGGATTTCAGACCCACAAAATACAGCACTCCACTGGGTTATAAAAAGGGGCATCCAGGAATTTACTAACCAATTGATTTAACTTCAATAGCAAATAAACTATGTAAGGAGTCATAAAGGAGACATTATGAAACTTTAGAGAAACCCAGAATCATAAATAATTGGGTGGGAAAGGGCTTTAAGAGGTCATCTAGTAATCTCATCTGAAACCTCCTAAGAGTCAACATTCAGCAAAATATGGTACTTGGATTTACACAGTTCAGCTGTCCCTCCCTACACACCCGAGAAGAGCATTCAGCCATTGCTTGGGGAGGGGGAGCATTCCTCAAACAGAGCCCAATTTAAATGCACAGCTTGGTCTCTCCATTGAGCAAAAATCCTCAGAGGTGACAGGAGAAAACCAGAGCAGCTGGCATGGAAAAGGAAAGCTGTTAAAGTTGATGATCCTCTTTTTCAAATTAATGTGCTCTGGACAGAGACCCAAATGATAGATCATCTGTGGGGCGAACTCTGGTAACACAAGCAGCTAATGCTGGTGTGGAGGGGCTGGCGGGGAGAGCGTTCTAGTGAAGGGAAATTGTAAAGGAAAGCCTGTAGGGAGGTCAGCCTGCCTTACTGGAGAAACAGGAGAGGCTGCAGCCAGCCCCAGGGGGAGGAAGAGTTGTGCTGCCTCCGAAAGTCCCATCTGAGCGGAGGCAGGTGAGAGGAGCTGGCTGCAGAGGTGTCATTTCTCCCTTGCCTTGGGCTGGGCATTCCTGAGGCTACCTAGAGCAGTATCTGTGTGCCCTCATGGAGGATGCACAGCCTCCACAGTGGGGAAGGAGCCCACGGCCGAGGGTGGTGGCAACCAGGGCACCCACCATCAGCCGTGCAAAGTCTAACACCACCTCGGGGTGGCCAGCAAAGGGAGCTCTGCCATGGCTGGGGAAAAGGATAAAAGGGACTTTTCTTTAGGGCTTGAAAGACTCCTTAACCATTAATTGGAACGTTTTTAAACTTTCAACTCATGCTTCTGTGAACTTTTATGTAGCTTCAATCCTTCACTGCAATGTTAAATGGTAACTTCTGGGTCTCAAGTATTGTGCTGAGCTTAGCAGAATAGCTCAGGACATCCAAGGAAATACTGAGTGACATGTCAGATTAGAAAATTAGGATGGGGCCTCTGGTGTTCAGCCTAAAAGGCTGAATTGCATCCTGACCTTGACAGAAGACCACTAATCCTGAAGCACCAAGCTGGCAGCGTGGTACAAGAGCTTTACCTCTGAGGTGAAATCCTGCAACTTTCCTTGTGCTCACACACAGCTGCTCACCAAAGCCAACCAGCCAAATTGCCTAAATACTGACTAAAGTAGCAAAACCGTGACTGCAGAACTTATCTAAGACTTTGCCAAGCCAGTCCATGTGTATTTTCCTCTTAAATGCAAAATGGCACGAGGTCATTTTGAAAGGGATGAGAAAAAAAAGAACAGAAGTTTGCTTGTCATTAGACATAGATAGTAATAATCAAAAGCAATAACCAAACCATGTGAGGAAATTGAATACAGACAAACCACAATGCTAAATGAGAGAGGAGCACCAATTATGTGCAACAGAGCTCTTATTATATGGTGCTCTGATTACCTTAAATTATATTTTTTAACAGACATCCATTTTTTATTTTTACTTCTAAAACAGGTGAAGTTCTTTTCAAGTATTGACGTCAGCTAGGCTCATCAATTGTTCCTGTAATAGCTCAACTACCACTACAGCCACAAATGCTATGAAAGAGCTAAGTACTCCCTGCACAAAGGGGATTCAGTCTGGTCATTGCCACAGAACATGTGCACGGCCCAGTCTTTCACAGTGTAGTAATTGATATTGATTTTGTGTGTAGAGGTTCCCTCCCTCTGTGCACTGGTCTTTACTTTATATATATATAAAAAAAGGTAAGTTAAAGACATGATGATCTATCTTGAAAATAGATCTAATTTTTTTCTACTTTAGAAAATGCAGTGAGTTCAGTACTCATGAGATATGCTGGACCAAGGCCATGGCAGACCTTCAGCATGGTCCTCAGGAGAGCAGGTCTCCATATGGGACTGCCTGCACCTCTTAGCAGTGCTGTTGGGGTGATCCTTTGGGTCAGCACAGCAGCACGACACACACTTCTCTTTGGCACAAGAGTACCATGACCCGTTATAACCTGGATGGTGGCCACCAGCTCTTTCAGCCATCAGCTGGCAAGGTGGCTGCCAGTTCAGTGTCCCTGGTCACATCCAACCCCTGCTGTGTTCCAACCCGTCCCTCACATTATTTCCTGTTCGGTCTCTCCTTTATGTTTTGACCCTTAATTATTACTAAGTCTGCATCCTTTTTTCTCACAGCAGTCCTGGATCACACTATTTATTTATCATTGCTCTTATTTTGTTTTAAAAGACATCCAAAACTTGGGGATGGGGCAGAAGTGGAATGGGAGCGGTGGATGCTACCAGGAGCGCGTGGTAATGGTTCAGTGGAAAGCTTCAAGCTGTGCCAGGCTAAGGAAGGCCAGGAGAGCTGTAAAGCCCAGCCAGCTCCAAGGGGACACTTGAACTGCCTGGAAATCTACTGAAAACACTGAAATGACACTTTTGCTTCTTTCCTGTTTATCAAATGAATCTAACTGGAGTTTTACTTCCAGGTGTGGAAGGTTTCTACTAACAGGAGGTTTCATGAGGCACCACAGAGGAGGGGCTGTCTGGAGGCTACTGGCAAGGTGGCCGTGCTCAGGTGGCAGAGGGCAGCGATGGGGGGTGCCGAGGGCTTGCAGCACTGCACAGCCCTGCAGCTTTCCAAAGCCATGTAGAACCACCTCGAACTGACTGTGCCTGCTGCTGCTGCTGGAACCTGAACCCTTGGATTCATTCACTCCTCCTCTGTACCTCGAGATTGCACATTAACCAAAGCATCTTCACTGGCCACAGGTTTCAAGTGCCCTTCGATGCAGTTTTAGTTAAGGTACCATTGTCATTTCTGGCAAGTACCTTTCATACACACAAGCATACCTGTTCCACCTGACTGCTGCGCTACCTAAAGTCAGAGGCTCAAGATGGCAGCTATCCAAGCCTTATTGATAAAAACAAATGTTTTTGAAGGCCCTTGGAAATGAGCTTTCCCGTAAGATGTCCAGTACCTCTTGCTTGCAGCCGGAACTAAAAGTACTCCAAACACAGTTCAGGCTTTTGTCATTCCCACTGCCCATGGGAGCAGGATGTGCAGAGGCACAGGATCAGAGGATTTAAAAAGTTCATTCAGGACCAAACACTGTAAGCTTCCCTTTCAGTTATGACTGGGAAGTTTGGCTTTTTCTGACTCTTCTCTGGCTGGTGAGATGCGGGAGTCAGAGCCTCAGGCATCACTTTGATGCCCCTTTCCTTCTATTTTCCTGCAACTCTGAATCCCAATGCCTGTGACCACAAACTGGCCATGCCTCCCTGCTCCTGCCCAGCACAGCTGAACATCCCTACAGCATCTGTGTCCCAAGCTCAGCAGCAGGGCCGCTGCCAAATGAGACCAAGAGAGCCCTCATTCGCCTTTGCCAGAGCAAGGCCAGCACAAAAAGGATTCCCAGCTGCAGCTGGTGGCACCAACATCAATTGTGTCTCACAAGATAAAGAGCAGGGCAAACTGGATTTATTGCATCCTCCCCAGGATCTCTAAGATTCAGGTCAGGATATTAACCAAGTCTACCTTGCCCAAAAAGGCTATAAAACAAGATTAAACATTTCTTCTTTCTATTCACTTTTCTCAATCTAGGATGAAAAGCACTTCTTCCTGAAACCTGAAATCTTGCTGATAACACTAAAGTTTTAACCCAAGCCGTGGTGTGATTTGGAATGAGGTGGTGACCATGTATATAAGATGAAGAAGATACAAAGGTTTCATTTCCTACAAATTAATTCTCTACAAGCTGTGTAAACTTTCTTTCATATAAACAAAGTCTTTACAGACAAAGATGTTAGGGTTTTTCCTCTTTCAGTTATTTAGAGAAAAAATAGAAATGTAATTTTGCTGTCTAGGCTCTTCAGCCCATACCAGCAGACTGGGAGTTGCCCTGATTGCCTTCCGCAGTGCACTTCCTCATGTTCTGACTATAAAACAAATGTAAATAAACTTGCAAAGAAACAACCGGATATTACTAAGCAGTTTCAAGTTTCTACCTTAAGTTGACACTAATTTGTATTTATCTCCCCAATACAGATACCATCATCTCACTACAAATGGGCAACAAACAGGAGCCAACACAACTGCCCATGACAGTACCATTATGTCATCTTCTTTCCCATCACTCTTCCATCCCTTACTTCAGTGAGATTCCAAAACTCAGGTCTAAAAATGCATCAAATGGTAATTCTTCAAAAGAGAAAGTAATCCACACAACCAGTTCAGTGGCCCAGCTCCGGTTTGTGTATTTGCTCCCAGACTGTCCCAGCCAAACATGGAGGCAGGGAAGGAAGCTGCCAATTCGCTTTGCTCTCACTATTGCACTTTGGGTCTGGTGAAGCCTTTTGAGAGGAGAGTGGAGTCATCCCTCTTCAGAGGGCCCAGTGACCCCACACTTTGGAGGAGTATGAGAAGAGACAGAGGTGATTGCAACACCCTGAGGGGTGGTATGCCTCCTGGAAGGAGCAGGGAGCACCCTGAAGCCAACCTCAGAGGTGGTGGAGATGTTGTGGCTTACAGGACACAGAGGAGTGGGCTGGAGGCTGTAACACAGAAGGCACTAGACTCAAAAACAAGACTATGGGAAGAACCTGTCCTCCAAGGACATGAAAAGAGCACTTAATTTTAACCTGAGAATTTTTCTACAAAAAGTCACTCTGCTGGAGCTTGTTTTCTGACAAAACATGGTGCCAGGGAGTCCCTGGGAGATTCCTCATGTGGACACTTTCAAGAAATACTGCAGGTCTACCAAGGGACCTGACTCAGGCCAAACAGACAAACAAATCATTATGGTCAAATATAAAAGTACCATCAGAAAACAACAGTATAATCCTTTAAAAATATTCCTGAGCACTTAATTCCCTCTCATATTCAAATGTCCATAGAACCAATTAGAAATGCTATTTTCTGTTACTTGTTTTCCTTCATGGTATTACTCCATACCAGTACATTGCATGCCATTTAAGAGGAAGAGTGTTTTCAACTATCAGAAAAACGGGTTTTGTCTCATTAATGCCCCATGCATACCTAAAAATAAACCCAGCAGATTTAAAATGAATGCTCGCTATGTTTGCCTACCACCAAAAAATGTCTCCATACCAAAGACACGTTTTCCCAGAGAAATAATGGATGCCTCCTCAGAATGATGCTGTTCAGTAAATTAAGCAGAAAAAATGTCACTGAGAGGTAGTGATGTCTGGCTGGTTCTGGAGTACTTGGGAATTACATCTAGAGGGCAAAATTTCAGAGCAGCAACTTCTAGAGAAGAGACTTTGCATCAAGAATAAAATAAACAGAGGAGATGTTGTCAGTACAACCACCTGTACTTCAAACAAAAACCTAATTGAAAAATACTACTGTTACCCAGTTCTCCCTGTGTTGATTGTGTGCTCTTGGTCACACGTCAGAGGCTCATGTGAAGGCAGAGCTACCACATTCTATGTCACTGCTGTCTGTAGCCACTCCTTCTCAGGACAGACACAAACAATCTACAGCTAAGACCCCAACTCAGCTATTTGCCTTTTTTTTCTGTCTTTGCCATATCTCTCCTCAGTGACTCTAATACCTGTTTCAGGCAGTATCAGTGATCTGACTTTCCAGCTTCAACTGGAAAAAAAATGTAAAATACCAGCAGTGAGAATAGATGCCTTAATACTGCTGCTCCTTAAAATAAAGCCAAATATGTATTAGAATCTGATTTCTCACTTTATTAGGTAGTTTATCGTTTAGGCTCCATTTTCCAACCTGGTTTGTTACTTCAAGATAAAGCAGTTATGTCCTCAGATGTGATTGCACTGTAAAACTCCAGACAGAGCTGTGCTGGTCATACTATAGCCAGCAAAACCAGAGCTGTTATGCTTGACAATTGAGGAGAGCAGTATCGAGTGCCTGCGCTATCCCTCTGTTCTGCTGCTCCCCAGATCTCCCTGAAATGGCACAGACCCCAAACCAAGGGAGAGAGCACCAGGTCTGCCACAAAGAGCAGGGAGGACAACGAGGCCAAAGGCAATCCAGATCAAAGAGAGCCACAGGCACGAGAATGAAGGGGATGGTAACTCATGAGGAAATCAGGTGAGAAAAAGGAAAGTAAATCTTCCTCTCAAGAGCTACTAAGAGTTTTTGCCTGACAAAGGGAGAAGCCGGGCAGCAGCACAACTGCACCCCAAATCACATGGTCCCAATTTGTGGCTTCCCTGCTGCTGGGGTGCAGCATCTGGCTGGCCCCTCACCTGGTCTGGGGGGCTCAGGCTGTTTCCAAGTAGAACGAGGAATTGAGGACTCACCAAGCCCACCTGCCTGCAGGTGCTTATGTCGCAAGCAGGATCCTGCCAGCCAGCAGCTCCTCACCCCCAGTGCCAGGTCCAGGCGGGAGGAAAGGCAGCAACTGGCCACCTGCCAGCACATCTTGCATTGCCTCAAATCCAGTGTTCTGACTACACGTCCTGTTCAGTATGAAACAAATCGACTGGAGGAAATGAACAGGATTTTGCTTTTAAAAGTATTGTGTCAGGTACATTAACAGTTCTACCATACGTGTTACTCAGCTCTTCGGAGAGTGCTTGGGTTTCATTTCTGCTGTAATTTTATCAGCATCTCGCTTCAAGCCTCTCTTTGGCTTTCCTGCTACTTAATTTATTTTCCTTTGCAGTCATATATTGAACCATCTACAATGCTCTGCTGGCTGCTGAACCTCTGGAAACACATCACACCAAAGTGTTATAGTGAGTCACCTATGGCTCTTGTTTGCAGTTTTTACTCATGTAGCAAACACTAACTCTGTGTTTAGGACCTATTACTCCAATGATTGCTCTTTTTTAGCTTAGCAGTTACTGAGCACAGATAGTAAAACTGAAGACTTCTGTGGTGGAATAGCAGTCATTTGTCAGGTTTTAACAAAATTTCTGAGATGGAGGTGGCACACAGAAAGCAAGGAGCTATTGCCTAGTTATTAATACAATAAAGGTGAATATAAACCCAGCTGACATCTCGGGAGCAGCATGTCATTAAGGGGGTGCTGCAGCAAGCCACTGAGCAGGATCAGTTCAGCTCCCCCAGCATCAGTGCTGAGGTGAATGTCATTCACCCTATTTATCAGTGACATTATTTATTCTGTGTTATTTATTGGTGGAATATGTGAATTTGACAGCAATCTGTGAATGACAAGGAGCTAAGAGGTATATCAAATATCAGGAGCCATCCATCATAAATGTAGATGATTTAAACAACTCGGAGATTTGTCAGAACAATGAGACATGAACTTCAATGGAAGTGGGGGGGGGGAAAAAAGCAGATGTCAGACTACACCTGGGGCAGAAGACAGATAAGCCAGGCTCACTTCTACAGACCAGGAGTGAAAGGAGGAGGTTGGCTGCCCATGAGTGCTGTCACAGCCGTCACACTCTCACAGTAACACTAAATTCAAGAAGATAATTCTTGACTGGAACTGGGGGTATGTAAAGTCAAGGGAAACTGAATTTCACGGCTTCAGGGAAGAGGTAAGGTGGCCCAGAGCTATGCATGTAGCCTAGCTGGTACTGCTGCTGCTCCCAGGGAGGAAGGGGATGTCTATTTTGGGATCATCTGTACCTTCCCTTACCCATAGCCACTGCCACATATGCTCTGATGCCATCTCATGAGGCAGCTGCTGCTCTGGCAGCACTAGCACTGACAAAGTGGGCAGCCAAACTACAGCTCCTTAACTTGGGCATTGCTCTGTATTTGCCAGTGTGTAGAAGAAGGCAGAAACACACTTCTAAGAGTAATTATTGATCCCACAGGCTCATTACAGCTGCCTTAACTCCCCCTGCAGTGATTATGAGCAGCTAGAGTGTTTTAAACAGCAGGGTTGTGTCTACATGTCTGCTAAGTGACATTTAAATGAGTTAACTAGTACCTGTGAGGAGATGCATTTTTCAACGATGGCCTTTTTTTTCCCCCCTCCTCTTTGGCACAGAGGAAGGCAGCAGACAGACAGCTTCCTTCCACCCTGGGCGGGCTAGGAAAGATCCACGTCTCCCTGGTGGTCTCCCTGCACCTCGCTTGTCCTCCCATCTCCAGCCTCAGCACACCCTATCAGAGCAGGAAGGGCTGCAAGGGGAAAGGAAAGGATTTTGGTTGCTTCAAGACCTGGAATGGCTTTTTCTGGCCTGGGATAACGCCAGGGTCCCTGGAGGACTAACTCCTGCCCCTGAACTCCAAAATTCAGAACAGCTTTAAGATAGCTCAGATTTGGGGGCCAAAACTGGCGGCCCCCAAAATCAATAATCAGCTTTGAAAATATGCACCTCAAAGGATCTTGGCTGAAGCGGGGGGGACGCTGTCACGAATAGATCACAAGCACCCTCTGTTCAAATGCTCTGAGAGTACTGGGTGTCGCAACTGAAAGAAAAAAGGCTCCCAAGAGCCGGAGCTGTGGCGCAAAAACAGCCATCTTGCAGAAACTGGGGAGAGATATTAAATGTTAACCACTCCAGGGAGTCAGCAGGTGTTAAATAGAGTCATTAATTTAGTCTGAAATGGGGGAGTCCTGTCATCAGACGACTTCTGTCCCGTAAGGAGGGGACGGACATCGGCCTGACGAGGTGTCCGAGGAAATGCTTTTCATCAGGAGAGACATATGAGAATTAAAGAACAGCTGAGAGCATTGCTCAGGAAAGAAGGTCATCTCTAACCGGACCCTCAACTGTTTGCAGGGAAAAATCGCTTCACTGGAAAGAAATAAAGGTGGTCTCAGCTGAAACTACCACAAGGGGCCCAACACTGAGGTTCTGTAAAGCGTACGAACCCAAATAACAAACAAGAGGTGGGGAGGGATCTCCAGCAACGGCCCGTGGGGCCTGAGGAAGGAGGGCGAGCAGCACTGGCGGGCCGGGGCTGGAACCCAGAGCCGCCGCGGCCTCCATACAGCCCTGCCCACAGCGCAGGCACAGCCCGCTGCTGCCAGTCAGACGGTGCTGAAAAAACTACGGTTCCAACCCAGCAGTGTCCGCGAGATGGGATTCACACTCTGCACTGACCTGTGCCGCGTCAGGGACCACGGGGAAGGCGGCTGGGAAATCTCCCAGGGGTCTGTCCCAAAAGGTGGGTGGGAAAACATCTGGGAATAGACCCTCTGTGGGATCTTGAGGGTGAATTCACAGCAGCAAAGGATCCCAAGAGGATCTTGTGGAAAAAATAAAGAGCCCTTCCCCCTTCAATTCTGGCAGTTTCCAGATGGGAAACTGAAATGAAACTTTTTTGGAAATGTTCAGAAACCTTTTGAACCTCATTAGTTTTCATTTCGTATGGCTCCGCACAAAGAAGTGCATAAACCTGCAGCTCTTTCAGATGAGATGATGTAACGTGCAGATTATATCGATCAGAGCGGGCAGGGGAGCATTCATCTCAGCATATTTTAACAAAAGAAGTCATCTTATGCAGCCTTTACAATGCTTTCTTATTTCAGGGGTCATGGGAGCTGCATAACACCAGGTCTTCACAGCCTCAGAAACCAAATTACTTAATTTTGAGGAAACAATACCTGCATGCAATTAAGTTCTTAACTTTACTCATGTGAGTAGTTTGAATTAGTGCATGGAGAATACTTGCAGGCTTTCAACTGCACATGTGTAAGTTTTGGCAGGGCTTGATTGTTAACCATGTTAATCTTGAAGCCTTGCTTTCTTTGTTTTCAGCAGCAAGCCTAGAAAAACCATATATATGCTATCAACATTGAAAACCCTGTAAAATCAATTTTGGAGAACTTCAAGGAAATCAAAGGAAATGTGATAAAATTAAAATGCTCCCACTTAAATAAAATTTTATTTCCCTTCCAGTAACATACAATATTTAACTAAAAGTTTTAATACATTCAGTAAAACATGAGCATATTATTAACCTCCTCAGAACGACACGATTTACTGTAAAGTCATTACCATTCTGTTCACTCATGTCTGGCCTCTTTGTTTCAAGTCTGTTTTCCCAGCTTATAGTATCAGGTCAACAGACTCTAACATTAATGAGTAATGCGTCTGGAATCTTTCCTTGCAACACCAAACCCCAGACCAAGCTCAGGCAGAAGGGCCATGCTGTGAACAGGATGGGAAGCAGCTTCAGCTCTACCTCCTCTTTCCATTTTCCATCCTGTCCCACTTTCCCTTGCGAGAGAGAGCTCCTACATAGGCTGCTGTCTGTCCCTGAATTCATTTCCTCCTCTCACAGCTCTCAGAAATAGCATCTGGACTTTTGGAAGTCCAAATCTGCCCTTTCTCAGGGTCTAGTAGACAAAAACACCGTCACTGTGCTTCCCATGTCCGGTGTTCAAAATCTGCAAGTGACCACAGCAGTCCTGAGACAACCAGAGGGGATCTACTTCGTTAACTAAGTATTTTTGTAATTTCTGAGGTGCTGCCCAAGGTTAACTCAGTGAAGTGAGGGTGTGCCCTGCTTCTTGCTGTCTGCCCAAGCTGGAAAAGAGCACCTCTCAATCAGCAGAGCTTTACTGGCAGTGCTGAAGGTGTCACAGTGCCGGAGAAGAGCGTTGGTCTCTTTCCTCAGCACGTTAAAATTCAGGTTTGGGGGAAGTGGGGTGTCCTTCTGAAACTTTCTGTCAGTAAGTTCAGTGTTTTAAACAGATATTAGCAAATAAAAACCAAGTTGCGTGAAAAGTGTCAGTTCTATTTTTGCCAACTAAAATAGAACAGGAAATTGTATGCTTAACATATGTGGAGAACTGCAAAACTGAACCACAGATATGTAACACTATTATTAAGAATGGTAAATACAGTTGTGGAGGTGAAATGGATTATGCCTCTGGATGTTTCCTTTAATGTGAATTCCAGCTATGAACTTGCTTTGCTTATGAAGGTGAATAGAAGGATCCTTATGACAACATTAGGAAACAGAATTGCATTCTTACAAGTCAGTCATGTATTTATCCAATGCCTTTTACGAGAAAACAAAGGTATTATGGTACACAAACTAAACAAATGGTTTCTAAATATGCTAATTTCAGAAACGCACCAACAGTGTTGATAGGAAAGACCCGAATATGAATGGCTTGCAAACCAAAAAAAGAAATCTCAATCTAAGCTGCTAAGCCACAAGCTGTTTTAAATGATGTCCGGAATCCGGATGAACCAAAGGCTGTCACACCCTAGATGTGAATCATAAGTGCAGGTCTCCTTTGGGATGCCCTGGAAAGCCCCATGCAGAAATCACAGCTCCACCAAGGTCTGAGCCAGGGGACTGCTCTGCTGAGCGTGCCCAGATGCTGCTGCCCCAGGAAGGTGACCCTGAGCACATGTGCCTGGCCCCCTCCTCTGCCAGCAGGGAGCCTGAAAAACACTGGTGCCAATATTTTTATTTATCAGAAGAGAAGATTCTGGAATTTTTCTGTTTGTTCTTAGAAAGCACTCATTTTCCTAAAGAAACAGCCAGACCTCTTTCCACAGCTCTGAGGCTCAGGCTCAGTATTTCCACTCTAACTTTTTTTCCCAACAAACGGTGTAGTTACTTGAGCAGCTAAACCTCCGCTTTCCAGTCACCAGTTTAGCCAGCACCAAGAGAGGGGCGCTGCATGGAACAGATCATACACCTGGGAGAGGCAAGCTGCTCAACCCTTCCATCATCCTTTTTTTAAATGAGGTGGAACAAAATAGAAGCAAGCACTTTTTGTACCTATCAGTTCAATCAACTCAAAGCTCCAAAAGAAGGGAGTCCTACTCTTAGATGCTCTGCCAAAAAGACACAGCATGACATGGACCAACAGAGGTGGATTTCTATAAGAGCTTCAATTTACTATGCAAAAAACCACACTAACTTTCAGGAAAAACAGGGTTTCAGGCAGCATCCTTAAGAGGACGGAGAAGGGAGAATGGAGACAGCATATGCCAAAAGCAATCTGTGAGAATTTCTCCTCCAAATCCCAACTGCCATATCCATCACACAGGGACAGAGCAATGCTGAGTGCTCCTGGTACACTGGCAGTCACCACAAGCAGAAATTGGCTGTTTCTCGGGGACAGCCCTTAGCCTTTGCTCTCCTGGCATTAAGCTCATACTCAAAAATTATGATGGCACAAAAGAACTTACCTGTGAGAAAACAGAGACCCCAGCAGAGCTAATTTGCCACTGCTGATGCCAGCAAGTCAGCTGGCCCCCAGCCCAAGGCGTTGCCAAGCCCATGGGTACTCGTGTGACTGGGATGAGGACCCTCTTCCCAAAATATGTGCCAGGGAAGCTTAAAGTTGAGGGCTACTAATCTAATTTCTTTTCAGACTGGTAATTTGTGACTCACAGACAGGCATCTATTTTTAGGGATGGCTTCAGCCAGCTCCAAATGGAAATGCAGCAGACTGCGGCCTCCAGCAATTGCAGCCACTTTTACCACCCAGCTCCTGATGTGAGTCCTTTGGCCAGTGCAAGGCAGGCAAAGGCTATTACTGTGCACTATTGTAATTACATGTTCTGACGTGTCAAGGTTAAACCCACCACACAGGTTATTTTGAATTATACAAGAAATGCTTTGGCTGTGCACTGTTTTCCCCCTCCCTGCCTGCTCAAACACATGCTGGGAGCCTTTTCCAAACCACCCCGTCACCATGCGCGGTGTCTTCCAGCACGGACTGTCTGATATGCTCTGAGTCAGCTACGTCCGACGAGCCACAGCTGGCCTGGAGCTAAGCCAAAGACTTTTCCCTTCAGTCTTGTTGCACAATGTGATCTAAATACCCAGTCCCATCTAATTTGTTTCCTTCTTGGGTTTAAGGAAACTGTATTTCACTTCGTGAGGTCTCCTGTTAGGGAAACGTCATAAGGTCAGTGTTCAAAACCAATTCAGACAGCAACACAAATAAACATGGATTGGAAAAAGAGACATAGTCAGGAAAAAAAAAAAAGCCTAACAAACATTTATGACTAGACTATCGCTTTCATTAGCATCATGCTGTGGAATTTAAGTTTCATCTGTTTCTAAGAAAAATATGAACGAAGCAATGTATAACCAAGGAGGGAATTCTTACCTGACTGTGTCCTGGTTTCAGCTGAGGTTAAGCCACAACACTGTGCAACCTTTTTCCTCTTGCAAATTTTTCAAGATAATCTTTTACTAAAATTTGTTTTTTTAAAAAAAATAAAAAATCAAAATTTTTGGACTGACACTGAATCACTTAAATTGTTTAAGGTAAAGACTGCCAAGATGTTTGAAAGTCAGTTGTGGCAGAGACTACATTAAGAAGCAGCCCAATATGTATTTTTTTCACTATCTTTATTTTTACTTCATCCTGACAGACAGAACTTCTTTGGAAAAGCCATCATATTTCAAAAATTACTATTTTAGAACTTTAAAAAGCTGTAGTGTGATCTAAAAATGGAATTTGATTCTGGTGACACAGAATTTTGATAAAAAATCATCTCTGCCCAAAAAATAACAAAACATTAAAATTCTAATTTTTTTTGGCTCAAATTTTGAAGCAAAATGATTTTTTAACACATGCATGTATACTTTTCTAGTATTTTATTCATATTCTAGTAATGGCTTTCATTTTGAGGGACAACATATAAATTAATTTTATTTGCAAATTACATTAGAAAGGGGGATCTATGCTGTGATTCTCATAATGGTACAAACAATTTACATTGCTTCAGGTTGGTTGTGTGCTTGCAAGATCCCTGAAATGACACCTAAACATGGAGTAGAAAACCAAAAGGTCTCAGCTGTGCCACACACAGTCACTAAGGGATAAATGCACCTGTCCCAAGTGGAAAAAGCTAATGTCCACCTAACAAAAAGGAAAAGAAATATCAGTTTCCTGCCATCACACCTGGCAGCCCAAACCCAAGAAAAGGCCGGGAGAGTGTGCAAGACACTGCGGCACAACATCAGTGTTTCTTGAGATTTTCTGGAATGTTTTTGGGCTCCTCTGTCCTGCACAGTCCATGGCTGCTCCCTGCCTTGGTGGGGGCAGCAGCTCTGAGTGCCCACCGAAGGCGCTGTGCGCAGTGTCCCTGCGCAGCATCCCAGGACACACGGCAGGAACATAAACGATCACCATCTAAAATGACTGTTTGTTTTATTTTATGCTCCTTTTCAAGATGCCCTTTGGAAACTGCTAGTCAACTGGCAGATGTTGTCCCTAAAACTGGTGTCACTGCTGTGAGGAGGATGGCACCATCAAGAAGAGATGATAATGGCACTGAACTCAACTAGCACCCTCTGTAAAACCCTTGATGTGAGGTGAAGGGCACTGCTGAAGCACAACTTCCTTGTCTAGAACAACCCGTGATGACCCACACAGTGAGTTTGTGAAGGTTTCAGACCACCCTTTGTCACAAGCCCGGGTGACAGCCCAGGCTGGTGCAACGCACAGGCTTCCTGCCTGTCCTGTTCTTCCTCTGCTACCTGACCTGGGAACTCTCATGCTCCCTGCCCTCAGAGAAGCAGGCATGATCATCTTTCTCAGAGATTATAACTGTACCCCAACTTCTATCCAACACAGATCTTCCACTGGTGACCAGAAAGGGAAAAAAGGATAACAGAAATCATCCTACCAGAAGTTTCAAAATCCAGCAGATTCCACGCCAGGGTGGAGAGCTAGTTCCAGTCTGACTGGTCCTCTTATTTATTTGTTTAAGGGCTACCCCAGCAATAAGCAGGGAAGAATTCCATCCCCATGTAGGAGTGTGCTGCCAAGTTCCTCTGACTTGCAACAAGACTCACCAACATTTCCTGGTTCCCTCCATCCCCAAATGCTAGCAAGAAAACTATTCAACTCCTCACAGCAAACAGCAAGATCTTTCATGCCTCAAAGGCATAATTTAATACGGGAAACAAATTTACCTTTTCATTGAAAACTCTACTTTTAGTGTAGCCAACTGAACATATTTCCACATAAACTGGTGATAAATGGAGAGGAGGAACTTGCAAAGAGAAGTGCCAATTTGCCTGTGCCTGAATCAAAGCAGCTGCTAGCTGCAAGCATTAGGGCAGCAGCATGCGCAGAAGCACATTGTTCAAAAGGAGTTCCTATCGCAAAAATAAAAGCTTGCACATGGTGAAAATGAGGTATAAAATCTTACATTCTCTTCCTCATTAGCACAGTGGGACAGTAATATCAGAGGTGTTAACTGGCAGGTGTGTTCTTAGAGAATCGATCGCTCCCGTTGCACGGTGCAGCTCAGAGAACAGAAATCAGATGCAAAAGTGAACATACACCAGGTCTCTTTTCACTCAGGTTGGGTCCTGTAGCCACAAGGTAATAATGTGAGTAATACGTGCTGTTCAGTAGCTCAGTAAAACCTTCTCTCATGGATTTTAACTCTTGCAGAGGCACAATATGATTTCTAGAGGTCAAGTTCAGTCCTTAGAATAAGAGGCAGGGCTGAGAAGCATTGTGTTCAGTGTAGACAGCAGCAGTGAGCACATGCATGCAGCAGGCCTGGCTCGTGTCCCCAGGGCTTCCTAACACACTGACATCCCCAGACTGCACCAACAACGTGGGTTGGTGCTACCAGACCCTTCCATCCCAACAGCACAAATAAGGTGAGAAACAGGTTTTAAAAGGCGCCTGGAGACATTTCCAGGATTGCAGCCTTTAAAATTCAGCTTGGAAAGGCTCCAACAGATTAGGAGGATCCACTCCATGGAGATGACCATGGTAACCCTTCTCAAGGGCTGACCCATTTGTTTCTCTCTAGATGAATCACTTTTGAGACAGCTCAAACACAAATCCATCTTGTTTATATATACAAGTCCAGAATTTACTAATTTATAAAAATAATAAGAAATTAACAAGTCCAGTGATCAGCCTTAGAAATAATCAATCCCACTGATTGCAGCTTTCCCTCTGTCACCGTTTTGTGGCTAAGAAGTGATTACTATGACTAGTAAACAACAACTTTGTTGATGTTACAATGCCAGGCTCACTCCAAACTATTTTCCTTGCAATGAAATGCTTTTCATTCTTTGTTCCTTTCTTAAAGTACTTTTTCTGTGCACAGGAAAGAATCTACACTATTCTTTGAATGAGTCAAAAGATATTGCTCCTATAACCCATGTGTGCTCACCATGCAGTGGAAAAAGTGCCCTTTTCATGATTGTTGTGTTGTTTTTTGTTGTTGCAATGAACCAGGTCTTAAGATGGT
Source organism: Serilophus lunatus (assembly GCA_013399895.1). Lineage (NCBI taxonomy): Eukaryota > Metazoa > Chordata > Aves > Passeriformes > Eurylaimidae > Serilophus > Serilophus lunatus. The sequence goes on along the minus strand of VXBA01004424.1, from coordinate 89,159 downwards.
GAAAGGAAATTGTTGCCAAGTTGGCAAGCCCCTACACCAGCACTAGAACAGAATCTGATTTCAGAGTTTTAAAGAAAATTGGGGGATACAGGAAACATTGTCTTGGATTTCAACATGCCAGAAGCAGACTGATTTGGTGCAGGAGGATGCTGTCACCCACTATCAGCCAGCTCTAGCCCTGGCTGAGATCAGTCACTACTCTCAACAGGAGCTGAACTGGACCCTTCATTCTCTCCATCATATTTTGCCTGAATGAGGAATGTTTTCAATCAGGGTGGGATGGGAAAAATTAAGAACCTTTTAAGAATGGCATATCCTGAGTTTCCAGAAGCTGTCTAGGTCAGCCCAGAGTCTAGCCAGCCAGTGCACTCATCCCCAGTATTTACACTGACAGTGGAAACATGCCCAGAACAGCTGCAAACAATTACATCTCTGACCCTCTCATTGCAAGGCCCTGTAATGCAGGATACTGCCATTCACACTACACGGTGCAGCACCTACTCCTCACTTCCTTAGGAAAACATCCACACTAAACTTATTTCATTATGGCTAATTGGCACCCAATTGAATTCCTCTGAAAGGTGTGCTTTGCAATATCTGTCATCTGAAAGCTTCCCTTACTAGAAGGAAACATCTGTCTTCTCCTCAGTGGGTTGAATGCAAAGGTTTTCAGTTTCCATGTTATATATGTACACCAGAGAGTGTCAGAACACGGTACAACAAGGGTTTAAAATCATAGTGTGCTCTGGTACTCACAGCCTGGGCAGTAGTATCACCTAGGCCTCCCACTCATACCCATGCTTTTTCCCCCCACCACTCTCATCCTTCCAAAAGCAGCCCCTAAGCCACTTTCACTACAGCATGTGTCCAAACCAAAACTCCAGCCTCAAGGCAAAACTTGCTCCTGCCCTGGGCTGGGAAACTCACACTTTGCCATTTTGCTCACAGGTGGAACTCAGGTAGCAACAATCACTTCTCACAACCACACTGCCCTGAAGAAGCCACTACACATCACAGCATTTAGGCACCTCTGGAGTAAAACACACTAAGAGCCAAGCCTGGCATCCACCCATGATCTCTCCCTCCCTCCTCTATTACTCCTGCTCTACAAAGCAAGGAAAGTATTGTCATGAATTCCCACAGCATGAGTGGATCCTGAACTGACATGGAAAGGATTGCTATCACCTCAAAATAATCCTGGCACTAAAAGTGGTTTAGGAACAGAAACATTAAGAGGAAAACAGAAAGCAGCAATTCGGCTGGCATGACAGAGGGTAACAAATGCCAAGTTTCTTCATATTTACAGACTCACGCAGCTTCAGTGAGAGAAAAAGGAATAAATAATGGAGTCATCAATTTATAATCCTCAAGGCTAATGGAAAGAATGATGGGACCATAAGAGTGAAGCCTCACTCCAGTCTCTCAAGCCTTATTGTAGCATCTTCCCTTCCTTCTCTCACTTGCAGACCTTCAAAGTAACATTTAGATCTAAACTCTCTCAATACAAAGAGAGCTTGAAACACAAGTTGATAAAAATACACAGAGTTGAACAGTACAACAGCCCTGGACTTTGGCTGAGCCAGCAATTGGGCAGCCTACATTTTGCTTTGTTCCTCGATGGGCTATGAATAGACACTCATACAAGTGTGATTCTTTGCCCTTCCTGTTATAGGCCTGAGTAATGCAAATGGAAACAGCATATAAAGCAACTCCTGCAATTCTGATGGCTGAATTGAAAAGTTTTCCTCCAAGGAACCTGATAATTGAGAAAACAGATTAGAAAAAAGTGGCATAAAATATTACTGTAATCTCTCTGAGACTAGAAAATGTATTACATTGACTAATAAGCAACAGGAAGAGACTTTACATTTCCCTTTACACTTACATTTCCAGTTATATAGTTACAGAAGAACTCATTAGGAGGTTATTTTATTTGTGGACTCTCAATAGAGAAGACAGAAAACAGAAGAATTCAGTGAGTCTGAACATGAGGATAAAATACAGACATTGCTCAGGAAAAGATGCCAGATGCCAATAGCAGGAGGAGAGACCAAGACCACAGATCACTGCCCTCACCCATCTGATGAGAGCTTGCTGTAAATTGTTATTCCCCTTGAAGGACAGTTTGTGGGGTTACCAACAGACCTGAACAGGTCACACTTCCTGGAGTCACCCCTTAGCCCTAGGTTTTCTGAGCTGTTCCCTGACTCTTTGTAAGGACCTGGGCCACTGCTTGAAATTGTCCAAATTATACAAATCTGCTTTTTAAACCACAAACATCTTACTAAAATATCACTGTAACAAGAAGTTGCAAGTGCCCTGGCAAAGCAGTTCATTCTGGTGCTAAAATAGCAAAATATAAAACCACAAAACTCAACAAAAACACTCACTTAGCCAGGGAAAAACACTGTTATGAGTGCTTGAGTCTGAGTCGCCCCAGTGCTTACTGGAGCTAGAGCTGCTCCCAGGGAACTATTCACCACCAAACTCCAGTGGAAAGAGAGAGCAGCCCACAGAGATGGGTCAGCAGTGTACGGAGTGACACAGAGGTGGAGTGGTGGACTGGATCCTTCCAGCCCAGCTTGTGAGTTCGGTGTGAATTCCTCACGTGAATTACATGGCATGCTTTACCTGAGCCTGGCAGGAGCGGGGGAAAGAGGAAAAAGCTAGCCTGTGATTATTTTTAAAAAGAAATGTTGCTAATTTCATGAAGAAGATTGAAAAGAATAAACGTCAGGGTGTCACACGTCTGCAAAGTGAAAGCTGGTTTCAGATTCACACTAAACTGCCTGTCTGAATCAAAACACATGCCTAGTATCAGTATTAGTGGAAAGGATGACTGATTCGTCACTCAGTAGACCATTGTGATGTTTTACTATAGATACTGGGATTTTACGTGCCAGTGCTGGACTGTTCAGGTCCTGCTGCTCATGAAGTTTGAGGTTTTGGATGCATTAAGTGGGAGACTGCTGAGTCCTGACCATTTCCAGGCGTTACTTGCCAAAATAAAAGACAGTTGGATCAATATTGCTTGGCTTGACACTCACAAGCTATGTCCAGGCTGTTGTTTGCTGTTTGGGCTTTGTGTTACAAACATGTAGAAGAAAAGAAACCAGGGCCTTTCAAGGCACCACAAGCTGGGAGGCAAGACAGATGAGACTGTCAGTATCTTGGAGGATAGATTTGGACTTTAAAACTTTTTTGGCCGCTTGCAGAAATGCTCTGGGGAAAGAAAAAAAACCCCTCAATATGGAAAATTGAAAGATGCTTCTGTCAGGCAGGAAGAAATGAGGTTCACAACTAAGTGAAGAAAACAACTTGTCCAGGCAGCAGCTCTGCAGAGAAGGACCTGGAGGTGGAAGAGTCACCCTGGAAAACAGGTGTCAGTTGCACCATGGTGCTGCAGAAAGCCAAGCACAATGCTGACATGAATAGACTGAACTGGAAGCCTCTACTGCTCATGAAGTCACTCATCCAGGCCACACAGCCCTGCTCCCAGGTCCCATCTTTCTCATACCTGTTTCCAGGGCTGGGCACGGCACCTGACAAAATATGAGAATGACAGGAAACAATTCAGGGAACAAGAAGAATGATGGCAAGGCCAAAAAACAACACCAACAGGGAAAAGAGGGAAGAAGATGGAATTATTTCATTTAAAGAAATGAAGACTGAGGATCTCATAAAAACAGTTTTGGATATCCAAAACCCGTGGCTTAAAGAAATAATCTACCTTATAATGTCTGTAATATACAGAAGAGTACAGGAAGCGATGAGCTTACTGCACAACTGGGAAGATGCAGTTCAGACATGAGATAATCTCTCTTAATGGTGTAGGGGGAGAAGAACAGCTACAGCTTGAATGGGGAAGCTGTAAAATTTCCAGCATCCAAGAACTCTTTCGGCAAGTGCTGACCCTACCTTTGGTCAAGAGCTTTTTGAGGTCTGCCTAGTCCTACAACAACACAGGAATGGTCTTTCCTGACCTCTGGTGTACCATTCCACTCTGGACTATAATACTCAAAGAAACAATTGGAACACTGTAAATGAAGAGTTCCAGCACACAAACGGGAACAGTAAGCTTTCTTTTGTTTTTATTAGGAGAATCATATATAGAACAAGGACATAATTTAAAACTAAGGAAAGGAAATAGTGTCTTAACTGCAGCATTCTCCTGCATGGTCAGCATACAACTTTTTACAGTGAGTTGCCATCTAAATCCACCCTAGTTACCATGAGCTGGAGTTGCTTTGCAATCACAAAATCTTGTCTCCCACAAGAACAGGTAATCAGAGAGTGACATGCAGAAGCTGGAATTGCAGAGCTTGACTTGTCCATCCCTGAGACAGATTGAGGCTGTGCTCATCCCAGAGATACTCACCTGCTTCCCACGAACACACACGATTAACAGAGACCCGACACCAATGGGTAGAGATACTTTTACAAGTATCTTCTGTCAAGAGATTAATTCTAAAAATACTTTCTAGGCTTAATTAAAATACACACCTTTTACTTTTAAAAAGTTGCTACACCACAGCTAGACCTATAAGTAAAATGATACTTGCCTTACAGTGACACAGGAACAGAGCTCAAAATTACCCACAAACCACAAAAAGTGAAAGGGGGGATCTGCTGCTGTTTGGCAAGAAAAAAGAAACTCCATTTTAGAATTATTTTTTCACTAGAATGGAAGTCATTTGGGACTTTGCAGATCTCAACCTTAAAATACCAAGCCCCCTTCCACTTTTGGTAGGACACATAGACCAGGAGCAGAACACAGCTGAGACTCAACACACACCAGCACTAGCCCCAGGAGACGCCACTTGGCTTTCAGAACAGCCTTTTCTCCACATACCTGCCCAGCATTTGCAAGAGGCAGAGGCATTCCCACCACAGACTTCTGCAGCAGCACAAGGTTACTGCTTTGGTTTTGATCTAAAGGTGTTTACACTTTTCCCACGCAATCCACTTTGATGTCTTTTAAATTTACCCTGAGCTTGCACTTGCCAAAAGAATGAATACAGCCTTGCTTTCATTCATATTTCAGTTGTGAAGCACTTAGTTCACAATCATTTGCATAATGATTTAGCAAGAGGTAAATGTCAGTAACAAGAAAAACACTGAACATGTTAAATGTGCATATTATTGTCTTGCAAAGAGACATTTACTTTAGTAAAATATCTGTGTTATGTTCAAAAAAACAGCTGAATCACAACCTCTGAAGTGTTATCTTCTACACGCTCATGTTCCCTAAGCAGTTTGTTTTCCTCCAGTATGAGCTCAGAGAAAGCTAGAAATGATTGAATTACTATTCTGCAGTCAGCTGGGCTGAAAGTAGGACAGTGAGTGACATTGGTGATTGACAGCAGTCAACACATCTGGATCCACTGCTGTGCATCAGGTTTAGTGACTGTCTTCCCCCTCTATTCCACACCAGTAGAATGGGCAACCTGTTACACACCCTACGGACCAGAGTATCCCACATGCAGGAAAAAGCAATTTAGATAGTGCCAGAACACAAAGATATCCATGGCATCGAGCCACTTTGTGTCACTAGAGATATAGATTTTTGTTATTTAAAAAAAAGCCATCACAAGCATATCACCAAAACAGTAAGGTGGAGCCAGCAGCAACAGGCAGGCCTAGTCCACTGGTTTTGTTAATTCCATTTGGCCCTATAGAAATGGTTCTGGCTGCAGTATGCATGGTCTTAGCTTCAGCCCTTTCTTTCAAAAAGCACAAATGCCTTGCATTTGAGAAATGAAAAATAACTAAGGTAACAAAGCTGTGTTAATATTAGGAGTTGTGCATCAGTGGCTCATATTGAATGGATATCAGCGTTATGCTCGCTGGTGCTAGGATACCATGGTGATGGGCCCTGAAGAATTACCAAAAATAGATTAAATGCATGTGGCAAGTGATAATAAGCACAAAATGTTTTCCATACAGTAAAAATGCCACAGGAAAGCAGAATACCACATTCTATAAATCATCCCAAGGAATAAACAACTTCCAGGCAGAATACTTGGGTATCTGAATGCGTAGTCAGAGCTGAACTCCTAAGCCCAAAATTGCCAAGAAACCAAATTTGGCAATAGTGTCTGCACCTAAAGAAATTCAGACCGAGGAGACTGGCACAGGATTTGCTGTTGCCAGCAAAAATGTATGAAAGGAGCTGAGAGGTTTGTATTTAAAATAAGAGACATTAATCACTGGGTAACACCTACCACAGTGACTGCGTCTTCCCAAGCTGTTGGAGTCTCATCCCTTTTTGTATTGAGTCAATCAAAATATTAAAAATGTCATTCCTTGAAGCTGTGCTGAGCCAGGCTGCTTGTTCACTGCTGCATAAAACAAATCACTCGAAAGCGTCTCCCTGAAGCTGCCCACTGATTCAGCAGGGTGCTTGTACACACAATTAGAGACACGTGCAGGCACCAGCAGCTCTCGTGCGGGAACGACAGGAGACAGTGCACCCCACTTTCTCGTTAACAACCACAAAGCTTGTGACATCAAAGGGACCTGAAACGTCTGAAATGGCACTGATACTCGCTCACAACTGTCAGCAGCACTTGGCTCAAACCATCCCTTATGGAGAAACGCAGCAGAGCCATTTGTTTATGAAAACAACAGCCACCTAAAGCCAGATTGAAAATTCATTAACCATTCATTAACCAATTCATTTACCAAGGTGGCTCTCTCTATGCAGACACACATGCAAATATTTAGGTTGCTGGTCCAGATGTTAAGTAACCATCAACCCAAGAGTTTCTGAAGCAAAATTTCTTGTGCTTTATGTCTTGGGAGAGCTCCCACCAAAGGGTGGGTCGCCAGAAGCAGATACCAGAAAGCAAGAGGGAACAAATATCCCACTGCATAGCAACAGACCAGAGGCATTCAGGGGAAAGCATATGGAATTGCCTGACAAACACTGGAGGAAAAGATATAGAATGCAGGTATTTGCAGAAGACACATGTTCCAGATGTCCAAGGCTTTAGAACACTGGTGTTAATAGGGTCAATACAAACCCCTTAGTGCCCATCAGCCAGCACAGCTCTTCCGAGGGAGACAACAGCAGCAGAGTCTTCCCAAGGCTGGTAGGATTTTTCAGCGTGCAGGAGCAACAGAGATATCTAATTGCAAAGTCTGTTACTAGGTGACACACCAAGTCCTGACAAACTATACTGGGTGGTATTTTGATATATCAGTCTATGCAGCAAACTCTGCGCCAAAAATCCACCTTCACCAACTCCACCCTCTGCTTGCTTGCATGACTGAGGAACAAAGCCCCCAGAGCACATATGCCTGAAGATCAGAAGTTAAGGACTCAAAACCCCAAGGCCCTCTGCCGTTTCTGTGGGAAGTGAAGAAAAAACCTGAAACCTGCTAAGACAAAACTGTAGAATCATTTAGGTTGGAAAACACCCTTAAGACCATCGAGTCCAGCCATTAACCCAGCACTGCCAAGGACACCACTAAACCATGACCCTAAGCAGCACATATACACACATCTTTCAAATACCTCCAACAATGATGACTCCACCACTTTGCTGGGCAGCCTGTCCCACCACTTGGAAAGAGATTTTTCCCATTTAAACCCCTCCTAGTACAACTTGAGGCCATTTCCTCTTGTCCTATTGCTTTTCACTCAGGAGAAGTGACTGACTCCCATTTGGGTACAACCTCCTTTCAGGGAGTTGTAGAGAGCATGAGGTCTCTCCTGATCCTTTTTTTCCTCCAGCTCCCTCAGCCACTCCTCACCAGACTTGTGCTCCAAACCCTTTCCCATCTCCTTTGCCCTTCTCTGGACACACTCCAATCTCTCAATGTCTTTTTTGTACTGAGAAGCCCAAAATTAAACACAGGATTGGAGGTGTGGCTTCATCAGTGCCCAGTACAGGGGGACGGTCATTTCCCTGGTCCTGCTGGTCACCCTATTCCTGATACAGGCCAGGATGGTGGCCACACTGGTGGCTTATGCTGAGCTACTGTCGACCAGCATCACCCAGGTATAGCTCCTCCTGGGGTCCAGGGCAGGACCTGGTACTTCACCTTGTTAAGCCTCACACAATTGGCCTTAGCCCATCAATCCAGCCTGTCCAGATCCCTCTGCAGAGCCCTCCTACCCTCAAGCAAATCAATATTTCCAGCCAACTTGGTGTCATCAACAAACTGACTGAGGGTGTACTCAATCCCCTCCTCCAGATCACTGATAAAGATATTTTCTTCAAAATTGTTTCCACCACCTGCTAGTTAATGGGACAAGAAACTGAAGGATGGGTAGCAAAAACAAAATCCTGAACGCCCCAAAAATCCAGGGAATCATTTGGGAAATTAATTTGTCCCAGTGAAAAGATGGTTCATATCTCTTTTTGAAGCATGAAAACACAGAGAAGATAAGCATCTCCATTTTCCATGCAAGACAGTCCTTTGCTTAAGCATTGCAGCTCTTAGCCAGAAGGAACAGGTTTTATTTGCTTTTTAAGCAGTCTGAAAGCAAAAGTTGATTGGGATAATGTGAAAAAGCTTCTGTATGGTTTATGGATCCCACTTGGTCCTGAGGACACAGTGTCTTTCTCACTAGATTTCACACCTCAAAGCAACCAGGTAAGAGGAATAATGTTCGTGTGAGATCTTAGACCTTTTGGTCACCAGAAAACTGCTGAGCTTGGTCTGGCTTCAGTTAAGGCTCAGAGGGCTTCTACATCAGCCAAGACCCACTGTGACAGTGGCCTGCCTTACTGAGAAATAAGTGCAGTCTGGATGTCTGTGAACTTGGGCCATGCTGCAGAAGTTCTTGAGTGACTTCTTAAACCAACTTCACAGTCCCTTAACACCATAGGAATAGCAGGATGAACACAAGATCTATAGCAACAAGAAAAATTATAGCAGAAATATATGTGCTGTATTAAAGATAAGAAATGAGCCAAGAGGAAGATTTTAGTTTACTGTTCACCTCCATCTTGGCTATAATAAAAACCACAGTATAAAGTACATAATATTAACTATTGCAATACTTCAAATTTTAAGTTGAAAACACGCTGACAAGCCAAACCCCTGATGCCTGCTGAGTCTTCCATCAAAGAGCAAAGCAGGATCTCGTCACTGTGTCTCAGCTAATGCCCCCCAGCCCTGACCATGCCTCTGGCTGTTCTGCTCAGAGAAAAATCATCCACACCTTTTCTTTACAAAGCTGTGCGTTGAACGAAAGCTTCCACAAATACCGAAATCTATCAGAACGCCAGCAGACGAGATTATGCCCAGGTCAGGGCTTCCACCTGCCTCCCTTGCCATTCAGAACCTCTTTCCTTACTCAGGGATGCTGTAGCAAGGCATGTTGCAGCAGTACTTCTCTCCAGTGTAAAAGGTGGACTTCATACCTTGTTTGATGTGCCATACACTTGCAAGCCTTCCTTTGTGCCTGTAAGTTACCACTGTGTGCTGCCTTATAAAGGTCTGCTCACAGAACCGGTGTTCTTGTAGTACAGCATATACAGTGTCAAGTGCAAGCACTCAGCACGTGGTGAGAGTCATCCTCAGAGCAGCCTGTGGGGTTGTGCCTGGCAACCGTGATTCCAAATGGCCAGTAGTCATGGAAAGATATTGGACAGATGGCAGCCATAGAACAAAGCTATAGAAACACACAGGTACCTTTAGGATAAAATTCAAAGGGGGTGTCTGACTTCTGCTTTATAATTCCACAGTGTTTGGGCCTGATATGCTCCACACAGTGTTTGGGAAAGTAAAGGTCTAACACTTTCCTTATCACAAAACACAGCTCTGAAATCATAGGACTGGATTTCATTCTCTCATAATCTCCAGGAACATAAAAGATTTCACATGCAAATCATGGTATTCAACATGGAAATTAAATTTGGAGACAGCAACATGAGGAAAAGATTTTCTGAAATTAGCAAGAACAGTATTCCCAAAAACTACTTCAAAACTTAGCAAACCCAAAATTTCAGGCTAGGTAAGAGAGTGCTTTGCAATAGAGAAGTTAGACCACTAGTGGTTGTTATTAGTCAGACAGACCTGATCTGCTCACTTTCAATATCCGACGTCTCTCAGGAGCTCTCTAGGACTCTCCCTCGACTGGTCTATCTTCGTATGGATTTGAGAGGCTAAATTGTTTCCTTAATTGAACACCTCACGGTTTTGAGGAAGCACTCTGAAAAAAAGAAAAAAAGGAGCCATCAGGGAAACCCCGCTACCTACTCGCCGCTAGTGGCCTTTTTTTATGGTACGGAGCAGCTTCACCCCGAGTCCCGCACGGAGCCCCGAGAGAGGGCGCCGGAGCCTCAGGCAGCGCCGGGGCTGAGAGATGCCCGAGCAGGTGCGCTCACATCTCCCGGGGGAGAGCCCCGTGGAAATGCTACTGATGGGAAAGGGCAAGTCAGAGAAGTGCCTCGNTTTTTTTTTTTTAACAAAAAAATTATATACACAAACTTCTTTCAGGGCTTTGAAGGGCTGAATTCTCATAGGAAATTGCACGTTGTAAAAAAATAAAATCGAATTAAGTAAACATTCAAGATGTATAGGAAAAGACAACAAAAAAAGCCATTTTCAAAGCACAGTCATTCACCATGTGTTTACATCTAGTCTGGAGACACTGAAAACAGCTTTGAGCAATTCTTATGCCTAACATGTGCTTTTGGGAGAAGAAAGCCTGTCCACAGAGTCTCTCTTCAGCCACCACGATTTAGAGAGGGCAGTTCCAATGGCCAGCACAGTTCAGGGGCATTGAGTCCCAAACAGCTCTCCCATTGATAGGAACATCCACACAGAGACAAGAAAGGCTCCTCAAAAGTAGGTATTTCCAAGCCCCATTTCAGAGTTTATAAAAGATTCCCCTTTTCTACTGAGTTGGTCTCTTCAGTTCCAAATGAAGCAAATTCAAGTCGTTTATATTTCACATGGTCCTGAAAAGCATTTCTCCTTTCTCACACAATTTCCTTAGACTTTCCTTGAGTACAGCTGAAAAACAAGTTTTATAAAGTCCTGCAAGTTAAGAGAAGTCTGGTCCCTGTGCACTGACATCACTTGCTCTTAGTATTTTCATATGAAAAGCAGTTTTTTCTGCTCTGCAGTCTCTTTTGAAATTATGGGTTCTCCTGAATGGCAAGAGTATATTTCATATTGACAAATACTGCATAGCTGAATCAAGGGACAATTACAATAGTCTGTAATAATTCTTTCTACATTTTTCCTACAAACACCCTCAGACCACAGCCGAAATAAAACATTTGGATGACTTCCAAGTAATTTTGGCCTGAAACACATCGCTGACATTGTGTCGAGCAGAGTCAGGTTTATAACTCTGCTTCAAAAAAATCAAGGTTAATTAAGGCTTCTGTCCCCAAAACAGAAGTTTCAGAACCAAAATTAGGGAATGATGTTGAATATCCCCCAAGGCAACTCTCAGGACCTGCAGTCTTACTCATCTTCTGGCTCTCCAGTCCAAGACATCTGCCTAGGCTGATTCCAGATTAAGCATAGTGCAAGAGTTTTGTCAAGGAGAACCAAATTTTAAACGTCCTGAAAAAGCAGAGGACTAGTGTCAGTGGACTTTCCCCTCAAATTTTTGGCGTCACACAAATTTCTAATTTATTGACTGCATGAGCAGGAGGGATCTCAGAAACAGAAGCTGTAAGAGCATTATCAATTTGACAGCAATTGGTAGATTCAAACATCCTGTGCTCCAGTTTGGCCTCAGCTTATGCCTCATCTGCCAGGATAAGGCTTGGGTTCCCTACAGTGAGTAACAGACAAGCTGCCCATCTGAAATTGTTCCCAAGCTTCATATGCCCTGAAGAGGTAACCTTGGAGAGATAACAGCCAACTCCACGTACCAGTAGCTTCCAGAAAGCACAGATTCTTTCCCAGCTCATGGGCCTGCTGTGGTTAGACAGAAGCTGAACGGCTCATACACCTCCTGAACACACGCAGCAGAGCCATGATTGTTACTCCAAACTTCAGGAAAGATGGCCTCCTAATCCAAATCATGCACAAGGGTTAAGTTCAACAGAAAAGAAACTACAGAACTTAAACTATGAAATGATTTTGCCAATCGAGAAGATTAGCACAGGGCCATCACTTGCAAATTCAAAGGACTCCTTAAATAGGAATTTCCCAAGGTGCTGTTGAAAGGTGTGGGACTAGGGGTCTTCAGAAGAGAAGCTGCAGATTCAGGATTACTCCACAGTATTGGGAAATGCAGGAGAGTTAAACTGATAGTGGTACCTGGAGATTCTGGAGTCTTTTTCTTAACTGTGACAAAAAGGGCGTTTTGCTCTGCTGTCCAGACCACGAGGCTACATAGAGTCAAAAAGCATAGTCATGTAGGTTTTCACCCCTTCTATAGGGAGGGTGGAGGGCTGCCCCTCTGATGTGATAAAACACTCTCCCTGTTCCTAGTTTGCCCTAACCCTGAGCCTCCTGCTGGGCCAGCCACCTGTAGACTGGAGGCTGCAGGAACAGAAGGGTTTCACTCCAGGTTCCAGAGAAGACTGTGGGGCTTGCTGACAATTGTCAAGAATAAATATCAATTGCTGCTTCCTAGCCTTGACAGCAAGGGCACAGACAATAACTGAGGTAATTTTTTTACAGGTGGAGCTTGCCATTGTCTTATTCTATTATAACTCAGTATCCCAGCTACAGAGAAACCAAAGAGAAACCAGGTTGTTCCCAGTCTTAAAGACAACTCTTACTCCAATCTTTTTCATAGAACATATCAAGCCCAGACTGTTCAAAACTCAATCTCTGCCGGTAGCAAAGTTTATTATAGCAGTGCAGCTCTGCAAGATAACTATAGAGGAAGGGAGGATGTTAAGAGGTTTGATTTGGAGTAGAAAAGTACCAGTGAGGGGGAAAAAAAAACCAGCAGAGGAATGATCTCAGTATTTCCCAGGCACTATCAGCAGGCATGGACACTACTAGTAGGAACGAAAAGGAAAGTAAGATTTGGTCAAGGACATGCATGAAAGGGAAACCTGGTGGATAAGAGGACTGAAAGGAACAAAAAATGCAGGAGAAGGTTGTTTAAGAAAAATGAAAGAGAAAAGGGGGTGCAAGAGGAAGGGCAAGAGCCGGGACTGTATCTGTCGCTCCTCTCTCCCCACCCACTCTGAGAAGCTTCAAAAGAGATCTGGAAATAGAGAGGAAAAAAAAATGACTGTCAGATATTACTGTTCCAACCACTGAGTCATGGCAGGAAACTACTGATACTGTAAACTAGTACTGTAAGGTCAGAGACTATTTGAGTTTTATCAAGGCTCACTGCAAAAGGAACAAATACTCAGTGGTGAAGTTCTGTCCCTTTTGCCATTCTCGGAGTTACCACAGAACAGTTTCATCAAGTGTGTTTGGAAAAAGCTGCCTTTATTTTACATTTCACCCAAGTGCAGACAGCTCTTTCTCTTTCTTCCTGTATCTTTGTTTTTATTGCAACACATACTTATTAAAAGAAGGATGTGGAAAAAGAGTAGAAAAAGCCATCAATGTTTGTGGTGCTACTGGATGTTTGGTCTACTCCAACTCTTACAATTGCTGTGCCACAGAGAAATCATTTTATTATGATCTTCTTATCTTTAAATTAGCACCGGCAGTTGTCACCATCTATACAGCCTTTTCAGACACAGTCCCCACAAGTCCACTACATGTGCAATGGATGGAATTGTTTCCACCAGGATGGCACAGCCATCGTAATTCCCACAGAAACACAACAAACTAAAAACCTGAAACTTGCTGTTACGCAGGGGCTCAACAGTCTCCTCCTAGCCCTCTAGGAGATCACACTTACACTCCCTGCACTGCCCAGACATTTGGGTGTTTTTGATTTCCCACCAAGAGTTGACCAAGTAGAACAGCATAGGATTCCCAGCTGCCAGACCACAGGCACATGCTGCTCATCCAGGTCAACTGTGTTTTTCAGTTACCAAGCCCCTCTGGAAAGGTAAGATGCCACCTAGCCCCACAGTGCTAAAGAAAGGGAAACAGCGGACACTGGGGATTCAGACATAATAGGGGAAGGAGCAATACAGTATGGGACATGTATTTTTGGGACACTTATCTGTGTTCCTTGTTAATTAAAGTTTTTAATGACCCAGTTTTGCTCCTGTTGCTCAGGCACACCCACCTCAGCTTTGCAGCCACCCATCACAGTGGACATAGCCAGGAGGCTCTTGTCCCACTTCAGGGGTTAAGGAATTATGGGATGACTGTGCATCTGCTACAGCAACACGCTATGCAACCCTCTAAGCAACTTGCCAACTCAGTCATCTAAAGATAATTGCTTCCATGAGTCCTAAGGGTCTCTGTGCAGCCCATCTGAGTCACAGGACCAGATCTGAACCAGACTCAAGTTGAGCACAGTTCAGCAGAAGGACACGTTCTCAAAAAAAGCCCAGTGGTAGCAATGCCTGCCAAATCCAGGATGTCAGTCATACCAGAGCAAGGCACTGGTGTCCCTGGAAACCTGTCCCCTTCTTCCTCTACCAAGAAAACAAACCAAAGTGGAACTTGACACATCAGACAGGAGGTGTTTAATCCAGTGATGCGTGGAACAAGAGGATGCAGCAAAGTTGTAGAGCAACATCCTGCACAACCCCATAATAAACTGGGAAGTCATGGCTGACAGCAATACACCTCGTGGTAGGCTACAGGCAAGCAAAAACACAGGCACCTGCTGTTCAGAAACACTGAAGAGCCTTGAGTGTACAATCCCTCCACTTTTTTCCTGACAGTAGTTGCTTAAAAACTTTGATGTTTTAACAAATAAAATAATTTGTGACATTACACAAACTACCCAGGTGCCTTATGTGGTGCATCACCGTAACACCTAATATGGATGAAGCTTAAAACATTCCTGTCAGAGATCACTGGCCAAAAAAATCTACTCTCTTTTTGTTTGAGCTTACAGGTACTGATGGACTTGATGACATAATGATGATTTCCAGAAGGGGAGCAATATTTGTCTCAGTTTCCACACCAAAAGCAGCCATGGAAAAGGGCAAAGAATATAATGACTCAGTATCACAGGGCGGAGACTAATTAGCAGCAGATCAGGAGCAGGCAGTGGTCTCTGGAAGAAGGTGCTTTCATGAGCAGAGCGTGATTTTACTCATCGCCTGTCTTGATCAACTGCAGAGGTTTCCATGAAACAAATGCTAAGGCTGCCTCACTGACACAAACTGAACAAAACACTTTGGTAGTTTTTCATTTGTTTGTTTTAAAATTAGGGCCTCTCCTTGGGATCTTCCCTATTCTCTTCATCCAGCATCCAGTTTATCCTGGAATGGAGGAAACCCCACTATGCTAACCAAAATCTCACTGTACAGCAGGAGCACTTACCAGTCAGTGCCTCTCCATCAGTTCTCTCGGATCACCAAGGGCAGATAACAAAAATATTAAGGATATGAAGACAGCATCATCCTTTCACACAATCAATGCAAATGCACTACAGGGTCATTTCAGCAATTGCTTCTTTCAAGACATGCTATTCTCCTCTGTGATTTCAAGCAACAGTGATCTCACAGCACCTGCCTTTCCACTGGGTCAAAACCACTACAAAAACATTTTATCTAGTTGTTTATCACACTGCCTTACCAGCAAGGCAAATACTTTAACAAACCTGTCATCATTCTGGGTTTATCAGAAAAGTTCACTGTTCACTGAAAGATAATTTTTGTCTTACAGATGATTTACCTGTTTTTTCTAGGAATGTATTGGGAAATGCTGGCAAAACAAAGATTTGAATCTGGGTCTCCTAGTACTCCTGCTCTTTCTAATGGGACTCACTGGATTGCCTCCTAGTAAATTTTTTTCTCCTAAAAAAATCCATTGCTTACTTAAGGAAGCTTAAATGCTCAAAAGCCCCCAAATCGATTTGCTCATTTTTAACTAAATCAGCAAGTGCATTTTTCAGGAGTCGATGTATACCCATTCATGTTGAGAAAGGCTTTTGCAATTAGCATTTATCTTTAACTTAGCAGAGCTTAGGGAAGGCTCTGACACTATGAATTTTCAAAGGTAGAGCTCCTCCTGCCATTCTCAGCTCGGCTGGGACTGCAGGAGAGTCAGTCAGGATGCCTATGAACCAAGAGAACTGGGGCTATCCACCGAGCACAGACCTCCCTGGAGGAGCAGGTGCTTCCAAGGAGCCCCCTGATCTCACATGGGCTTGAAGGAACTCCCTCCTGAAATTACAGAGACTGCCTGAGCACTCGTGCTTTAAAAAATCACAACGAACATGGGCAAATGCACGCCCTGTGGAATATTTGGAAGGGTTTTAACAATTACTTTGTTGTTTGGTGACCAGGGGTTTGACAAGGAAAGGCCACAGACACCTCTCACTCACCTCAGCTGAGACCTGGGCCAAACCATCAGAGACAAGGCCCTCTCTTGCCTTGCTGGCCTGTCATTGCATTTCCTTAATGCAGCAGGAATTCTGGTATTCCAAAAATCCTCCTCTCCTAGGTAACAAGCTGATTGAGTATCTCCTACATTTCTTTGGGGTTTTTTTCATTCATTCCTAGCTCCACAACTGGTAGTTGCATCCACTGTTTTAAATTCGCTCTCTATTTCTGCAGCTTATGATTTTTTGGAGCAGACAAAGGGATTTAGGAACTTAAACCTCCTTGCAGAAATGGATGGTCAGGATTTTGCAAAAATTAGCCAGGCTAGGAAAGGCACAGTAAGCACTCGCTCTGACACAGAACAGTCTGGATGACCCCTTGTGGGTGCTCACACAAGCTGAGAAATGTGTGGCAGGATGATAACAGAGATGAAGGGGGCAGATCCTTTAATTTATTTTGAAAACACTGCCCATGGTCAATTCAACTTGTTGCTCAGGCAGCCTGGCCATGCATGGGAATAGCCTGCAGTTGTGCAGTTTCACACATAAGATGTGCCCCACGGAGGCAGCCCTTGTCCTTCTCAGAAGACACGACTGGTGAGAAGTACTCAAGATGAGATACCCACACTGCATTACCAGACACGAGTCCTTCAGACAGGCCTGTCAAATTTCACATCAGGTCCTTATGCAATGACAGCACAAACATCCCCACTGGTGGCTTCAGCCTCTTGTTTGGGGTATGAAATCTGCCAGCCTAACTCCTGAACATCACTTAAGATAGAGGAGGACATGTCCCCACGGTCTCAAAGCTCATTCCACTCTTGTGACAGCTGCAGAAGTTACTATGGAGAAAACCGTTTCAGCGCTGAGGAAGCACCGCAACGAATGGGAGACACGTTTTCTCTCTCTACAATTCATCATCAGAAACAAGGAGGGACATAAGAGGCCAAGCTTCTTTCTTGGGTCTCGCAGAGACCTCCCACAGCCCACCATGCTGGCCAAGCTTCAGCCCACATACCTCTGAATTGCTCACTGATCTTCTGATCCAGAGCTTTAGGAGCCTCCAACCGACCAACATGATTGACTTACATATATACATTTCAATTAGGTATAAAAAGCCAAATTCATTATACATTAAAGCATGGCAGTTTTAACTTAACACTTTCAGGCTTTTCCCTACTTCTGCTGGCAGGACCACTGTATTTTCCCATACATGTGAGGAAGCTTTCCCAAATAGTATCACAGGGGAAAAAAGCTATGTACATCAATCTCTGTAGGATGCCCAAATTGCCAAGTTTGCAGTGAGTGATGCAGTAGCTGGGGAGTAGCTGAGAGGATAGAGCCTGTGCCTGCTCAGTGGGAGGCATGAGGATCTCCTCACAAGGTGTCAGCAGATGGCTCTGTGCTGAAGGTATCTCCCTGGTGACACCCACGGGAAACAGCGGCAAAAACCTAGGATGAGGGACAGTTGCCTGCACAATTTTTCCAACACAGTTTAGCCACCTCTGGGCATCTACAATACCTTCGATGTGCTGAAACTGTGGCACAGGACCCTGGGGAGGCCACTGCTCCTCTGCAGCATAGCTGGAGTTGAGGCACCACCTGTGTGAGCCCCTCAAGCAACACCAGTCCTCTATATTTACATACCATAATCGTTTCTCTGCAAAACAAACTAAAAGCAACTGGAAAAGCTGATAACCACAAGAATTCAAGTTATAGCTCTCCTATCTGCACTGTTACAATTGGACTTTAGGGTTCAACATGTGAATATCATGATCTGATAACAATTAACAGCAAAATACCAACCTAAAGGCCAGTGACACACCCTCCCTCTTCTGTTTACAAATGTCATGGTCATATGAGACAGTAGTCAAACACATCAGCAGACTAAAAATAAACCACAATAGGATATGTTGATAAATATTTATTTCAAAATATAGCTTTTTACATGACTAATGTTAATGTGATTTCAGACTGAGAAGAAAACCACCAATGTTGTTTGCATGCTAACCGTGTTTGCAGGAGTGACATAGGTAACTACCAGCAATTCTGGCATTTTATTCTCCTAAAAGAAAACGTTACTAGGTAGATCAGTCATTGCCACTATTGCTTTTAATACACCACGACTACTAGCACAGGATGCATCCATAAGGCCACAAGTATCGTCTTGGAAGGGGAGCAGCCATATGCACACAGAAGAGTTCATCTTTTCATGGCTGTGTGGGCTGGTTTCACGCATCAGCCAACAGAGTCCGTATCACAGAGAGGTTAGAAAATGTCTGCCTGGACCTTTAAGACAATTTTATTCCCAGTTAAATCACCATCAAACCCTTTTCACAATAGCATCTGCCACTGAACCGTTGCTAATTAGTCAGTCCCCCTTCAGCGAGGGAGGAAGGCGTGACAGCGAAGATGGAATTATTTTTAAAAATGGCCCAAAAAGCCCCGATAAGGATTGCAGCACTTTGTGACCTACACCATGCTTGTCACAGGGCAGGGAGAGGGAATTTGCATATCACAGCGTGTTGCAATCACTGCGGAAACGTCTTTCTCTTCTTGCTTCCTCTCCACCCTTGTTGAGAGAGTTAAGGTAAGATGGGAAAGCAGCTGCAGCTTCTGGGACATCCCACCCCAGGAGCCAGGACAGCAGGGGCAATGCTCCTTCAGTGTGCTCTGGAAGCCTCACTTGCTGTTTTGGTTGCATTGTGTTCTCTCTTTAAGCATCACTTCTCTCTAGTTGTTGGGAGAAGCAAAAACAAGACTCATGGAGGATCCTGAACAGTTTGGATGGTGGTGTAATAAGGGCCACCCAAAGACAATGTGGGATTTACTGAAGGAAATGGTTCTACTCTGCTGGGAGAGAGAGAAAGAGAGAAGAACTGGGAGAAGCACTTTGACTTGGGGAGAGGGATTCACAGCTCTATGAAAGTTCTATGGAATGACAAATCTAACACTTAAATGCAGTTTTTAATGCTGCACACCACAGTCTCTGAGTGGAAAAATCAGACTCTTCCAGGGACGAGTTTAACAGGCTGAAACATCCACAGGGAGTGGACCCAGGAGTGTTGGAGCTCTTTGATCTCACAGATGTATCGGGACAGATACAGCCTGACTACCTATACACAAGAGCAGCTTTAATGGAATTGCTTGTTCATCATTCTTCCAAGAGTATGGAGAGGGAAAGGGGATTACATAATTGGGTGTTTCTGCAGTTCTTTGGTGAGGACAGAAGCATACACTGCATGAAACTTCTTTGAAAATGAGAGTAATTTATCTTATTTGCATGAGAGTTATTTGAAAAGAGAAAGTGGTGTGTTTCAAATGAGACACCCACCCTCTCTAGAGTGATGTACTGGCACTGGCAGAGAGCAATGGCCTGCTCTGCTGGTTCCCTAAAGACAAGAAAGCCTGGTGCGAATGGCAGACTCTCCATCTTGTCTTTTCTAACTCTTTAGTTGCATTAGCAATCACCAAGTCTTCTCTACAATTCTCCACTTTCATGAAATAGAACTTATTTCTGGTGAAAAAAGAGTATATATACAGCTCAACACAACGTGCATCATTCATATAGAATGGGAAAGCATTTAGGGCAATGGAAAAGGGTCATCTTCTGAATGCTGTAAAACCTATAAACAGACAAAAGGTACATCCACTTCCTAGGAATTAAGAAATATACATAAAAAAAGAGATCTCCTACCAAGATGGCAGAAAGCTCGAAGTACAGGAAGAAGAAATGGAGAGTTGTGGATTCTGAGGCCCAAACTGCTTGAGAGCTCTTACAAGAAAGACATAGTTTAAAACATACCTCCCCTAACAGAGGACAGATCTGACTTGTCAACCAAAGAGTACACATTCAAAAAAGTCTCTTCTAAAATCTTTTCCTTCCCATACACTCCAAACACTTGAAAATCACAGGATTGCCCATGCTATTGGATTGGCTGGGTTTTGTAATGGCTGCTAATGTGGAAATAATGCCTCATAACATTCTAACACAAATAATTTTAGCCAATCCCTTTCAGTAGATATGCTTATTTTCCTCATGTCAATGACATTAATTTATATAGAAGATGTAATAAGATGGGAAAAGATATTTCCTAGTAAGATGTTAAAAAGCTGAAAGAAAAACAGAATCAGTGTAGCATGTTCATTTTTAATTGAACACATTCTGTATGTAGTCATATCAGACACGTTGGAAACAGAGGAATTATTCAATATACCACTTTGGCAAATATATTTACAAATATATTCCAGAGACACTGCCAGAAATTTATGCTACAGAATAAAACCCATCAGTTACAAGGAAGGCAGCAGCTACTAATCCTATTTCAAAATGTGATCATCTTCTCTTTGAGTATCTGAGGGTAAAAAACAGCCTATGAGGTTACTGTAAAAGAGGTGCTCTGCTCAGATACACAGGACATCCTGCTAGGAACATCTCAACTTCAACTGAACACCAACAAGGGGAAAAAAAATGTGAAAAAATGGGAACTGAGAAAGTGGGGAATGCTGCTCTCCAGCCAACGGGCTCCTCCTGGCTGTGGAAGTAGTTGGGAGATAACCAGGAAAAAAAAGCTGTACAACGAACGGCTGCGCTTACACTGCGGTGTTGGTGGCCGAGCCTCTGGGGTGCTGTGGGAAACAATGGGCGAGAAAGGGGAATTGAAAGCCTTGGAGGGGCTCTGGGAAGCTGCCTTTCCGCAGGCTCACCCTTGCACAACCTCTCCCTGTGGCCAAAAATACCCAGCAAGGGCAACAGGTGGCAGACAGGGGTTCTGTGGACATGGAGGTGTGAGGGCACTGGCAGGTATCCAGACACCTGCTCTTCTCCATGTCCCTGTGGGATGCCTCAGTCCGTGCCTACACTCAGCATTTCCCACTGGCACTGAGCCATCCCCCAGAGCATCCTCCCTGTGGGCTATCAGAGCCCAAGGCAACGGCCAGTCTTTCCTACTGACATTCCCATCTCACTAAATACATTTTGACCATGGAGACTCCTTCATTCATCTTTCATCACAGGAGACACAACTTGTGGGGCTCCAGCTCCTGCCTGTTAGCTCAAGCCAAAAGGAATAACGATAAACTAAGAATAAATACTAATTAACCTGAATCCTTCATCATATCGTGATCTGAGCCAGACGTTATATCTATCTTTAACTTTAGGCTGCTTTGAGATGCAACCTCTATCCACAGCAGACAAAAATAAGATTCCTTCTTTTGATAAAGTTAATTGTGGGCCTCAACAAGACACATTTCTTGGCAATACTGTGATCTTATCTTTAAATGCTGTGAACTCACTAGGGTTTGAAAGGCCTTACATTTTGAGTGCCTCCCATACAAGTTTTGCGATAGAGGAGAACTTTTTCCAGCATGATGTGGGAAAGTTCCTGGATTAAGAGGTACAGTAAAGACAGCTTTCACAGTGAACACAAGGTTTTAATAGAAGCTGTCCCATAAAATCCAGCCAAAGCTGCATGAGAGCATGGCCAAGATTTAGACCCCAACACAGGGGACAGTGGGGAGGAAGCAGTACACTATCTCCCATGGAGCTGATTGAAATCAGGAGTGTTTTACAGTGGTTTTAGCATCAGAGAAAGAATAATAGAGCAGGGTTAAAAACAAAGATTTAATTCCCCAACATTTACAAAGCTGCTTTGTTTTGATTTTTTTTTCATTTGTTGCAAGTAGCTCCAATATTTTCTAAATTACTGAAACCATTGTAGAAAGCTCCTTCAACAAAACTGTGTTTTTCATTATGACTGTTGGTAATTATGCAGACAACATACATATAAAGAGGAAACTATAAAAACCACTTACTGTAAAAGCCAAGACTTTTCATAAATGCAGCTATGGTCTCTTGCAGAAAAATAGGTTATTTGGGGGAAAATATTTTTGGACTTCAAAAAACAGTGATACAGGGATACCAAGCAACTCTTGACAAGAGCTGTGCAAAAGCTAAACTCTGCCCAGTTCCACCTCTCAGGCACCTTCTGTGCAACAGTGTCACGTCAGGTAGGCTGGTAGCCAGGATTAGCAATTTAGTGGACACGGAAGTTTTAACAAGCCTGCAGACGAAGTCATAAAATCAAGCCTCTACTACTTTAAAGTTACATAAACACTGTTTAAGTGGTTTAAAAGTGTGGTTTGTTTATACAGCCCAATGTCATCATATATAGCAGCACAGCAAGTCCACAGACGCGTCCAGCAGCGCCAGCTTAGGTGCCGGCACACCTTTCCATTCCCAGACCATCCACTGCAGAACACCGAGGGGCTCTCGCTCTGTACGACACACATCTCGCTTGGGAGGGGGTGATGTCCCGGCCTCACTAGTGCCATGGGCATGTGAGGAACTGCTCATGTGTCAGTGCACCACCTAGTAATTAGGTCCTCTGAAATAGAACCACCTTGCTTTCCCCTAAGAAGAGAGCCCTCAAAGTTATGGTGACGGAAGGAACGGCAGCTCCATCGCCCAGGAGAGTAAATAGCCAAAAACAATGAGGATGAAATTCTGTTTTACCTTCTTGATGAGCCCCACCACCATTTTATCTCACTTCTGTGTCCTGCTGTAGTGGTTTAACCCGGGCTGGGTGCCAGGGGCCCACTACAGCCACCTTCTCACTCGCCCTTGCCCAGCTATAGAGGAGAGAGAGAATATAACGAGAGGTTTCGTTATTCATGATAAGGACTACAGCAGATTCTTTCTTAATCACCGTCACAGGCAAAACAAGACTCCATGTGGGAATAATAGTCAAATTTATTACTAACAAGATCAGAGCTAAGAGTGAGAGACTAAAAGACACCTTTTACCCCCCACCCCCCTCCTTCTTACATCCAACCTATTCTCCCGCAG
>VXBA01004424.1:5930-65682 GCA_013399895.1 Serilophus lunatus | reverse complement strand
AGGTGGATCTCTGCACTCCTGTGCTCCTCCATGGGCTGCAGGGGCACAGCTGCTTCACCATGGTCTTCCCCATGGGCTGCAGCTGGATCTCAGCTCCGGCGCCAGGAGCATCTCCTCCCCCTCCTTCTGCACTGCCCTTGGTGTCTGCGTTGTTGTTCACAAGTTCTCACCCTGCTCCTCTCCAGCAGCCATCTTCATTTTCCACCACTTTTTTTTTTTCTTCCTTCTTAACTATGTTATCACAGAGGCGTTCCTTCAACTACTGATTGGCCTGGCCTTGGCCAGCAGCGGGGCCCAGCCTGGGCTTGGGGAAACTTCCAGTAGCTTCTCGAAGAAGCCTCTCCCTCAGCCCCCCCCACTGCCACCAAAACCTGGCCACAGAAAAACCAATACACCTGCAAAGCAGCTGTGTGTCCTAAGGTAGAAAGGCACTAGAGAGCAGTGGCAACCACAGAAGGTAAAGGGAAGTTCCCTCATTCTTACCAAAACTGATGGCAATTACATAACCAATGTGCTTTTGAGAACCCTGGTGAACGCAATGCCTAAACTGCCCTTAAGGCCTTCTATTTAAGGTAGAGGCTGGCTGTAAATCTGCAAAGATACCTAGACAAGTGGAAACACTGGCCAGAGTGTAAGCTACCTGAACAGAGTCCCAGGTGCTCATATGTATTTTAGGCACATAAAACAACCTTTAAAAGTCTAGTCAAGATTCCTTAAATGAGTCCCATAACCAAAATTGCCATCGTAACAAATGCACAGGCATCTCCTTTCCTGGATGTGGGTGGTTTTGATGCCTGCACTGGTTATAAGAAGCAATGTACTAAGGGAGTACAAAAACATGAAATTTAGGAAGATGAGTAATGTATGAAGCGTGGAGGCAGTGAGAGATGATCCACATATTATATGCTTTTATTTAATAATTTATAAATAAGTATCAGCCTTCTCGAAACTGCCCCTCAACCCAGCAATTACATGCTGGCTGTTTTCTTGTTAGTGCTGTTCTTTTATAATAACAAACTGTTCCCAAAGCCTCACATACAGAAAGTTAGACAATCAAAGTACTGTGTGCAATTTTCCACTTAATTCATTCAGTTAGCTGCAATTAAAACAATACAATTCAAAGCCTTGTGTGTTTCTCTGAAAAAATACAGAACTTTACTTGTTTCTATTAATATATACAACCTACAAGAAAGAGTTAACAAAGCCCCTTTGTCTTCCCTGTTGTAGTAGAGTAATTTTCTTGTCCTTTTCTGTAGATGCTCTGGCAGTCATTAATATTTCTTTCAGTTGCTGTTCTTCAAAGGACACACACTTTTCATTCAACTGCACAGAAAGGAAAGGAATCCAATGGGCCAAATTCCCTCAGTGTCCAGACCCACTGCAGCTACCCAGGAAGGAATCTAGGTGAAGGCGTGGGGCTTGCATTAAGGAGAGAAGGGAAAAAGCACCGCTTTATCAGGCAGTAATCAAACTTTTGTTCAGATTTCACCTGGCTATTTTACCTAAATACTTCACATTTATGGAAAAGCAGTCTCTTCATGGCTGCTGACCGCTGCTCACTCACTCCATATAAATGACAAGTTTCAGCATCACCACAGGGCCTTCCTTCCCTTTTGTGTTTCATAGGGCTTCACTAATGAAACCTGATGACTGTCTAATTACATTATACCTGTTTTGCAGTTCAAAAGAGAACAGAAGCTGTACCTTGCTCCACAAGAAAGTGATAAGCCATCCTATCAAAGGAGCTTGCAACTATCACCCATACCACCAAACCCCTCCAAAATCAGGCATACTTCCTTCAGCCACAAACACACTCAGAGTACAAGCAGCAACATCCCTGCTTCCTGAGGATGCAGTGTGTTTGTCCAAGTCTCACAAGGTTTCCAGCACTTCTGTGAGCAAGGTAGATCTCAACACTATTCCAAGCAGATTTTGTTCCTGAAGTGCTGCTGTTTGGTATGTTAATTCACTACTTCGGCCTCAGTTGTTGACAGAGGCTTTGATTCAGCCTACTCCTGCAACAGAATAACAAATCTCTGATTTGGATCTGTAGTCTTAATTATTATCCCACTAACATAAATGAGCATTTCATTTAAGCTCGGTTCCTTGAGAAAGAACTATTGTCTGCTTTGATAAGATGGTATGAAATTTATCCAAACATTTATCAAACTATGTGAAATCTTATTGGAAGAATATATTCTGAGATGGAGTGAATAAAGCCCCTCAGGAAAAAGTGACACCAAAATATGTGTCAGAGCAGAGGCTCACAAAGTCTTGTCCACAGCTCATCTGGTGCTCACCTTTATTCTTTTGTTCCAGTACACAACAGCACAAAAAGAACGAGGCAAAGTAAAGAACTAAAACCATTATCTTTTCTAGAAAGGCAGACTTGTGCCAAACTTAGCTCCAAGAAACTCTTTGCAGTATCTTCCTTCCTTACAGTTTCTGCAGTTCTACAGAGATGTTGCACAGTGATGAATGACAAGGGAGACCATTCACCAAACAACGTACCTATTCCAAAGTTAATTTTATTAAAAGAAATGCTAATACCATACTCCTGGCATATGACCTTACGCTTGAAGAATCCCGCAATTTGCATAAAACCTGGGCGAAGAAATTTAGTTCAAAGACTACATCTCCAACTATTCACGAATGTTTCCAGAAAGTCTAACAAAAGAAAAAAGAAAAGAAACAAAACAAATAACCACCTCTGCTTAGCACTTTTTTTTTTCCAAATGTATTTTCTTAGCTTAGATCACTATAATAGAGATAAAACTAGACAGACAGCAACTGTATGTATTCTGCAATAAACATACTTACAATATGGCATTTCAGAGCAATTGGATGGTTAAAAAACTTTTTATAAAGGTATACTTATCATCAATGTATATCAAGGATCATGTTATTACAATAAACTATATAGAGTAAGGCACTGCCCATGAAATCAAAGAGGTATTTCCTATCACTTTCATATGTTCACATTCTCAACCAACCTAGAAATACCAATAACATTTTCATTACCATCTACATTTAACCTTCTTTAAGGTTTCAAGCGCCCTTATGTCCAATACCTGAAAACATGCAATTCAGTCCCACAGAGTAACTCCAAAAATCACATCAAGGAAGTTCTTGATTGGTTTCTCTCAATGGCTTCCAGATTAAATCTGCTCTTCTATAAATGCAGAAAAGGCTTTCTGTAAGTGTCTAGTCTAGAAACACATGGTTGAAGTTAGATCTTTTCAATGCAGCAACAAAGAATCATGAAACTTAAAACAGTTAATAACTCTGCTGATGACACACATATTGAAATCAGTGCTGAGACTCTTAGTATCAGAAGAATAAAACCACATTTAAGAACTAAAATAAAATTATGGAGCACACGAAAGGAATAGTTTTGTATCCAAAAGCATCTACTTTTTACCTACTCACCTTTCAGACATTCGGGCTTCATTAAACTCCCAAGTACGAGTGCTAGAATGTGCAGTATCAGTGCAATAAGTGCTTAAATGCCAGAATGCCAAGGTAAGGAAAAGGCAGACATTGTAAATCTGTTCACTGTAGTGTTCCAGATTGGTGCTAAAATAAGAGTTATGAGCTACGTTCATTTCCAGTAAATATAAGATTATGTATAATCAGCTCAGGCCTTCTTTAGTCATCATCTACTTGGGAAGAAATTATGGCTTTTGTAGAACAGCATTCATTTTTCTCAGTGACAGAAAGTGAAAGCAAACAAACTCTGGCCCTTCTCCAGTTCAGGCCAAGGAGAATTACATGTGCAAATCCCTGAGGCTGACACCTCTCCCAGCCCAATACAGCTGCTCTCACCCATACCATAAGCTCCCAGATCAAAGGCTCAAACCTCCAGGAAAGAAAGGTTTCATAACAAAATATTCTTTCAAAAAGAGGTTGAGTGCACAAACTGAACATCTCTCTTTGTAACAAAATTTAAAAAAAAAAAAAAAAGTTTGCTAGAAGACACAATCCACAGCAGAGAGCAACAGAAACTTTAGGTCACCTTTCAGGCCTGCGCATCTTGAACAGTTTCTGTTATAAATGGACAAGTGTTCTCCACACCTTCTAGAACAGAGGGAAACAAAGAAGAGCAAAAGAAATCCTGGAGTCCTCCAGAACCTCAGCATTTCCACCTAGCTTTCCTTTCAAGTATTTCTACCCTTTGTTATTGATACTAAGCAAACACATAGCAGCAGCAGCTAAGAAAATTAAACTGAGATAGACATCATTACTATATTGAACAAAACAGATTCTTCCCTCAAACAGCAATGACAAGAGTAGAGAGAAGAGCAACAGCCACGTGATGACACTGACTTTCAGCTGGGAAGGCAAATGGGCATACCTTGGCAGTTGTGTAAATTCTGTGGTTTGGTCCTGGAGGTTGTGGCTTCAACACCAGGTCCCCATTCCTTACCACAAACCACTAGAGCCCTCCTTCATCAAATTTAAACACCACTCATGCAAAAGGCCTGCAGCAGGAGCATCCTGCCACAGACACGGCTACTCAGCACAGCAGTATGTGGGCACAAATTGGCCAGAGCTGGGACAGCCGAGGCCTCTTCAACTTGATAGCAGAAGAAAATCCCCTGAGCACCTTCCACCCCTGCCTGCCTTGCTGGACAGCCCCTCAGGAACACAACTCAGCTGCCTGCTCTGAATCAGACACAGAGGACTGCAGATTACTTAACACTGTCTGTATCCCACGAGCATCCTGGGGAACTTAGTCACAGTCCTTGGCCATGCTCCATTAAGCACTTTGCATGCACCAGGTAAAAAGCAGCCTCTGCATGTCAGAGAAAGCCCATCCACATGCAGCAGTACCTGCAGAGCAGCAGCTTTTGAACCACTCCACGGTGTAGGACACCATTCCCACATCCAAACACAGGCAGCTCAGCCTGTTACAGTCACTCTCTTTCTGAACTCTGGGAATGAGGCAAACCTGCATGAGCACCAGTGGCCAGAGCCACCCAGGCTCTCCAGCTGACACTGGATATAGATGAAAGCTGTGCATGGAGCAGCACCTGCTTTACATTTTGGTGCAGATGTACACAGAGAAAGGAGCGAGGGCAGAGCAGAGACAGTGGGAAGCTTGGAAAGGAGGAGGGTGTCTGTTACTTGAAATCATTCTAAAGCACATTACAAATCTGTTAAATCATTGTGGCTTACCCTGTACTTCAGAGTAAATTAGTAACTTTGCAGAGGGAGTGAAAAAACTACCACTCCACTTTTAAATAATGAAAATGCTAAAAAACCTACACTTAACAGCTCTAAAACTGCAGCAAGTCACCCACCAACACCCACTCCTCTTGTCAGCAGGCTTTTTTCAGCTTTGCCTATTATTTGTGTCAAGCCAGAGATGTCTAATGTTTGCTGCATTTATCTGCTCAAATTTCATGAGCTCCAAATGTTACAACATGTACCTGTGCCACTGACCTCTTTCCCCACAGCATTTTGATCTAAATAAGTAACAAACACAGAGTTTCCAAAATCATTTGGATTCACTGTCTCTGAGTGCATAGCTGTAAAAAATCTGCTTTAAGATTAACATCCAATTTTATTCATGCCTAAGGCTTCACCACGGCATCTATTTTTGTAAGATTAACAGCAAGATCCCAGTTCTCCTGAAATGTAAAGAGTAACAACAATTGTAAAAGGAAGATGACATTTCCTAGCCTGTCCTGCTGACATCCAAGAAGGTACATTTTCATAGCCCTTTCTGTGGTGGGTGTAATTTCTATTTGCATTTTTGCACCCACAACATGCAGCATGTGTATTAATCCTACTGCCTCCCATTACCTAAAATGCAAACTGTGGGTGCCAAAAAATACTAACACAAATCTCATATGTGCAAAGTGTCCCTTGAAAGACAGCTTTTACTCTGGACAAGTTAAGAAACAGCCATCTTCCTGTGCTTTGCACAACAGCATTTTGAATCATCTAACTTGAAAATACAAGTATAGGTAACAAGCACTTGATATTTCAGCAAATCCATTTGAAATTAATATACATGAAAACACTTCTTTTTGAATATGGCAACTTGAGGACAAATTGAGGGTCATTTTTAACTTCAACATCAGAATAAATGTTGTTCTTCATAGTGCCTTTGGTATCTGTCAATTAGAGCTGTTGCATTGATGTCAACTTCCACTCCTGCTTTAGTTCCAGCTTTGCTCCATCCTACACAGACCCGTACAAATCAATTGTCTCTTGCAAACATGCACTAACCACTGGAAAGTGAAATTAATAAAGTGTGAGAAAAGCTGATTCATAAAGCTGACACTCCTGTGCCCAACAACTCTGGGTTTCTCCCCTCCAGCTAGCAGTTTGAGATAGGCAGGCAAAGTGGTAAAAGATTATCAAATTGCAACTGTCATTCCTGACAAAATGCATCTCAATGCTGGAAGGAATTTTAGGTTTTAAGCTAAACCACCACCTCAAAGGGTTCCTCAGAGCCTGTCAATATCTGTACCTTGGATGGAAAGCTACCACTGAGCACAGTGCGTCCAGCATATAGAACCTGCCACAAAATGAAGTTCTTGATAAGAAAGCTCATCTCAGTCTTGGTTGGTAACAATAACAAGGAGACAAGATGAGACCATCAGTCTCAATTGTGAAGACAATGTTTTCCTCCCATATTATTCTGTCTGTCATGTTCCCTTCAGGTTCCAAAGGAATCCCTGTCTCATACATCATTATTTCCCACAAAGCTTGAAAGCCTTCAGGGGGGGTTTCTTCCTGCCCACTGTACCAGCCTTGATGTCTGAGTACCTTCAGAACAGTGACAGAGGCCTCTGCCAGCAATAAAGGGGAACATCTGCATACCAATTAAACTGCTGAGCGCTGAAAAGTAGAAAAAAAAAAGAGGGGGGAAAGCCTTGAAAGTAAATCTGAGCCAAGTTCTAATTAATGCCCTAGGCCCTGATTCACCACAGCACTTAGGCATGTAGTTAACTTTAAGCATGTATTTAGTTCCATTGAAGTCAAAAGACAGAATCGAAGAGGCAAACTACATTAGCACAATTTAATACTCTTTGGGCTAATTAATCACCCATAAAAATTAACTGTGAGAACTGTATTCCTTATTTCCCTCACTGTGACATTTCCAGATAAAAATACTTGGATGTGGCTGGAATAAGCAAAAAAGCACTACCTCACTTGGCTGTCACAGGCTGCTTGGTCTTGCAGCTGTGAAGGCCAGTCCCTAAGAAGAGCTAAAGGCACTGAGGTCTCTGCCATCACAGCACAGCATCTGTGTCTTCTATGTGGTGGCAACTTGCGGGCACAAAAAACAGCCCTTGTCTCGAGGAGAAGAAATCTAAGAAATTAAAAGAACTGGCAACAGATAAGCAAAGCCATCGGGCCATGGGTGGCACATGAGAGACATATTTCCTTTTCTCTATAAAGATGCACTTGCTCACTGCAGCACATCAGTGTCAGGTGTGATAGGAGGTGGCAAGGAAGGGCAGCAAGCAGAGCTGGATAAGTGAGCCAGGCTGAGGGCACGTGTGAGTTTGGAGACATTGCTGGTGAGGTTCCCAGGGAGGCACCGTCAGGTAGAGCTGGGATGAGGGGAACAGTGCTGGTGTCTAGAGGCTGGGGCGGACTGGAGTCTGGCGCAGCCCCAAATGTGGGCAAGGGCTAAACTCTCCTCCATTTCAGTGGAGCAGGACTGAGCCCTGTGAAAGAGAAGCCCAGAGTACAACAGCCAAACAGCTGAATCATCCCAGATACATCCAACTCTTTTCTCCACTTGTTAAGCCCACCGTGGTGAATGGCTGCCAACAGTGCACCAACAGCCTGCAGGCTAGATTTGGCCTGAACATGGCCTTCAAGGCACAAATATGACCAATTTTTGAGTTCCTGTTGACTTCAAAAAGGCATGTGTACAACCAATTATTCTGTACATCAGAATGCAAGGAGACAATCTGGCTAATAAAGGCGTCCTTGCTAGGATTGCTGCAAAAACGAAGCTGCAGAAAGTTTGCGAAGTATCATTAATGCTGTACATGGACCTCCATAAGCTAGAAAAATGAAAGTAGGGGACATAAAGTCTTAGCTGACAATGCTTCTTTATCTCATTCATCATGAAAACAGAACAAAAGCAACCTCCCAAAAATTAGAGCGCCATGAGCAGGAAAGAGAATACTAGCACAGTTTTCCAGATTAACTTTGAACTTCTTCATTTTCATTGGCTTAAGAGCTCTATTGTTACTCCCTTGTTTTTTTAATTGCAGATACTAAAAATTCTTTTATCTTTCAAAGTCTTTAAAGTATGTTATATAAATATGTAATTAAAGCCTCTTTCAACTGAGTATAATTTACTCCATGGTTTACAACAGCTGCAATAGAGCTATTACAGTTTATCATTTAAAAGCCTAATTAGGGGCTTCTTAATTAGTACATCCTTCAGGCACTAGACTGTGACTGTGTAAAATACACTTGGCACTATCACATGTTACAAATCTTTGCATGAAGCAGGGTATGTACGAGCCCAAAAAGACACTGCTGGTCCCTGCAGGTCAGTCCATCTGAGCGCACAAAGCTCCACACTCCATCCACACTCCCCTCTCCCAGTGCCTGGCTGCTCTGCACACAGCCTTTACCTGCTGCACACATTGCTGGGAATTGCCACCACCTCCTGAAACAATCCCCCAGGCTCGCTGAGCTGACCTGCTACATCAGTGCCCTCTGATGTGACCGTTCCCATGTGCAAAGACAACCCAAAGAGGGGATGGGTCTGTGCCCACCCCCTGCTCAGGCTGGCTCTCACATGGCTCATCAAACACTGTCTCCAGCAAACACAGCTCCCCGCTGCTGCCGCTCTCTCCCTCAAGAACTCTGCACTGTGCTGGATTCTGCTCGTACTTCCTCTGTGCTGCCCGAAGTACTTGTATCTCTACAAGGAAAAAGAGGGGAGTCAGTTACTGTCTCTCATTTACAGACACCAACACATATTTCTTGTTAATCCCCACTGAATTAGCATTCAGTAACTGAGATTTTAAATGGAATATTTGCCCTGAGTAAGGACTGTAGCTCCTCTATCCTCCCCCTGGGTGGCAAAGTACTGGGGAGCTGGAGGAGCCATAGTGAGTTTTAACAGGAATCACTCCCCAGAATGGGCCTCAGATCAACTGAGGGCTCACAGGACCCACTGCTCAGCAAGCAAGAGCTTGTCCAGACCATAATCTGGAGGACTGGTGCTGTTTTGTTCAGTTTTCACCTGCTTGTAACACAGCAATTGAGCTACAAAGGGTCAGATTTGGGGCCTGCCAGCATTTGTGTAGTGACAATATCATGGGTTCTTGTTGACTGCAGGATAATATAAATCAGCTATTGAAAACCTGTATCATTACTGCTATTGCTTTCCAGTGGTAGAAGGCTGGAGTAATGGATTGGCCTCTCCATCTCATCCTCCCACTGGAAAGCAACATATACAGCATCAATCAATAACCTGATCTAAGTTACTTGTAGACATGCCAGGTGTAAATATCTCCCTTTCTCAAAGGTTTTAAAGACCAGGTATTTTTGCAAAACTCAGGCCAGGCAACAAAATGCTTTGGATAAATTGTCATTATCGCAGAGAACAGCATAACCAGATCCACCCACATTGTTACACAAAAGTTCTAAATAGACAGGAAGTGATGTTATTATATGCATGTATTACTTTGTGGGGTAAATAGCTCTAGATGTTCCTTTGCAATAGAATAAATTTCCATTTGAAAAGCATTTTCTGGAATGGCTGTGTTGCTGTTGTTATTTGACAGGAAATACCTAGATAATCTCATCACGGGCTTGCTGCTAATTTCTATAGCTAAAAATATTTCTAAAATCAATACCAAAATCCACTGCCACAGGGCCAGGATTTCATCCTATTGTGTCACAACATATTATCCACTTAATTTAGTGTTGTCAAATCTGAAGTCAATGGAAACCCTACAGGTGACAGCCTTGTTTCCTGATGGATCAGTGGAGATGCTAAAGAGGTGTTTCAGGGCCTTCCCTATAAAAAGATGGCATCGCTTTCACACATCACTATGACTAAAGCATGTACATGTTTCTATCCCTTACTCCACCTCTGTCACTTATGCACACACAGAGGGGATAGTCAAGCAGATTCTAAAGCAGGTCAGAGGCTCAGTTATTTCACAGATATGTTACAGCCCCCAGGGTTGCCCACAGACACATATGAAAGTGGAGGTACTCTGAGTCCTGCAGGGGCACTGACATCAAGGCAGTATTTTCGGAGGAGAACAGACAAACACAAGCCAAGGTTTTATGAAAGGTGAGCTGTCACCTTCTGAAACCCCTTGTGGCAAGCCTCTTAAGGACTCAACCAAGAACTTCAAAGAGATATCATATTTCTCTGAGTTGACCTTCATAGAAATCCTTGCACCTTAAATAAAACACCCTTTTAAACAGTACCTTGATGTACAACATTTACATTGCATGGCCTGCATGGTACTAATGCCAACTTTCTTCATTAAGTTCAATGGCATCCCAAGAGATGCCATGCAAATGATTTTATCTGATTTCATTTTGCATTGACTTCTGTGACACAATAGCAGGAATGGTGTTTCAGAAAAGGAAGAGTAAGGCTGGGTTCAAGAAGCCATAACCATAAAGCAGAGGAGAAGGCTGAAGACAGAGGAGGAAATAACATCCTGCCAATATGCTTTGTACTCAATTTGCCTGCTGGTCTCAAGTGAGTACCTTGAACCTCCTTGTCTTTGCAGCAGGGTGGATGTGCTGTATCCCACCATGGAAAACACTGAGAGAGCAGAGCAGCCAGCAGCTTGGCAAGGCCAAGGACTCTCTGGAGCATGGTGCCTACAGCTGCCAAGGCTCCCACCAGGACAGCTCATCAACCCAGCTCCCTCAGCACCAGGGCACCAAGGTGAGGAATCCATGCACCTGCACTCAGCCCACTCTCACCCCAGCTGTGCAGGTGGCTGAGCTGCTCCAGCCTCAGGGCTGCTGCCTGAGCCCTCGGGCTAAGAAGGAAGAAATGGATCCCTAACTAGCAACCAAGAGATTCCTTTTTATGGGGGCAGGATTATGTATTATCATTTTGTGTAGATCTCTGCTCTTCTCCACCTCCACACCTTTTTTTTTAAATAAATGAAAACACACCAGAAGAGCTCAGTGTCCTCTTTAAAGACTTCTCTGTTTCACTAACTTGTTCCAACCTCCATCACAGCTCTTTCCTTGTCAGCAACTGTACCACTGCGCTATACCTCTGCCCACGCACAAATGCACTGGTTGAAGGTATGAACTGGAATCTCTCTGTTAAAGGAACAAGCAGGCATCCCAGAGACTGACACAGCTGCTATTTGCATGTAAAAGAGGAAAAGAAGGTGCATGACTGAGCCCAAATTAGCATGAGCAAAGCCTCCTACCACATTTGCAAACTACAGCTTGCACAGTGGTGCTAATAGAGGTGCACACTTTCCTCACAAAGAGGGATTTCTACCTCAGCTGTAAGGAAACTTGGGTAACAATGGTCCACAGAATTTAGTAAGAACTTTTAAATCCCTATTTTTTAAAAATCTACAGAGTGCTAGAAAAAAGAGAAAAACGGTGGGTGCAGGGTGGGGTGTATACGTCCAGGTTTAATTTAATCTCCGCTTACAGCTTGATTTCTGAAGATGGCTACTTCAATGAGAGACATATTTTGTAAGGCCTCCACCACTTCTGTACTCCTAGATTTCTAAATGTCCAGAAATACTCACAGCACTCAGTGCATCTAAAAGTGAAAACCAAAATATGCACGGTGAATGCAGACCTAACACTCCATTTCCATCTCTGAAAAAACAAGGACCATTCCTTTTCACCATCAGCTCTTTCAAAGGGATGCTCTGGGGATTCATTTACATCTGCAAAGTCTTGCTGAAGACACACACTTCATAAACTGTAAGATTTCCAAATTTTATCACAATTTTTCTCTCTGGCTATGTACAGAGATACCTAAGCATCCAGGTCCATGCATATACCTACCGAGTCAGAAAAAGAGGATTAAATGCCTCAGTAGATTGTTTAGGCAGTGCAATTTTTTTGCTCCCCCAAACCAAACTGCACTTTGAGGTCTCGTTGCAGAGAAGTTATAGATTCCTTTTACTTCATCATTGTATTTTCATGGAAACTGTTGGAACAATTCAGTGCCTCCACTGTTTCCGCAGTAGGTTTAGCTCATCTGAGAAAGCAGAAAGAACAGTAAATGCAGACATTAATGGTAATAAAAATCAAAGCTAAGCCCTACATGAAGAGAAACAAATTCCAAAATGAAAAATTCGATTACACAGTACCTGTCTCCTGTCTTGACTTCCTCATTATACGTAGAAATTAACCCTGTCATTAAGTACTTTGATCAGGCTGTACATAAACAGCTTATAACGGCATGAAATCTACCACAGCAAGCAGGCAAATGAACGAGTGGAGAAATACTGACATTTGGGGCTGCTGTCAGACATCAAGTGCTCCTACTCCCTCAGGGCCAAACTGCTAGAGTAAATGGGGTTACTCCAAGGATTAATTGTTCCCTCCTGGTGTGTACTGCTTCCAGAAAGTTTCAGTAATAACATCTAAGAGGCTATCATTCGGAGATCAGTAGCATTGTTTTAAGATCTTCAAGAGATTTATAAGTCAGGCTTTTATAACTTCTCTTAGGCTAAAATTTGGTACAGAAATTCTCAGCCCATGACAGACCTGAAGCAGTATCTCACCATTTTAAAGTGTTCTGGGATCAAAAGAGAAAAAGCAGTATTTTAATAGGGATAGTCACCGCCATCTATCTACTCAGAATTAAGGCACAAGAGGATAGGTGCCTGTGGTCAAATTGGTCCAGGTTTGCATTGCTCAGAAATGAGGTATGGCACCATTTCATATACTTCAGCTCCAAATATTTGTCACTTACATTTGGAGAATTTCCATACACTAATGCACATTATAAGGAAGACTTCTGGGCAACTGGCGTGTTTTTTTTTCTGGTTGGTTGGTCTGTCTGTCAGGATTTTTGAGCAGAAGTTGCTTTCCTTTGAGATGCATTTAACACGATGTAACTTCACTTACTTGTAATACTATCAAAATTCCTCACACATACAGACTGACTGCTACAGCATCAAAGGTGGTCAGGCCAACAGAGTCCCTTCTCAGCTCTACCCCTGGCTTGCCATCAGTCCCTTGCCATCCCTGAGCCCCGTTTCCAAGCTGTATTCTGTTCAATCTTCCCACATCTTTGCTCAAAACACCCTCAGCACAGAGACAGGCCACGAGGGTGTGCATGTACAACATCCACCCCTGAGCACTTGCCTGGGGGCACTCCATTCTATTTAGAAAGTACAGCTCCGATGCTCTCTACTCTCTGCTTTCCTAGGTTAGCTGTGATCGAGTTCTGGGGATTTGCCAAGTATATAGCAGACACAGACATAAGGGAGGAATCCTGACCCAAAATAGGCAGTTTTCCACTGTCTTCAAACAGGCCAATACCTTAACATCCTAATAAAAGCTTGGAAAAACACTAAGCAACCCCATAGATTATTTGGTTTTGTATGTATGGCTTAAACATAGTGCAGAGCAGACATTTAATTACTCCTAAAAGCAATAAAGTCCAGTATTTCCTCCAATATCACAATCCATTCTTTTATCCCATTGCTATAATCAGTTCCACAATTTTATTACAATTCATTGTTCAAAAAGGCTATCACCACAATTCAGACAAACTCAGCCATAGACCAAAACAGCTGAGACAAAATATCATAAGCACTACTGGGCTTCCCAGCATTCTGCTCTCACTCCACAAAACCACGTAACTGTTCTTACTCATGCCCCACATACCAGTTGTGTGCCCACAAAACCAGTTCTTTCCAGATCCACAAGTACTCAGACACTCCTTTCCGTACAGTCAAGCAAAGAGTGCAACCATGTCACACCAACAGCGTGTACACCAGGCAATTGTACAATCCAATTCTGTACCTCTGGGTAGACTTGGAGGAATTGACCTCAGCTACAGAGAGGGTGGGCACTTTGAGGTGAAGGTCTGGGAAGGTGAAAGGACGAGCAGTCACTCACCAGCCAGCCAGAGATCAGAGTGATCACAGGGGATGGGCAGCACAAAGGAAAGGTGCTCAGAGAAGGTTTGCAGGAGACGGAATTATCCAGAGGCAGCATTTTTACATCTGGCTCTCAAAAACCAGGCCAATTTCAGCACGTTTAGTCCCTTGTAAAAAAGCAAATCAGACATTTCTTCTAACTTT
Organism: Serilophus lunatus; assembly: GCA_013399895.1. Lineage (NCBI taxonomy): Eukaryota > Metazoa > Chordata > Aves > Passeriformes > Eurylaimidae > Serilophus > Serilophus lunatus. The sequence goes on along the minus strand of VXBA01004424.1, from coordinate 51,421 downwards.
GCAATTCCTGTTCCAATTAACTTATTTAAATATTGCTAGGTATTTTGCCTTCATTAAAAGTTGCATTAAGGGGATACCTGAAATTTCTAGCAAGCCTAAAAGCACCTAACAAGCCAGGCTGCAAATGGACATTACGTATACTATCATATCATTATCATTTGACACTTTCACAATATCCCAGCTTCCCTTCCAAAAACAATTCACTATTAATAGCAATTTTATATAACTAGCAGCATGCCAGGACTTTCTCGCAGATCCCATCCCTGAAGAATCCCAAGATTTGAAGTCTTCCAGTGATTACTCTCTTCCATTCACCTCTTCAGTGCTCTGGAGTTTGCCTTTGCTACAGTGGAGCCATCCAACCTTCCTGCTGAACTGCAGGATGCAGAGCAGATTAAGGGCTCCACGCCTGACTGAGCAAGACATTTTTAAGTATGTCTTACCTTTAAGTGCCTGTATTGCTTCAGTAATCAATGGCATCAACTAAAGTACAGTCAATCAAGCTGTTAAACACCTCTGAAGAGCTGATGCCATAAACTGGGAAAATGCTTTGGCACAGCTTTGGAGCTGCTCTAGAAAAACTCACAAGTAATGTACTTTGACAACAAAACATATCAGTCAGGAAAAGCGTAAACAAGAGGAGCAAAAGCAGCTACAGTAGCCCTGCTTTTCAAAACACACTTAATGGCTGTTGGGAGCCAAGCCTGAGCCTTGCTTTAGGTTTAAAACTGAACTTGCGAAGAAGGCAGCTGTCCAGGGACCCAGATGATTCATAGAGGGTATGTGAGAAGCTGGCCCACCTAAAATCTTCCAGGGCATGGTGAAAATTGTGGTAAAGTTTTATTAAAGGTTTGGTTTTACTACATCTTTGTTCCTGGATTTGCACTGCATGTAAAGCAGTGTGGTAACTTTATTCCATCAGTACCAAACCCCAGCCAAGGAGAACAGCATTTGGATCTGCCAGGTAGGAACGTTTGGCTGCAGTGTTACAGTATGGGCCCCCCGAGAGGAGGTGAGGTCTGGGGCGAGTCCTGCTGATCTAACCAGGACACTCAGCACCTGCAGCAGCCATTGAAGCTAATGGGAATTGCTGGCACTCAGCACTATTGAGCCTTGGTCTCCAGAGATCATTTATGATTTACAAGGAGCTCATTGACTACAGCTGGGGTCTGTCACAAAGGCAGACCCTTGAAAGGAACTGGTTTTCAGCCCACATGCATATGTACACCCGTGGGCTTCCCTCTACCAGATGACAGATGATCAGCTACACATCTGAGAAGTTGGTATCTTAGTACACTCATAGTGTGCCCATCAGGGAAAAGCTCTTCAGACAGCTGCAATTAAACTCAGGTCACACGTGAGGAGAGCATTGCTTCGGTATGTCCAAGCCTTTCTGACAGCAGGCTGGGGCTTGTGGCTGGGAGAATGCAGCCCTATTGAAAATGATGCTAAAAGTAATTGCCTTCAGGAGGTGCTAAATGTCAGGAAAGCAGTACACTGAGCATTTCCAGACTTAAGTCAGAGAACCAAAGCATGGAGCTTCTTAGTACAAGGCCTAACTTAGTACACAGGCCTCAGACATGCTGTCAGGTAAAGAGAATGAGTCATGGGTACCTACAATATCCCTTCTCAGAAGTCTTTACCCATCACTCCACCGCTGCTCCCCTGCTAAACAGCCCTAAGGTCATGGAGAAATATTTCTTTCCCATTTTTTCTCTACATGCTTTCCAAAGATCGAATTCTAAAGAAAGCAGAAAGGAAAATATAACCACTTTCACATGTCTGTCCCTGTGCCAGAAGTCCTCACTTCATGGTGCACCTGCCACAACTGCTTCCGTTCAGAGCCATCTCTGCTGAGGTGCCCATTTAAGAGGCAGGAATCCTTTGTAAACAGTCCCTGGTTGCCCTTCTATCTTCCCTGCAGTCTGTATTTGCATTCAATCTCCATCACTTCTGACTACTGGCTAGGAAGGGCTGATAAAGACATACCACAGGTTTCTTAACAGAATAAGACAATCTTGTCTTTTGGAAGTCTCTCCCTATGGTCTTTGATCCAAAGAGGCTTCGTTGCTATTAGTATGACATAGATCTTCAATGACTGTAAATGGGCAGTGCTCTGTCGAATTTCTTGGATTGTCAGTTATTTACACCACCTAAAGGTCCTCCATACCACTCAAACCACTGTTCTGCATACTATGCACCCTCTTCCCCAGTAAGAATAGGTATCATGACTGAGACAACAGAGTCAATAGGACACAATATAGTTTTAAACTGGGTGCCATGGCTTCCAGGTTGTGAAAATGATTGGTGTAAAAAGTGGTTGGGCACCTAGTTCTCAGATAAATAGCCTAAAAAACCTAAGGACTTTGCTGATCTGAAATTGTTAGTGGTTGACATTTAAAAAGCTCTTCAAGCGGGCACCTGACAAACACCTTACTTCATCAAGATTTGGGGGGAGTTATGGGAATGTTCTACAAGTACTGTTTGAAACAGAGGTGCTTACAATTTTCCTAGGAAGTATATCAAAATTAATGAAATAACTCCAGGAACATCAGAACACTGCAGCCAGGTTTGTTACTCATCTGTGTCCAAAGATTGGATTCTTCCTTGGTAGGAAGAAGGAACAGGTCATGACTGACATCTCCCTGTATCTGAAACTGTCATGACATCTCTCTCCCAAATGCCTCTCTCCAGAGCATCTCTTCTCTTGGGCCTATCTCCATTTTCTTCCCCACCTCCATATATATAATTTAATAGAAGTTGGTGAAAAGGATATTTTCAGCCACCGGCCAAATTTGGATTACACTAGTTAGGATTTCCAAAGTCACAATGGAAGAAGGGCATACCGGGGGCCAAATTCTAGTGGCATGCTGAAAGCTTCCCAAGATGTTCAGCATCTGCATTGATGGAAGCCTGAAGAAGAACTTCATTACACCTTCACAGTACCAGGTCCTCTGGGGTGGGATCCCACAGGAAGGAGCAGAGTCCTGGCAAATCCTGTACCCTTAGAGACTGCCTGAGCCTCAGCTCAGTACTCTAGAGCAGCTGAATCCTCCAGAGGCAGCTACGCCAAGCAGCAGTAGAAGAATAAACACCCTCTCCAAACAAAGGCCCACCTCTCCCTGAAGCAACGGGCTGAAAGCAAAGCACAGGGCACTTTCGTATGGACAAAAGCAGGAATAGCATTCCCACCCTTCCTTTTAATGCCAGTATGCAAAACCCAGCTACCTATAAGAAGGTTAGATTTCTCTAAAGGCCATTGACTTCCTCCTGACACCAAGCTTCCCCCATATGGGGGAATGAGATTTCAAAGTGGGCAAGCAGGAGGCCAGATACAAGTCTAGAAGTAAGAGGGTTTATTTCTTACTGAGCAGCTTGATAGCAGAAGTGCCATGGTCATTCTTTCTAATTTCAGGGTCCTTTTAAATAAAGTTCCACTCCAGAAGCCAAGCATGAAAGGAGAGGAATGAAAACTCTTTGATAGATAAGATATTACAAGAGACTGTCAGAAGCTTGCTCGGAGAATGAAGTAACACTCTGGATACTGTCATTGAAAACAATAATGAAAGAGTACACCATTTTCTTAACTGAAGTACTATCAAATCTATGTTACTGCCACACAACACATTTTTCGTCCAAAGGTGCCAATTTCAAGCTATGACTATTGATCTCTATCTAACACTCAAAATTAACTGCTCTACTAAGGAAAAGTGGCACCAAATCGTTTGAGAACATCAAACAGTAAAAAGCCAATGGGGTCAAATCAAGGTCAGAATTTGATGAGTAGGGTGTCAGAAATTTAATCCATTTTGTCTAAGATAATGTATAGAGCCAGTATTGGAGCTGCTTTTTTTGTGCCTTTCTTTTGTGTAATTTTTTTTAAGATAGCTTCTCTCAAAAATATCACAAAACTAGACCTCAACTTTTTTTTATGAACTTTTTTCCATGACTGGAGAGAGAAAAGATTAAATGGACTGCAACACAGATGGCAATTATGCCTCTGTTTATTTCCTAATGAGTCACAAGATTATTTTTTGCCTTCTGCCACATCATTTCAGAATACAAGAAAACCTTATCTTGAAGAAGATTTGAGGAGACAAAATAACACACTTAAAAGTCCCAGTCCAGCAAGAGACTTCGGTGCATTTAAAAAAAAAACCAACAAAAATCCCAAGCAACATACCTCAAAATTTTAACCACAGGTGAAGTCCCATTCACTTAAATTCAAAATGATGGGTAAATCTGTTCTACCAACTGGTGAATGTGGTGTCTATCAAATTCATTAGTGGTCTCATGACAAAATATTCAACAGCTCTCACAGTGACATGTTTCATTTACAGCTCAGCATTTGGAGAAAATTAAGTCCCAAACTGGAGCTACAAAAGGCTTCCTCTCTGCACCATCACCAGAGCTGGTGATGCCTGTTCCCTCCCATATCCCTAGGAACTGCCTGGGATGTTCCCCAGACTCAGACATTTCGCCAAAATCACTTCCAGACTAAAACCCAGACCCAGAAAGCCCACACTCGAGGCGGTACAGCCATGAGCACACTGACCCAGCGCTGCCTGGGCTCTCAAACTTGGGTGGGGCCACTTGCTTTTAAAACCCAGGCTGAGTAACCAATTTCATAGTGGCAACACCGTCTGCTTCTCATATCACAGTCTAGTAATTAGCACGCTCTTGAAAGGAACCATAAGAGATGTATTCATCAGTTCAAACCCTTGTCTCTCACCTCCTCAAAAAATGCCTTAACCACAGAGTTTTGGATAGGGGACTCCCCTTTAAACCTGCTGAAATCATGCAACAAAAATTCAGGCTTTGATGCTAAGAGGGCTGAATCTTCAGCCATGGCTGAAAGAATCCCTTATCTGAGCACTTTTGATATGTTTTAGGCAGTAACTGGGGGTGGATAATATGAATTTGGATCTTGTCAGGAAGAGTCTGAGTGTGACCTCCCACCTCCTACCAGCAAACACTACATGCAAAAAGAGGATCCATTTTAAAGGGAGAGCAAGACATACGCTCCTTTCTGGAACAGCGCTACCTCCGTGCTGGAACATACTTGCTTTCTGCAAGTAGTAGGTAAAGACATCTCTGCTCAGGAGGTGGCTGGTGCTTCAGAAACACCCATGCTCCTAGGACACTTGTGTTTCCTGGCTCTAGAGGTTCTTCTTCAGTGTCTGGGGATTCCGGCCAGCACCGGGGAGCCTCAGGATTATCTGTTCCAAGGAAGTTCAAAGACACACACAACTGGTGTGGCAAAGATAGGGCACAGCTAGGTTGAATAATTTGTTACCTAAAAATGCTTCTGACAGATGGCAAGGCTGTTCTGGAACACTGTGAACATAACAGATTTTGGGACAGGGTGCTGAAGAGAACTGATTTTAGTGAAAAGTTGGATTTTTATCAAAATGACCTTTTCCACTCCAAGTGTCTGCTTTGCATAGAAAATTGCAAAGAAAATTCAAAAATTTGCTAGGAAATCAGTGACTGAACTGGAGTTATGGTTTGGATGTCATTATCCTTCATGGACCACTAGTTGCAACCAGACTCCTTGTCCAACATGCATCATCGCCAAATATTCCCAAGATGTATCACAACAGCACAAGACAACAGAAAACAGTCATCCACATTAAAAAAGTCCAGACTTCAAGGAAGAGAATGGACCGTTTGCCATGAAAACTTGCAAGTTTTTTAATCTGACATGGAAACCAGTTGCCTTTATCTTGCTGTTTGACCCGCCCTTCAAAAAAATCTGCAGTTTGCCTCAAGAAATAAAATGTTTATATCAAGGCACTTTCAGGCTATATTCCTAAAGAAATGAGTCTCAGTTGTTGGCACTATTGTCCATTTATCTGTCCAGAGGTCAGTTCTGTGTCCTTTCCCTTCCTGTCTCCTCGACGCCTCCAGAAACTACCCGACAGACAAGGAAGGAGGAAGGAGCTGTGAGTGCTGGGTGGGAAGAGCAGATATAAAAATCCTTAGTTCTGTTTTGATATTTTGCAACCACAGTACAGATCTACACGACAGATCAGCAAGTCTCTGAGGTTTGAGAGGAAACACTGCCAAAAGACGGTATTTCTTTCCCTTTAAAAAAAAAAAAAAGTTGAAACAGTTTATTACTAGGTGTTGTATCGCATCTGAAACTTTCAGTTTCTGTACTTGTGTGACGTATATACCAAATGGAGAAGGATCTTACTAAAACCTTCCAGGATGAAAACACTCACGCCAGCCAGTCTAGACATTCTCTAGCAAATACAAAAGTGGCATTAGATGCTGCTGGTGTTCTGACTGAAATAAATAGAAAAATTAATTAAAAGGAAAAACAACCTCTTGAACAAGACCAGGTGAACACTAGCTAAAAACAAGTTTAGTTTGAGATGGTGAAATGCTACAATATAGCTTATTATTATTATTGAGGTAAATCCATTAAAACACCAAATACTTCTTAAAGCATGTATTAAAGTATATATTTGTCTTATGATTATGTAGAAACTTTTTTTAAATAAGAAATTAATTTTCTAAATTAGAGTGAAAACCAGACTCTGGCTTCTATTTGATACTTATCTTTTTGCATATCTAACTATTAAGAGCTTACTGAAATTTTAGAATCTGTTTAAACTCTGGGCTTACTTTAGACTGTTCTTCTAAAAGTTTCACTTAAAAGAGATGAAAATCATTGATTTCTGATACTTTATTACATAGCTAGGAAAAAGGATCATGGGACATGAGGAGATATTTGAGTTAAAATATACACATCTATTTGTCCAAGAAAAGATTTTCTATTTGATTTGGAATTGAGTTTTAACAGATATTTCTTTTTCTCAGTTCCAGGTATTTCTCCTGGTTTCTATACACATATTCCACAGAAGAGGCAAAAGTTACCAGTGCAGTAGTATTACCCCTGTATGCTGCAGTATGTTTTCAATTAAGCTCACTCCCACAATGATTTCCACATTGAGCCACTTGCTCTTCTTATTTCTTGATAAGTGATGGCCTTATCAGGAAGTCGGGGGCGAGTCTGTTACTGCTCTGAGTAAACACCCTAAAGGTCATTTTAGATGTTGGCTTTGACACTCCTGGTTGAGTAGCCACCCACCACAGCTGCCACCAGTAAGGTGAAGTTACCCTCATGGAAAAATAGCCTGTCAGTGGTCCTGTTGTCTCTTCAACAGAAGTACCTGCCAGTGGCCGGTTAATGATGAAATAAGGAAAATTCTATCAAATTTCCCTCAAAGATACCTGACAGGTATCTGGTCTGACATCAGGATCCAAGTGCTGGAGGTCTTCCTGGAGGTCTGCTAAAGTTAGAGGAAGTCCCTTAGTTAATGGGGTCTCTGAGTCCCAGTGTGTCCCCATGGGTAACTCAGTTCTCCCGACCAGTGCTCAAGGACCTTTTAAATTAGGTTTGCCCCAGCAGAAATGACAGCAGCAGAAGACATCCCAGGTACATGCACACAAGTAGCACACTGCTGGAGTGTGTTACCAGCACACACCAGTACTGTGCCTCCATCAGTAAAAGGTCGTCACAACACTATGTGCCTGGATACCTTCTCCCACACACCTCTGCAGCATGAAAGCAGGAAGAACCCAGCAGACATGTCTGAAGATACTATCATCCTACAAAAGGATAAGAGCTGCATGACTAGATCTAAGATCCAGAGCAAAGGCCAGAGCACCCACAGGCCTGATACAACAATATGACTTGTAATGACAACTCCATATGCAGATCTGTGCATATCCCACAAGGGATGCTATCATCCAAGGCTGAATCCAAAATTCATTACAGAATGATACTCAAGCCCCTCAAGGGAACTTCCCACAAACCAAAGCAATTTTCCTTTCAAAATTAGGTACTTCAGGCTCCTAGGCTCTCAGGCACCTGAAGATAGAATCTTTAAAAGGTACGGAACAGATAACACTCACTGAAGTCACACATAAAAAGTTACTGTGGATTCAGGCCCCTAGGATGGGATGCTACTCAGGTAATGCCTGGTGCTTCATCTCTCTCCTCTAGCACCAGCACACATACAAGTTAGTGGGAAATCATTTCAAATACGCCTTTCTCCCCAGGCTGCACGCAGTACCTCCAGTAACAGAGGCACAGAGTCAAATCATTCACCCTGATGGAACACATGGCCTGTGTCGTCTCACAAAAGTGCAAAAGGCACAGCCCAACCCTCCTTTTCCAGCTAGAGATTGGTCTGAGTCTCTCTTAAAAAAAGAGATTTACCCAAGTGATGGAACAGGGTGTCCTGATACATTTTACATCCACGTTTCTGTTAAGAGAGGTACACGTTAGTACCTATGTTGTTAAATTTCTACACAAAGTGCACCTTGTATCATCTTCATCTTACCTCTGTGCAGCTAAAAACAAACAAAAAAAAAACCACTCAACAAATAAAAGAAAGTGGAACCCTGAAGAACAGCTAAGGAAAGACAGCAAATATATGTGTACTCTTCAAAGATGCTGTTGTCTTTTCAGAGGCAGAAACACACAAGTTATTATATCTACCAGCCCCTTTGCTTAAAGACACACATGACAGTAGCTACCAGAACATCCTCTTCTTCTGTTCTTTTCCACCATGCTTTGTGGAATCCAACTGTAACCATTGTGACCTCTGGCACTGCCCTCACAACCATCATGGGCTGTTCTGCTGCCCTGAGAGATGAAATTTCTAGCTTTTAGAAGTGATTCCTGGAACAATTCACTCCAAGTGGCATTATCATACAGGTGCTAATAGATAAAAACTACTGAGGAAGCATCTCATTGCTCTTTTTTCCTCCCTTCACTCCACAACAAATAGAGCTCAAGACTTGAGAGACCTCTGCATATATCAAGCCCAGCTTCCACGGAGCCCTGCATGGGATTGTATAGGCACAGTCAGAGCTGTTTTCTCCAGACATGGGGCTCCATTTTCCAGTACATAATTTTCACTTTGCACTAAACAGACAACAGAGTGTGAAAACTCCCTTTTTTTGGGTTTGACATTATCGTACAGACAAGAAAACCATCTGCAGTTTTCAGCTTCAGCTTTTGCTCAAAGTTGGGATCTTTCTGTTACTTTTCCCAATATATTTTCCAGCCCAGACACTAATTCAGTCTACTCCCTACTCCAGCTGCTGTCCTGCTCTGTGAGCAATGTCTGCTTTCTAGCACAAAGCAGCACCTGAGCAGAGTGCCTGTATTTCCAGGATGCCATATCACACAGTAGGCTCCTTCAATCCAGTACTTACCCAAAAAGGGCAGGAGAACGTCAGCTGCACAGCCCAGCACTGCTCACTCATGAAAGGTAAAACAGCACAGGTGGGATTTCACAGCAGTCCAATATCACAACCTGTCATATCTCTCTCTAGTTAAAGGAATCTGAGTAAAGAAAACACAAGCTGTATTTAAGCAATAATACCTTCTGGGAATGTTTAACAACAACAAGTGCTTTGAGGAAGGAGCTGTGCCTCTGGCCCTTACCTTCACCAGTCAACATCTCTTAGGCTGACTGAGTTAAAATAACTGACTGAAAAAGTGGAAGTGTTATCCTCGACAGTAAAATACAAATTTTTTTTAAATGCACCTTTTAACATGCTGCAAAGTTAAACAAGGCTTGCATGTTACCATGGATATCATTTCATGCTTATAAGACTGGTCTTTCCTGGCAGCTAAATGCCGACATGAGAACAAATAGCAGAGCAGGATTTTGTTTGGCATTTTGCTCTGTTTAGGATAACAGCTAACTACTTTTTCTATTAACAAGCTTTTAATTTTACTGGAGTTTCTCTAGGAATGGAGTTCATCTTAGAGGCATTAAACAGATTACAACCAATTCTTCAGTGTGTGTGAGCAGAGGCCTGACCTCTGTGGCACCACTCCTGAGAATCAGGATCACAGGGTCAAGACTGAGTGTGTTTACATATCTGCCATGGCTGATATCAGACAGGATACAGCACAAGAAAACATCCTTCATCTCAGCCTGATGAAGAGTCTGCTCCAAACCCGGAGTGCAGCAGTTGAGCTAGAACTAACCTTTAATCAGAATAAAACCATGATCAATTCTGACTAAAATAAGGCATTGAAGTCGGGTTTTTATTTGAGGAAAGGAGCAGTTTTCTTCCACAGGGTCCCAGGAAGAATCTCTAAAATGAAATTGCTAAATTCATATCAACTTGAAACCAGCTGCATTCATGCAGAAAGGCTAATGGAGCAAGAATAGAATCCAGACTGGCAGGAAAGTGTTACCAGTTAGAACACCAAGTCTAAATGCCTCCTTCACATCCACACCTCATTACTTGTGCCCATATCTCTTTCAAAGACTGTGTGTGTATCTCTAGCACTACTGAATAATTTGTGGCAAAAGTCACCTGGTCTTCTGTGAGACAAGATTTCATCCCTCAGAGTGAGCAAGATCAGGAATAACTTTTGCCTGCTGGTTGGTAACGTGTAGGATTGTATCAACTCGGCTGCTATTGCTAGGAGATCTGAAAATAAGATGCAATTGCATAGAAAAATCTGGGGATTACGCCACACCATGTCCCTCTAAATCACACAGTCAGACTGTTCACCTGTGTCTGTGTTGCTGCCATGAAAAATTCTATCCCTATTTCAGTGTCAGAGATACATATCAGTCAAACCTGACTTCGGCTTTTGAAGTGGGTGGAGAGCAACACCACTCCTCTCCTGTGCTGAAGTCTGCAACAAAACTGCATTTTACTCACAAACATATCTGTAGTTCTGCTGCGTTCTGACTTTTTAAAAAAATAATCTCATTGGACAGACACCACCAGCAAGTTTCTCCACTCTGTGGAGTGTCTTCACAGCCCTCCCACATAGTGAAAATGACTCAGACAAAACTACTAAATTTAGGGCATTGGTATTCTACGTGTTACGCTGGTGTTCATACAAGTAATGCCTTAAACAGTAAATTTCTGAATTAAGCATTCAGGCATCTTTTTTGTGCTGCATCTGCCACTGAAACAGAACGGCAATGAAGGTGGGCTGAGGAGGAGGTTATTTGGATCATGATTTGGGTTGTGTTTTGGCTAGAGCTATATGTGAATTTGAATGAGGTTTGCATGCACTTTTAGAACTATCTGTTGACCTAATATCATGATGTTTGATCTCAAGTGATGAGATTGTGCAAGATTAGCTGCCCTTGGGAGATTCCCTTCATCTCAGGCAAGGGACGGCAGGCTTTGACTCACAAATGGGGATGATTTCTCTTGGGATGACTAGATCAATTCCCACCTCTCAGCATCCAACTCACCCATCTCTCTGACGTCCCCCTCCTGCAAGGATGGCTCATGGAGCAGCTGCTGAACTGCTGGTTGCAAATCCATGCAGTCAATTAAATCAGTACTTCTGTAATTCCATATAAAAGTATGTAGAATTACTGAAAGTTTATAACTTGCAAACCAGCCCCTGCTTCACAAGCAACAACTATCCCTGCAGCAAGGGCAAGAAAGCAGTGACGGCCAAGTAAAGGCAAAAAGTTTTGTGGCCATCACCTACAAGCCAGGGCTTTGCAGAGAGATCGGTGATGTGGTCACCACCCTGAAAAAGGGACCTTGGGCATATGAGGAGCAGAAGATGCGATGAGCAGGACAAGAGGAAGGGGAGAAAGAGGAGTGCTGAAGGACCTTGTCAGCTGAGGTGGCCTTTCCTCTCCGATTGCCTAAAATCACCAACAAACCAACGTGCGACTGAAATCAGGCCAGAACCTGGCCAAGAGACTACACTCGCCTTCAGGCTGACCACATCGCCTGCTGAAGCCAGCAAGAGTTTTGCACAGGTATCTCAGACAAGGTCACAGAAGCAAAGCCAGATGTCTCCATAAAGGCATGGTTTTCTTAAATATTTTTGTTTTTTGAAACAGCTGAATAATCTTCACAAACAGAGTTCATGATCTGTCACCCAATTAAAACCATGCAATTCCTAGGAACAATCTGAGCTGTTTCCATGGCACAGGCCTTCTTTGTTCCTTATCACTGGAGCACAACTCTTCAAGAAAATTCAGTTTATGCAAAAACATTTTAACGTTTTCAGATAATCTGTTGTAGCCTCTGGGAATGCTTCTGCAGGTCTGATGTGGAGTATTTCAACCTGGGAAGTTGGGCATTCTTGTCTAAAGTTCTGCAAAGCAGATAAAGAATAACTCTTTTCAGTGAAACACAAAAGTTGTACTTGTATGAGCATCTGCCCTGAGAAAAACTTACATGGTACAATGTCTATCCCTGTTCTGACTCCCCCTGAGAAGCAGTGATCTTAAAAGACCCCAAAGTGCTCACTTAATAGAAACTTAAAAATGCCTAGACTCAATCTGAAGAGATTATTTAATGATTCCTTATAGAAGAATTTTTGGCAGAGAGAGGACATAACGAGGCCTTGCAGCTGTGTGGGGGCCTTACCAGCAAGAATTGATTTGACCTTGGATGCAGTCAGAAACAGAACTTAGGTATGCACAAGCAAGGATGGGGGAAGTGAAGCCTGAACACTGGGGTTGCTAGGGGTGTGAATATGCCAATGTATAACCGATTAACTATTAGTTAAGACGCATGCTTTGTGTGTGGGAAAATGAACTATTATATAAACCGCATCTTTTCTGCAATAAACGAGCATTTCGCCATTACTTCTGTGAAGACTTGTGATTTGACTTGGACCGACCTCGACAACAATTCCTTTGCTCTAAAGCGGAATAAATAACTTAGACCATCTCTGACAAATATGTGTCACACTTGTTCTTGCAAACATTCAGTCAAGAATATTCCACTTTATTCCAAAGTAATCTGTGCCATGATTTTACTACTAAAGAAATTAATTTTTTTAATTTCCCTAACATTTGAGCTGTGTCTCTTCACCTTAACACCTCATTAACATATTTGTTCAACCAGATAACTTTGACTGGGTCAAATTATCCAGTCTGATCACCCAGATTTTGACTGGTAACCCAGTCACAGAATATAATGAACGATGATGTTGAAAATCAAGATCAAAAGAATATCTGTATGATATCTACCGCACATTAATTGTCCTATAAACTGAGAAATTACATTAGTTAAACATTAATTACTCTTGGCAATTATGTTTTTAAATAATTTTACAATCCAGGTCTGTACAAACTGTCTGACAGTCTGTCCAGGTATCCAAACTTCTTTCTTATGTGGATTCATATTTCCAACTTTATTAACACTTCCTTCTTTAGAATACTTACAGGGAGCTTGTAAAAAAGGTGACAAACTTTTCAGTGGGGTCTGTAGGATAGGACAAGGGGTGACGTTTTAGAACTAAAAGAAGTCCAAATTAGATTAGACCTAAGGAAGTCATTTTTTTATAATGAGGATGGTGAGACACTGGCACAAGTTGCCCAGAGAGGTGGTGGATGCCCCATGTCTGGACACAGCCAAGGTCAGGATGGATAAGGTTCTGAGCAGCCTGATCTAGTGGAAGGTGCCCCTGTTCACTGACTTGGCTAAAAGGTGCTTCCTTCCAAGAGTTCCTCCAAAACATCTTTCCACTCATCCCAGGAAGCCAGCTCAAATTACATCCACCTGTCAAAGAGGCCCTGGTCTTTCTCTCTTTCTGACTTCACCTAGACAAGTTCACTATTCTACAACTTCAGGACAAGCATGAATAATGCTTCTCCATTTCTTCTGTCCTTACAGAATGAGCTGTATGAATGCTCCCATCTTGTGACTGATCCCAGCAAATTTCTAACATGCCTATTGAGTATTTAATTTGAGTCTATGCTACAATGTCAGGTCCTTTTCTCATGTTTGTATTGATACTGACACCTTTCCAAAGGTATATTGCAATATTCTCTCCTTTAAACTCTTAACTTTCGCAGTGACCTCTTTCAAACTGAGTGTAAAAGTCTTTTTCTTGATGGAGTCCTTTTTCTTGATGGAGTCTTTTTTCTTCTTCATCTAAGAGAAATTCATACCCTTGCCTTCAAAATCTGACATCAGCAAGTGCCAAATACATTACTTCCTTTTGATTAAAACCAAAAGTGGTTTGGTATTCTTGAATTGAAAAATTTCATTTCAATGAGTTGAACTAAAGCAAAATATTTTGGTTTGACCCAGTTTGACACCAGTTTGTCTCATCTGTCCAGAACAAGGCTCTCTGCCCCTTTTTCACATGATCCAGTACTACAGTAGATAAGAAGGGAGACTGCAATGTACCCTTGGTTAGATAATGCAGAGGTGGGGGTGGCTGTAAGAAATAATGAGGATACAACACTACCTGTCCCAAAAATACCGCAGCAGTTCAAGTAAATGACTCAGACTCAATATTAAGTAATTCACAGCAGCACAACAAACTGTTTTGAAATGGATCAAACTGACTCAAAGAAAAATATTTCCATTATACCTTCCTGGTGAGTCCTTCTTAAATTTCAACTTCACAGAACTGTTGCATAAAAGTCACTTCAACACGAAGTATTTTTTAACTTAATATAATTAGCAACTGTAGAAATAGATCAGTCATCATGACTTGCTGCACAGAAAGATCAGAATACTGATTCATACATACTTTATATACATTGAATTGCTTCATAAACCCAGTGCTTTTACATCTACTTCATAACATGACAGTTCAGAAGGAGGTCTTTGCTCTCCAGTGGTTGGCACATGATGGGAAGTGATGCTAATCATGAGAACAACCAGAAAATTCTTTTGAACCAATTAGATGGCACCAGTCACAATGACATTAGTCATCCACTCCTCGATCTGAGAAGAAGGAACCAAAATTGTCATCCCAGTGAGAATAATAAGAAAAGCATGAGAAGTGATAATCAACGTGTGGAAAAGTGTGCACACAAGGAAAATCTCCCAAAAAAGTTGATAGAGAATCATCAGGAGATGTCACCTACTGAGGGTTCAAAGTGAACAACTGAAAGAACAGATCCAGGAGTAACACTGCAACAGAGAAAGGCTGCCCTGGAGTAGCCAGTCTAACAAACCACACGCTGAAATCTTCACACTGCTGAGATCGATGAGATCATACTACTGATCTCAGTGAGCTGAAATCCAGGAGGAACTGTTAGGCAGGAGAGGCTGACCAGACCCAATGTCCCCACAGCAAGAAGGTTTGGGCATCACAGAGATGCTGGTATAGCAATCTTTCACCCCAGCAAGAAGACCAGACTCCCTAATAGTCCTGGTGAGCACAGAGACCTCTGCAGATGATGTTGTTCCATTGTAAGAGACACCCTTGAAACACCCAACAGCTACATACATCTCCAAGGCACAGGCTGGCCAGCTCTGGATATATCAGCTCTTGAAATACCTCCAACACTTCATTTTCAGAAGACAGAGATAGTGAAAAAGGTGAAAAATCAGAAATTTCAACTCTTCTGACAGAGTGGTAAACAGACCAAGTTAACAGTAAAGTAATATTCCAGAGAAGTCAAAGAAAGATCTCTGGTTTGGGAAGTCCAGACACACCTAGCACACCCAGGAAAACTCTGCCAAGGTTTTCACGGCAGTTGGGCCTCTGGGATGACATTTTGGTTCACTATTCATTTAGAATTTGCCCTTGAAGAACTTTATGGGGCATGTCCTCAGCTGGAGTAAACAGTGCTGCTGCTTTCTAGAAGCAGGAAATTATGCCCCAGATCTCAGACTTGTAGGGTGGTTTTCTCAGTGGAACTACATCTTACAGCTTCACAATGAAGGGAAATGTTACCAGTGGCGTGAAAGTCCAATTCAACAAACAAATTGGAAACCGACTTTAAAAGAAATCATGTTCACAGGTGGTACCAAACCCAAGTGGCAAAGATCACAATTACTTCTTTACATTTTGCATTTTGTTTTTTGTGTGTATGTGTGTGCTTCAGTCCCAGAGAAGCAGATTATGACTCAAGATGTGAAGCTAATTAAACTATAACATACTAAAAGTAGATTTGTCTGTGTTGACATATCTGGAGTGTGGTACAGTGAGATACTCCTTTGTAAACACAGAGATACTTCCACAAGTTCATAATTATGAAATAATTCAGATTATCTCCAGAAATAGTCTTAGATTTGAATGCCAAGAC
Organism: Serilophus lunatus; assembly: GCA_013399895.1. NCBI lineage: Eukaryota > Metazoa > Chordata > Aves > Passeriformes > Eurylaimidae > Serilophus > Serilophus lunatus. Next base: position 35,393 of record VXBA01004424.1, on the reverse strand, counting down.
TAGAATTAAAGCATGCCTGAGCTAGATAAATCAGATAATCTAAGATCATATGTATAAAAAGAAGACAAAGAGAGACAACTGGAATAGTAACTGCATGCTGCAGTTGTTGCTAGGCCTCACTTTTCTACTGCCAGCTGCACTGAACCCAGATTCATTCTCCTCAAGAGATGGTATCCAAAACTTCCTGATTGGTCTTTCATACTGTTCAGTAGGAATAACTTGATTACAGTGAAATAAGACTCTCAGCAGCCCCCTTTTTCCCAGAGAGATCTTCCAGAAACTGTAAAGATATAATTTTAATTCCATTCCAGTGCTCATTTATAGCAAATGCCTGTTTTCACCATGCTAACAACATAAAAAGTCTCTAACTCTGAGGTGGACCCTGCTTTGCATGGTATGAATGAAGTAACACTGACCTAAGAGATGTTGATGTGTCCCATAGGAAGGGGAACAAACTTTCAGTGCAGAGCATCTCCACACCAGTATATTTTTATCTTCTCTAGCCTCTAACTGACCTAGATAAGCTGCTAGCATGAGGAAAACACGAGTGAGGTTTCTGACAGATGAACTTTACTAGCACCTTCTACTAGGCTTTAAGATATGGTGGCAGAGCACTGGAACAGGCTGCATAGGGAGGTCACAGGATGTGTCTCCCTCTCCAGAGACATTCCAAATCCACCTGGACATGCTCCTGTGTCACCTGCTCTAGGTGACCCTGCCATGGCTGGGGGTTTGGACTGGATGATCTCCAGAGGTCCCTTCTAAGCCTAATGATTCCGTCATTCTGTGATATGTCCACCTTAGCTGTCTTAGCTGCCAGAAGTTACAGGTGCACCTGCAGAATTAGCAAAAGGGAACCTCTCTGTGCCTCATCATGCAGGAGATGCTCACTGAAGGCATGGCAAAGAGGAGTTCTGGGCATATGCAGTGTGCTCAAGCATCTGTAGCACATCAATCTGTCTGTGAGCAGCATATGCCTTTGCAGACATGCAGCACTCCAGGCTCTTTTTATGCTTATTTGCATCTAAATACTGTTAATTGGAAATTAAACTCACACTTCCCTGGCTCTGAGCAAGAAAAGCATGCCCCTTTTGCCTAGAGTTAGTGCCTAGGCTCGGCTAATAACCCAAGCTCCCTCCATCAGCAGAGACAGACAGTGTTGCTGGATGATTCACCCTCATACATCCCTAATGAATCACTTTGGTTACCTTCAGTGATGAGGGAGAAACACAGAACATCCATACACATTGACTAGATATCTGGCCTCCAGACAGCTCAAGAGGATAAGACACATCCTACCTGAACAGACTTTTCTTTTGAAAGTGTACAATGGTCAAGGCAAATAAAAAAGGAACTCAGACCATGGCTTCTTGACACAATAACCTATAAAACTGCCATGAAAGCAGTAATCCAAACCCATTAACATCAGTAACACAAAAGGCAATTCCTGTAGAAGACAATGGCTGTCTCACATGAAACTCAAGCGTGCCAGAGCCCACCTGTGTGTCGATGTGTATCACATGCCTGTCCAGTACAAGGGCCACTGCCAATTCACATGATGTGTATGTTCTCAGAGAAGAGAAGAAGCCATTAACCCAAGAGCTCAGCAATCAGGATTCCTTCTGCATAATCCTGGTATCCTGCATCAAACTTTCTGTCCTGAAAAACACCTGTAGCTCTGTGATTTCAATACAGCTTTGATTTATATCCTTGGCTTGGCATCTGCAGTACTTTTAACCATTCCATCGAGGGTCTGCTTGGGCCCAAGCTGCACAGCTGGGAAAGCAGAAGGGAAGAACAAGGCAATGACAGTGGGAAAGCAGCCAGACTCTCCTGTGGGTTTCAGAATTTTTGAGAGGGCACACCAGGCAGGGAAGGCTGCCAGGCTTCTCTCAGCAATAGCTGCATTACCAGGAAGCAGAAATGACCCAAGGGATCCACAACATCATACAGAGGTGCAATTTTGCGAGTGTGGATCTTGTGCTCCCATGGTCTTGGCTGACCATTCTGCAGTGGAGGGGTTCTGCCATGTCTATGAGAGGACAGTTCAAGACCCACTGGAACAGGCTCAGGGACTGGATCAAGTTTAAATGGCTTTGAAACACTCAGCTGTGTGGTGTGACATGGCCCTTTATCTCCCGAGGAGAATGGGATTTGGTGCATTCTCATTCCAAACACTTTAAGCAGGTAGCTTGATGAAATAAAGCACAGTCAGACTGAAAAAAACTCCTTGTAGGTGTGAAGACTGCAAGTGACATACATCATTTGTCATTAACACTTTGTTGAGCACTGACTTGTGGATTCTTCTCTCTCTGAAACATGCTAACTACTCTTTTTACATGGGAATTTTGATCAGAGTAATTGGGATGTCATTACACATAGATTTGGCATAGAGAATGCAATGGCAGTGAGATCCCAGTCTGGCTGGGCTTGTATGTATCCTGTGGCTGAGGCAGAAGAGCAAATGTCTGTAATATGTATGGCAGCTACATTTGGAAGGAAAAAGGGTTTCTGAGTCAGCACACAGTGTCAGGCAGCCAGGCACTGGCTGCTCCACTGGGCTCCTCAAGCTTAGGACAACTCTCATCAACCAGCTTTTAAAAGATCAGTCACATTCAAGCATCTGCCACCAACTGAAACATGCTTATTATGCAATATAAACTGAACACTCTGACAACACTACTTACAGCAGTTTGTCCTGTAGAACTCCTTATATGATCCTATTTCCAAGGCTTATAAATTACCCAGGCTGTCTAGATGAATTTGTATGTGCTGCAGGTAGATACACAACAAACCAAGAACAGCAGGAGGACACAGTCTCTTCCCTGCAAGTATTTCATAAATAATAAAAATCAGTTTATGAGAGACGGGAGAAGACTATTGAGTGTCCACAACATTCATGACTTACATGTACCACAAATGTGTGCCAACACACCAATTGACGTTCTTTTCACTTGGCTACATCTGATCTTGCCATATTCATTCCAGTAATAGAATAGCTTCAACCTCAAAGTCATCTTTCAAATAACATTTTTCAACTGATAATATGCTCACACACTTAAATTAACCAAACTTTCAACTACCCTTTAACCTATTCTTTTCATATATGGTATAATGCCAGGATAGTAGGGAAAATAAAACAGTATATATTTAATAAAAATATGTATTTTAGTATTTGGCATGACATGTCCAAGTTAACAAATCACAGAGCTCAGGCAATGCAATGTAGCTCATGTTTTCATTCCATGTTATTGGTTTCTTAATTTAGCAAACAGGGGATTTTTTGACTACATTTAAAGAGGAAATCAACAAACCAATACTAAATTTTCTGTTAGCAGTGAGAAGCATAAAATAACTCAAACTAACACAGAAAAAATTTAAGCAAACTGGTGCCACAAATCAAGTGATTAGGCAGAAAGAAGAATTAAATACCTTTAAAAATTATTGAATTAATATACTATGTCATATTTGGGACATAAATATTTATTACCTTGCAGTCCTGTTCCTTCAACACTTAGATTAATTTTATTCATATCTTTCTAATAAAGGGCAATTCAGCTAAGTCCAAGAAGTGAACAGTAAGACAATACCCTGTTGCATTTGCTCTCCCGAAGAAGCAGAAAGCACATTTTATATCAAATTATTCCATGCACAGGGAACACTGCAATTCTGGGGACATACAGCCCCACCATGGTTACAGGATTAGACTCCTGTGTATACCCTGGAGCAGTCTAATAAATTTAAATTAAACTGCCGTAAAGTAGACAGGGGCAGTCTTTTTAGTCTTGCCCTAGAGTACAGCAAGAAATGTCTTGTGCTATGTATTTGCCTGGTTACTGAGTTCTTCCTGCCAAGAAGCAAGTTTCTCTAAATACCAGAAGCAGACAGAGACTTTGAAGGTTTAAATCCTTATGCTCTTTTAGCTGGCAATCAGCAACGACCATTTCTTCAACAACTCATAGTGCAATTGCTGTTTTACTTTCAGGACTCTGATCTGATAAGGAGCCAAGACCCAAGCCAAATCTCAGCAAAAAGAGAAAGAAAAAATATTACGTCTTCCTCTTTTTTTTTTTCCCCTTGCTCATAGAACATTACCAAACTGGCCTTTACTATAAGTTCAGCTCACAGAAGTAATTCTTGAAAGCCCATTGGTGGAGGATGCATTTCCTTCTCCTTTCAGGTTGAAAAGGAAACTTTCTGTGAGTTTACTGTAATGGAGTGTTTGTCTGTATCAGAAACAGCCTGACCTCTCCGGCCACAAGATGAAATGCCAGCAGCCCACTCTGTCACTCGTTCACTATTAGGAAATTACATGGGAGGAAAGACACAACACAAAATTCACAGGGAAAAAAACAGAAAAATGAAAAAAAGACATCAGTAGTGGTGGGAGTGAATGAACAAGCTTAATAATGAAGCCAGTAAAAAGGAAAATACTCTCTGGCCGATTGATAATAAAAGGTTACTTGAGGCAAAGGGTCAGATCCTGAGCAGTGTAAAGCGGCCCAGCTTCTCCAACCTCAGCAAAGCAAAAGTGATTTATAGCAGCTGCAAAAAGCCCCAGGAGACAGAAAAACCCAGCTATAAAAATGGAACTGGAGGCCCACATTTTGAAAAGCTTCCACTCACTTTTAGCACCAGACTGAGGTACAGAGGTGACTCTGAGGGTTTGTTTCTGCGGGGGAGTTCCTGTGAAGTAAGCTGAAGTGTGAATTTACACTGAATTTACTGCTGGGTCTTTAAGTAGGCTGTAAATTCATACCCTAGCCTATTTTACAGGGATTTCCCCATGTAGATAAGCCCTAAATTTGCCTCCTAATCATGGAGGCAGACAAAATAAACTGACGTTTTCAACAATGCAGACCCACCCAGGAATCTCTCTACTGCTTGTAGGGGCAAGTGGGTATTGGATAGTATATATTGTATTGTGGTCCTGCAAGTGCACAGTGCCCTTCTTTCCAACACTGACCCCCAGAGCCCTCTCCAATCATCTCTCTCAACATCCCTTTACTTCAAGAAACACCTTTGAAACCACTGGCCTGTTCCAGCTTCCTGTCACTCTTCCATACCCTGCCCCTTGGCTTTTCCCTTCCTCCATTCCAATGGAGGTCCATGACCCTCAGGAGGAGCAGTAAAGCTGTCCTAGTGCAGAGCTGTCTCTTCCTACCAGTTCTTTTCCTCTGAACCAATCTAACCATGCCCTGTTCCTTCACACCTCAATCATTCCCAGAAGCACTGGATCCCTGGGTTAATGGATGCCCTTAGAAATCTCCTTCAGAGTCATAAGGTTAAGTCTATGCCAACAAATGCCACGAAGCTGGGCAAGATAATTCACACTTTCTTGGTAGAAGGAAGCTTTTACATGCAGCTGAACAGGAGGCCCAAGCTCTTTGGCAGCGGCCAGAGGAAACAACCGGTATAGTCACAGCTTCACCAGGGCCCTCAGGATGGGGGTTTGGTGTTATGCAGGCTGAGGCGAGCAGCTTGAACCACACACAGCCTGGGCTTTTTCCCTGGGAGCTGCAGTGAGGCTGTAACAGCGCAGAGAATTTATGCCTTGGCTAATTTTGCACTGCTTGAACTTGTGCTGGCTTAGGTACTCACTGCACCGCAGTCAGCAGAGTCCCACCTATGGCCATACCTCAGTAACACAGTGACAGCACTGGGTCCTGAGGAGTCCTGTTCACAAAGTCATTTTAGTAATATCCTCTGTCACCTGATGCAAACATCAGGTTTCTCAAAAGCAGCTTGGAATGCTCTCCAACAAAATCCCTGATTTTGCAAAGTGCGAAAAGGAAAGTCAGTTAATGCATAGAAGTTTGAGCCTTAAAGTCAATGAAGGAAGTAAAAAGGCAGAAAACATCTTTTGATTTCACAGAAGGAACCAGTCCCAGTGAACAGTTATCATATACACTACAGTATACCATCCTTATCTGCTGGAGCAGGTAAGAGCGGCCTGAAGAACAGGAGCCACTTTCTGACAGGAAGGTGATGGAAAAAGCTATCTGAGAGACAGATCATAGAGTACTTGCCTAACTTTCTCTGTGCCCCTTTTCTTTGTACTACCTGCAAACATTCATGCAATTGAGTCGTACCAGCAGACTCACTTAAAGAAAGCCAGCATCCAAGGTTCATAGAACAGTTTTTAGGGAAACTGGAGTTTGTATCAGCTCAGGAGCGTTCATCTTGGAAGTGTCTGATCTTTCATCCAAACAGAAAGCACCACAACACGAGTACTCAAACCCCACCAAGCCAACAATAACATGTCTAACGGTAGCTCACAGAACACTGTTTTACAACAACTCACAGAAATAGAAAAATAATAGGAATTTTGAAAGGTACACAAAATACCAGAGAACAGCAACAGCATCATCAATATGCAAGCAGAAGAGAAGGCTGGATATTCTGGAAATATTCTTCTGTGTGAACTATTTACTTAGCAGAAGTAATTCCTCCTTCTTTCTCATCTTGCCCTGTTCAGGAAGAAAGCTATATATTTGAATATGGGATACCATATGGTATCTTTCATATACTGTCCAGCAATTGCTTCCAACTCCAGAATAAGAATTTCAGACTGGGCCAGTCATGACAGAAAACCGAGCACAAAAAGGTGGTTGTGTTTTACATCCTGAAATGTGAAAATCTGAGGTTTCAGAGATGATTATGAATGTTGATCCTGTATTATTGACTTCAGTGACTTCACTCTGTCATCAGCAAGGATACTCTGCCTGCTCCCCCACAGGCTCCACATGCAGTCTGTCCACCATGACCAACTCAACCTCGTGCACAGCCAAGATGACACAGTGTTAGTGCCACGTGGAGCTGGACAGAGACACTCTTAAGTCCCAGTGCACACTGCAGTGGTTCCACCAGCTCCCTCCCGGTTGTTCTACTCAAAGGCTGTGTAAGAAGGTGAAAAAACCCCTGTGTGATCATGTTATGAAACCTTCTCTCATTGCACACAAGCAAAACAAGGCTGAACTTCCAGTGCAAGGACATTCTCAATTCAGACTCTGCCTTTTCTGAACACCCGGTGATCTGAATATTTGTTATCCACTGTATCGTTATCAGAATCTCCATCATTTATGCCCTGCATTTTGGATGCTCTGTACCATTTAAAAAGTACTGATATTTGAAAAGAAGGAAGGTCCCACACACCAAGCTTATCTCAGCCCACAGCCTCAGGCAACCCACACAGAAACTGAGATAGACAAGAAATTTCCGGAGTATGGGGAGAAAATGGTGGAGATACAGGAGAGTAGTGCAGAAAGAAAGCAGACAATGGGAGTTACTGCATGAAGAGGACTCTGAAATAAAGCTGCACCTACCAATATTTCTCTCTGCTAAACAACAAGATGACAGGGTGTGAAGTAATGCTGTGTTTTCACAGGGGTAAACTGTAATAGGCTTCCATCTTAGGTGTTAAATCTATTTACAGCTATATTTTGCCTACTCATATGACGTATTATTTGGGATAAAGCATCTATATAAACATATAAACTTTGGAACAAACATTTTATGTTTTTAATTTATGTTTTAATTTTCTTCGATTAGTAGCTTTTCCAAGCTATAGATTTCCTTAGTATTATCTCTCTCTTGATGTTAAAACTCCAGAGGCCAGCCACTCTAAGTCCTTACTGAGCCCACCACTTACACAGTAACATGGACAATCACCAACGTGTTCCCTAAACAGGGCACCCCAGAGAATTCAATCAACAAAACACATCCAGCAAAGCAAAGGAGCGAGGCCCTTCATGTTCATTTAGGAATCTGCAACCACCTGAAATCATTTGCAATACTAATCTATTTATCTTGCAAATAAACAAATGTACAAGAGTTTCCCATGCAATAACACACTGATTAAAATTTAGAACATTTCAGACAGGGCATATTTTCCCAAATAAAAATCAGACCTTAATAACCCTCAAAGGAAATTCCATATAAACACACAGGATCAAAAAGCCAGGAGCATGTAAGAACTCAGTCTGACTTTCAGTCAAAACTCAGTGATTCCTTTTAAATTGTTTTAGTTGTAATGTTTTCAGAAGAAGAGAGAACTGTCCTTTGAGAGCTAACCAGTAAAAAAGGAGCATGGGTCTCCTTCTTCCACTGTCACATAGTAGGGAGGCCTTTATACTCTGTTAAATGTAAAATATTTTAGAAAAACAAATCCAGGAAACAAACTGGGATTTGGTCAAGAGTTCATGCTGGCTGAATCACTGTAGTGTGGAAACCACCAGCTCTAAAGATGGAAAGTCCAGAGCCATTCATCACCTCAAAGAAAATAAAAAAAAAAAAAAAGAAAGAAAAAAGGTGTTAAAGACTCATTTGGCTTAATGGTAACTCTCCCAACATCAGTAACACAGGAAAGGCTACCTATAGATAGGTGCCTTGGCCTTTTTTCCTCCTCATCTCTCTCTGATCACAGCCAACAATTTCATCTGCATTATAGTTTTTCATACTGGGTGCAGTGAGAATTGTTTAAATGTCACTCCCTGACTCAACATGCAGAAATGCTGTAGGGTCAGGGCACTGCTTCTTCCCTCCACATCCTGCACCTATTGCCCTCTGAGGCCTTTCCTCAGAAAAAAAAAGAAAGAAAAAAGAAATCAACATACTTTATAGATTGAACATGGCCAGTTTCTAAGTGGAGATTTGTTCAGATGTCCACGCTCTTTCCTGAACTGAATGCAGTTTTGTGAGTGTAAGTTTTAAAGGGTTCATTTACCATAGTGATTCCATTTGGAAAGCAGTCTTGGAAAATTATAACCAGCTTTCTACAGAGCAAATCACCAGCTAGTCTGTTGTCATCAGAGAATTTCCAAGGAAATACTGCTCAGAAGCAAATAAGGCCAACTGTTCTTGCACAAAGACATACAATAATCAGCACATTCAGCGAGGCAACACAGCCATTCTGAACGAGGCCCAGGAGATCCTAACACTGTTAAAAGGTATCTTCATAACCACTGACAAGATCTAGTAAAGATGTTTGTGTCGCACTGGTGCATTTCATAAGCCAAAATCCTATTAGCAAACCACTTTGGCAAACTTCAAAAGCCAAACTGTAGTGCCCATTGCTTGTAGCAAGGAAAACAGTTTTTTGACAATAACCTCACTGTACATTTTCTGCTTTCCTTATTTCCAAAGTATTGGCATAGAGAAATATGCTATACTCAGGTACTAAACACATTTGTCTCCGCTGACCACCACGTTATTTGACATAATTCTGTCACTAAAACCAAGAATCCTGTCAGCTTTCAAACTCACCTGAACGCTGTGCAGCTTTTTTGTCCATGCTGGATGGGATGACCAAGAGCCACTGCAAGAAAGGAACAGACCTGTATATACACCACAGAACAAGAGGAGAGCTAGTTCAGCAGCTAAACATTGTAAGCTGAGGAAACCTGTGATCAGTTCTGTAACATATTTCCTTACACAGACTTCTCTACATCATTTATTCTCTCCGTGCCTCTTCTCTGTGAAATGGTACTTTTATATAACAGGCTCTGTGATAATAAATACGGTATGAAGTGGCACACTGACAGGGAACATGGAAATACCTCTGAATCTATGGTAACTCCGCAGTACCAACCAGCCATTTTTAACACTCAAAACTGAATGATTCCAGAGAATGTTACAGTGGAAGTGACTCACAAAAGAATGAAGGATCCACACTCTTTTCTGAACTGAATGCAGTTTTGCAAGTGTAAGTTTTAAAGGGCTCATTTACCATAGTGACTCCATTTGGAAAGCAGCCTTTGAAAATTAGAAGCAGCTTTCTACAGAGCAAACCACCAGCTAGCAGCAGTGTTGTTTCATAGCACTGGTGTCAATGACCAGGGAAGCCTTTCAGCTCAGTAAAGCATGTTCCAGGATGTCCTTGAGAAAAAGATCTATAAAAACTGCACATCAAAATCCTGCGACTCTTGAGCATTAGTTTTGCACACTTCTTAATGGAGCTGGTGTTACAAAGTGCTTCTAAGTCTATCAAAATTTCACAGGCAGTATGTCAGGAGGGAATCCATCCTGAAATACTAAATCACGGTAAACTTCAGATAGGCACCAACTTTACCTACAGAGGCTTGCATCAATCATTCTCTCTTTCTCTTTCCTGAAGGGCTCATCCTGCACAACAGCCCCTGGTGACCCCTTCGGTGTGTGCTGTACTCCTCTGGGCTTTCACTGCTCTCAGCACTGCATGCTGCATGTACCTGTAACATGAAACAGAACATTCCGAGTGTTCCCTCTGCCGTGTCACCACTCCCATCCCACAGTTCCACAGGGCCCATCTCCATCAGAGCTCAAGTTTGGAGCAGCAGGGAGCTGCTGAAGCCAGCCCCTCAAATGCCCCACTCACTGGGCTCTAAAAAGCAGCTTGATGCCTGTCTTTTCAAATATTTATCCAATCAGGACTTCCATGGATCATAACATTTGAACTGTTTATCTTTTTGGAATAGTTGTTAAAACTGTCTGCCATTATTTAGGTCCATGCTCACCTTGCTTGCCTCTTCCCTTTCACCTATTTCTACTCCTCCTTTCTTTCTTTTGGTCTCATTTGTCCTGTTCTATGATTCTAGCTATGAATAAAGCTCAAACTCATCACTAACACGAAATTAATCTGAAATAACTCCAATTTCTGTGATTTCTTTGATTTTATGTGACTGCATTTCTATGTAAGTCTACCAGCACAATCTGCAACTTCACATTATCTGTAGGGAAACCACCTCCATTTATCTCTCAGTTAACTGCAGCAAGGGGTTTTTTTTGTGGGCCAACCCAGGACCCACAGAACTGAACGGAAGGACCTCAGCTGACTGCAACAGGCAGTCCTCCAAATGCACTTAATGAAGTAATTCAAACAACTGATGCTATTTATGTTGAATTTCATGACTACATGACATTCATGTATGTTCTGTGTTTTTTCTGAATACATTTTTCCTATTATACAATCTGAAAAAAATACTGGTTTTGTTCTAATGTAATTGTAAGAATCAAATTTATATACAAGACCTTTAGAAAACAGAGACCCACCTCTAAATGCAAAGAACAAACATTTGCATTACCTATTTATATTAAAATATGCAGAAATTTCCAAAGTATTCAGTCAACTTATAAATTTTTATAACTTCTTCAAATTGTTAACATTTTTTTAACACACAGCATTATTTCAGCTTTGTGGAAGGCTCAATAACAATCTTTCTGGTCTGGAAAGAAAAGGAAAGAACATTATAATAAAGAATGCAGAATAAATAAAAACAAAACAGTACAGGCCGTACATCCACGCATACAAAGACAACTTTCATGGTGAGCTATAAGCAAGTATAATAACACAATGTGCTGCATGTTGATTTCACCAGTGAAAAGAATTTCTCCAGTTATTGAAGACTTTCCTGGCAGAATTTCAGAAAAATTTTGACATTCTCCTAATCTGACTTCTGTGCAATGCAAGTCATGCACATTTTAAACACCAATGAATAATACTGCCTTTCTTCTGAGAACTGTTAACAGCTGTAGAAACTATTATAGCCTGCTTAAAATCATGTCTCTGTAGTCACTACTCTCCAGACACTAGCAATACTGAAGCTATTCCTCGGGCTAAACTAAAATTGCTATGTGAGGACAAAGTTTGATTTATGTTGAAATGAAACAACAAACATCTGATCTTTCCTTTTTTTTTTTTTTTTTTTTTAAGTAGCCATTCATATAAACACAAGTATCAGCTGCATAACTAGAAAGCGATGTACCAAATTTACAGAAATTGGACAAAGGAAGACCACCCACAGTCACTTTCAAGAAGAAGAGATTTGTCAGAGGGTGAAAGATTGCTGGTGAAGATACTCTGCACAGCTATGGATGCCCTGATGTCCTCATGCTGAGGCTGTGGTGAATGAGACTGATGTTTCATGAATCCAGTTTTTCAAGTCTTCTGAAATACACAAAATTATCAGCAGCCCAGTGCAATATCTTGGTGATGCTCATCATCAGCTGCTCTCAGACGGAGCACAGGCACAGTGGACTGCCTAATAAAATCATCCAGATGCATCCAACAGGAAGTCAAGATCTCTGTGTACTAATGTTATTCTTTCACATCTCAAAGCACAAGTGGGAACAGGAGAAATGCTCATTTGTGGCTTCTCTGATATTTTTGAAACTATGACTGCAAAAAGAGAGGAAAAGACACAAATATGGCAAGAGCAAACCATAAAATACATATAAAATTTCAGGTATGTTCTATGGATTCATGCACATTACTAATATGTGCTGAAAATACAATTTTGATTCATCACTCCGAAAAAATGCCTCCAAAATTCCTTTATTTTTTATACATCTTCACCTTTCAAGAAATGAAAACACCTAAGATAATATTATCAGTTTCATGGATAGTTGTGATCTCTGACAAAGATGACAACTAATTTGACCAGTAACGATAAATTTGACCAGCAATAAAGCGAGGCTTAAGCTAACTTCAGTAAGAGAATCTTCCTCCAGAAGAGTACCATTCATGGATCAGGAAGCCTAACCCAAACTCTTCTAGATTCCAGCTTCTTCTAGATTAATTCTAAATCTTTTGCCGTTAAAATACCTAAAAAGACAAAAGGTAATTGTTCAGCTCATTACTAGTTTTTCCTCTATCTGTAAATTACCTTTTTTTATAGTATGACATTGTCATCTTCTAAATAGAGCTTTCATGGAAGTTTCATTATGTACCAGTATTTCCCCATGTGGCACAGGTACACCTCCACCTTCTCCAGCAGACATGCAAGCACCTGAATAACCTGTCTACCCTTCTGCTGCCCTAGATGTGTCATCAAACAGAGCTCTCCACACACAGTCCCTGTGCTTGGCTGGGAAAAATGTGACTATGGCACACTCAGTGTTGCTTTCCAAAAAGCCCCTGTTAGTTCCACCAGCTCACTTTCACTCTGAGGACAGCCTTTATTAAAAATGCACAAGACTCCAGTTTGCATTTACACAATCTTATTCCAGGCTGTGCCAAACCCCTCTGCTTTTCTTCCTCCCTACTCACTCACCTGCTCTACTTTTCTTACTCCTTTTGTCCTTGCATGTCTCCTTCCATGCTACCCTCTGGGCCAAGATCTCTCTCCCTGAGAAGGCTTTGGATGTCCTATCTCCATAAATTTGGGATAACACTCAAATTCAATGGGAGTAAAGCTGATCCATACCATTGGCTCTTTCTTGCCAAGGATCCTCTGTCCTTCCTCTTGCCTTTCTGAATAATCTCATCCTGTCTTTATTCAGTGCCTATAACTCCATTCCCTTCTTCTTCTTACTGTTGGCCTACATTTCATATTTGCCAATTTTGCCATACTTAGACTGAGAGCTCCTACAGGCATAATACCAAGTTGTTAGATTTTTCTCTTCCTTTGTCTATAAACCGGCGTCTATTATATGCTTTCCCGTAACAATGGAAATGATCAATTTACAACAGCAGGTCACTTGAAATCACATGGAAGGAGAAAGTGTGCACATAAGAGGGAAGAGGACACATTATTTTCTTAAATTTTAATAGGCAACCAAGAAATAACTTTTTTTTTCTCCAAACTTACTGACCATATACAATGCAAAAAAGGTATCATTTAGACAAAAAAGCATAAGAAAGGCACCAAGGTTACTAGAAGCTTTGGAATTTCAGCAGGGCTGTGATTCCCAATTCAGCACAGTCACAAGGCAATGCTGCAATTAAAATCCTCTGAGGACTCCAAATGAAAATAAGTCACCTTCAAATCAACTGATTTCAAGGTCATGTATCTGAAATTAAGGCAGCGGGGAACCAAAAAGCCTTACAAACCTTACAAAATCAGTACAAATCAGGCAACCAGGAAATTCTCACAGGTATAACACCAACCTGATCTCCTAAACTCTGTCGTCAGTAGTTCCATTGAACAGAGTAAGAAAAATTAGGCTGTGGGTTACGAGGGCAGATAATTTACAAAGGGAGGCTGATAGTGGATCACATGGAGAATAAAGTGGCTTGGAATGCAGACAGCCTTAGAAAGAGAGCGAAGCAATGGCTATTTTGAGAATCCCAACTGGGCACAAAACAGCTTTTGGCTATGGAGTGCTATTAAAACATGTGAAATGCACTAAAGGCTGCAATATAGGCAAGAAGAGTCAAGTAACCTTATAAAAAGATATAAAGAAGGGATTTCATCCATCACAAAACATAAATCAGAAACAGAAAAATCTTCAGCATGCAGGCACATCCAAAGTGCGAAAACAGAGCTTCTCACCAACGGATCAGGAAGATCTGATCCTTGGCACTAATTCTGGAATGACAAAGCTTTTAGACAGGTTACCTCCTTACCTGCTTGTGGGTAAGAAAGTCACTGATAACTGAAAAACTCTTAAGCAACCTTCTGTGCTGCTTTGCTATTGCAATAATTGAATATTGACTGCTCAGAACTGAACGGTGTTTGGTATCATTATCCTAACACATGGAACTATCCACCCAGACATTTACACTGCGCCTCTCCTAGTGCAGAGGGGCTACAAATATGAGCACACAGGGGCAAACAATACCGTTAACACCTCCCATTTTGGCTGGTATCACTGTGTTAGTGCAGTCCCTGGGCAGGTGCTGTCGTTTCTGACAAGTCTGTTGGGTAACAGTGACAGGAATCTGTCAGATGCAGCCCACACACAGGATGTGTCCTGCACAGCATGCTGACCTCCTCCAAAGAAGTTTCATTTTAGAATTCTATGGAACATGTTACAAACACTCACTGGCTTTGTGCAGTGTATCACGGAAAAAGGGAATAGTGCAACGGTCAAGATCAAGCAACATGGAAATACCCTCCAAGGGCAGGAGTGGGCTTGCTTTGTGCTTCCTTGGAGAAACAGGCTGGATCTCTGTGAGGAGGGACACTTGGCCCATCAAAAAAGGTAATGTGCAAAGGCAATTCTGTGTTTCTCGTGCAATTACCTGACCCTGCAAGATGAGTGCTGTCACAAAGATAACTTTCAAGCAGTTTCAGGCCTTGCAAGGAATAAAACCACAAATGCCTTTTCCTTCACAGGATCATATTCACACACTGAACACCTTTTTTCCCCAGGAAAAAGCCCTGTGCCGATGCATAAGAAGATGTACATCAAAGACCTTTGCCATTTCCTCAACACAACAACAGCTTTTCTCCCTTGGGACAGGGAAACTCTGAGGGACATACTTACTTGTGCTTTCTGCTTCCTTTATAGCACTTGAGGTACAAAGCTGATGGAGGTAACAACTAGTCACACTTCCTAGACAGGTAATACAATATCAAAGTCTCTCAGCGAGAAGAACCTTTGCACATCCAGCCATGAGAGCTCAGAGTGCTCCTGCTCCCATGCAGGTGGTTACCAGATCCACAAAAGAGCTTTAAACTTTAAGCTATCAGAACATCCACCACAGCCTGTGAGACAAACGGGTGTCCTCCCTCTCCTCACCCTGCTGTGAGCAAGCTCCTCACCACTGGAGAGGGGTTGACTGGACAGTTGCCAACACCTTTAGCTACACAAACATATTTGGGAGACCATTTCTGCAGCACTCTGGAAGCTTGGGATCAGTACCATATGCAATGAGATATTTTGTATTGTCTCTTTAACAAAAAGTTATAAGTCCTTGAAATTTTGATTTTTGTTTTTGAACATTATATTAGGACCAGTGCAGAAACTAGTGGCAAAGGAGAGATTAATGAATACCACCAAAATGATTCACCAGTCCTTCACTAGGAAGTGATATCATTGCATCTCCTCTTCCTTCACAGACAGGAAAGTGCTGTTTTCTCCAAAATAAAAGTATTAAAGCTGCAGGTGTGTAAGACAAATGAAAGGGGGCAAATTGTCAGTTCCCTGGGCAGTGAGCCAGGTGTCCAAGCACGGTCACTATCAGATGTTTGTAAGCGCTACTGAAGAATACCAGAACATTTCCAATAAGGTCTGGTATAAATTGTAAGCTGAGGGCATATTGTAGAAATTACACCACAGCCCAACTAGACTCTTTTTTATCTCATCCATCACTCCTTGCTCCATCCCTGAAGCCACAAACAGTAAAATCCTTCCTTGCTCCCTGTTTAGCAGCCATATAGTGAGTGTGTTCTCACATTCTCTTACCTAACTCCGTCCCACACTCTGTGACCCACATCATTGCATATCAAACAAGCCCTCAGTCCTGCCAGGAATTTATATACCTTAGCACTTTACCAGCCCCTCCCCTGTGCCATGCCCAGCACTGTTACGCAGGTGCTCCAGTGTTTCTCAGGTCAAAAGGCACAGGATTGCTGCATATCCAGCTGGCCTAGGGAAGCCCAAAGCTCTTCCAATCCCTGTGTTAAACTTACTCTCACCTTGTGGCTCACACTAAGGAAAAGCTGGATATATATGTATGAAGCTGCTGGAGAGGCAGAAAGCACTGAAGTTTTAGGTTTCAGCACGTGTGCCACATATTGTCTTCAAGAGTAACACACTGGATGACAGGTTTGTTGGTTCTTAGAACTGTACCTCATGTTGGACATGCTCTCTGCAGTTACTCTGGGTGGTACCAGCTTGTCAGCATCTCAAAGCCCTAAGCATGCTGCACTCTGCCATGTCTTTTAATTAATGATCTGCTCCCTGCACAGCAGGCAGCAGTAGGCTTGTAGCTGCATAACCACCAAACTGACAGTGACAAACTGACACCACCCAGATTAAGAGGATTTTCTTTCTTTTAATCTTATTCCTTCTCCTCAGCCTGCTCTGTGTTCCAAGAGGTCGAGGTACCACCCCTGCAGTTCATCTGATGCTTTTCCCTCACCTCTCAAAAACCTACATTTAGGGCACCTAATATCAACAGCCCCAGCACTGTAAAGACAATAAAACTAGCTCTGCTTTCCTCTCCAGCCTGCTGCTCACCTGTGCTAGAGAGGAGGGACACTTTGAATGCAGGGAACTGCCAGAGCAGAGAGTGGCAAATTTTTGAATCATTTTCTCCAAAATTCCTTTAACTCTCTACAGGAAGACTGGCGGGCCTGTTGCTATGCAGATCTGTTGGCCCACAGCACGCCAGAGGCTGCTGTCAAATCAAGGCTTTAGGAGCAATCACAGAGCAGCAGGCACATGCAAACAGCACAGGAGAAGTCATCTGCAAGGAAGAGCACGTCCCATGCCATGTAACATGAAAGCAAGTTGTAAGTATTTATTCTGTCACTCCTAAACTCCCAGGGACCGGCCTCTTAATGCAACTCATATCCTTCAATCCAGTAGCCTCAGTTCCCTGGAGACTGGTGCTGTAGACACACAGACAGGGCTTAGAGTTGAGCAGCTCGGGGATTTCTGGTGTATCCAGCCACTCTTGGAGCCAGTCAGAGCAGTACAGGATTCCTCATGCAACCCCATCTGCTTCACTGGGTTCACCTAGAAAAGGAAGTCAGCCCTGCAGCCCAGCCCTGTCACACCCAAAGAGCACAGGGAAAGGAAAGCTGCTCCCTCTATCCCAGCAGTGCCCACAGACTCTGGTGCACTGACCAACAGCTCCCGTTCCAGAGAGCTGCATCTAAAAGCACAAACAGCCAAAGGGAGGAGACACACTCTAATGGGGAACTTGATTATTTTTCAGTGTGGTAGAGCACAAGAGAGACTGTATTCTTGATGCAGTTTCAGTGTTTCTATATATTAGACAAGACCACAGGGACACTCTGACAGAAAATGGAAATGCTGCTTCCTTTGGCCAAACACACACACAAAAACACTGGACCTAGCTTTCCACTGATGACCCTTACTTAACATCCATGTAACTCTAGCAATTTTCACAGTTATTCCTCGCATACTTAAGTAAGAAGGAATTCTAACTTTCTCTTTGGTTTAGATTAAAAACTACTGGTTTTTAAGTACAGAAGCAGAAGTAACCTGTTAGGAAGCATTTTAGAGAACATTTCACTTGGGTGAACATATTCCTTGAAGTTATACGATCTAGGTGAGCAGCAAGTGTTGTACTCATCTCTTTCAAAATTATCAAGTATCGTCAGATAATGAGTCCTGCATTATAGTTTCCATCCAAAAAGCCACTTTGCTGTGCAGCCCCAACACTCCTTTAAAGTCATGGAGACATCCTCAAGCCAGAGAAGACTGGAATAGACCACAAGTACCCAGAAAAGTGAATGATTCCATTCTTCTGTGTATTGTAAAACCTCATGTACCACAGGAACAGAACTTTAAAGGCCACACAGTACTTTCACTTTGTGTGTGCATCTTCCAGTGATGTCAACCTTCTCATCCTCAGCCTGTACAACTTTCGCCAGGAAGTATTTTCAAACATACCCCCATCGGCTCTGAACTCACACTTGTGTCCCAACAAAATTTCACGTCTCTCCACACCATCCACACTTGCACTGTCACTTTTATGTGCCAATACTAAGTCTGCATAAGTAAAATTTGCACTGTCAAATACTGGAGGCTCTTTGAAAGGTGAAAGCATTTTTAAATCTTGGCCTAAGGAAATACACCCTCTGTTCTACGGTGGTGTTCTACAGAGTTTCAAATGAGTTCCACATTTCTAGGCATAAGGACAGCTGATAACTTGTGGCGAGACTGCCACAGTTTAAGAATTGAACAAAATGAAGACAGCTTAAGCCAATATAGTTCACCACATGACTTCTGCATGAGAGCAGAGTTTCTGAAGTTGAGCTAGCTCCTGAAGCACAGCTGAGGAGTGACAGTGTTAAGCTACAGCATCAGGATTGCTTCTAATTATCTTTTTCATATTTCAAGAGCTAAACTATCTTTGTTCCAAGGCATGGGTCAAAATACTGCAAGAAATGCAGGTCACAGAGCTGAAGAAAAGTGATTTTCAACTTGTTAGGCTTCCCACAAAGTTTTCAGATTCTGCACACAGACTTAACCTATTTCATCATTTTGGTTACATCAGAACATCTTTATATCAGAACAACCAACTTTTTGTTATTAAAGCCTTTTTTTTAAATTCTGTTTTTTCCCCTTGAATCCTAGTAGCTCAGATTCACACAAAAAGACTGAGATGAGATAAAGGAAATAAAAGATAATGAATCAACTGGTTTTGTACACAAAATAAGCAATTACTAAGAGGCCAACATGCTGACTCTGCCTTGAGTTACATTACACACTGACCCCTCGGATCCCAGGGCTTAAAATCACCTTTGCTCCCTCTGTCACAGGTCAAGTACAGCTCAGCCAAACCAGATTTGTGCCAAACAGTTTGTATTTTCAACAATTAAATAATGAATTCTCCTTTTAAGAGTCACTCAGGAGTCATGCTTGCACAATTATTTGCATACACAGCCACTTTATTTCAGTCCCAAATACAAAAGGCTATTAACAGTTGGCCATATTCTGCTCTCATGTGGCCCAGTGCAAAGCCATATCATTTCCACCAAGATCACTGGAGCCAGAGTTTCATACCACACACAGGAGAGCAGAACTCCTTTTTCACTGAGACAACTCACATCACCAGTGAGTTGCTGTGCCTGTGGCACATGTGGCCTGGAGGTTTCTGTTCTGTGACACACACTGCCTCCCGTGCCCACTGTCCTTCCAACTCCTCTGCAGTCTCACAGTATCCCTCATGGGTCTTAATTATAAATGGGTCAGAGCAGGTTAGGGACAGACCAGAGCAGGTTACTTATTCCCCTTAATTCACTGGATTTACAAGAAGAACATCATCTTTGTACTGAACAAAAGATAAAATTGTTTCTACAATAAAACGACGCAATCAAGCAAACAAACTGTACACAACGTGCCCCTTTATTAACTGAAACCAAAAGAAACTTTCTTCAGTACTTCCAGTACTTATAAATGCACATTTATGTCCTAAGTAACCTAGAGCATACAATTACTTGGTCCTCAAAGCTTGGAGCCAAGTTTTCTCCACAGTATTTACTCCCTGGGACCCAAAAGAATCAACAGATAACAGCACTCCAACCCTATTTCTTCAGTGCCCTCCACACTGAGAGCAGAGTTTGCTCGTTCTCCCTGACACATGAGCCTGGTTTAACTTCTCCTGACTCCCTTCATTTGCTATAGATGTCACCACCACTGTCACACTCCCAGGCATGGTAACATTCCCTGTACAACACCTGGCCAGTGAGGGACAGGCAGCTGGGTGCCAGTGGACATCAGGAACTGCTGCCAGTCAGTCAATTACAGTGAGTGCAAGAGGGTGGACAGCCAGTCTGAGAGAACAGAAATCTTAATCCCACTGTCCCTACATGCCCACAACAGCTGTGTTAGGAGTCACTGCTCTGCTCTTCTACAGAGACAGCTTTTAGAAGCTCAAAACCATTGCTTTGTGCTTTTACTTCCATCTGGTATTGTCAGAGAGCAATTCCCCATTATAAAAAATGTGAGTGTGATGAGGTTCAGAGGTGCAGCCCTGGGTACATAACACACAGGGAGCACTGGCCAAACCAGCTCTCGTTCCTCCCATCCGTCTGACCTCAGACAGGATTCCCACGCCACCCCATGCAGCACCATCCCACAGGATTGTGTGTCCTGCAGGCACAGTTTTCTGCCACCTTGTGTGACCACACAGCCCGAGAGGCAAACTCAAAATGTTTCCCTTGCCTAAAGGGAAAAGTAATTTATCACACAAACACAAGGCACAGTGAATCACCACAGCTTGACTACTGATCCATGCCAAAAAAAGAGTGCTAGTTTCAAGGGCCCCCTTCTGCCACCCTTCCACTGAATAATTTAATCGAGGGGAAAAACTTGACATGTCACAGCACAGTATTTCTGATGCTAATTCACGTGTCTTTTTTTCCCCATTAGAATACATGGAAGCAGAATATTGTCACATTTCTCAAGTGGGAGATGCCAAGAACTGGGTTTCAACTCTCTGGTAAACCTGGAAGACAAGGCAAGGGGCCAGTCAGCTCCTCTGTGAGCAAACCCCCAGTGACTCATCCAAAGCCTGCCTAGATGAGGCAAGAACAGAGAAGAAAATCAGATAATTCCAATCCAACTGTGTACAGTCAGACTTGTAAACAGAGAAACTGGTCACTGTTTTTGAAGGGGAATATCATCATCTCAGTGAAGCAGCAATATGACTCTAGCTAGAGCAAGGAACAGTTTGCATTTAGCATTTAATTTTAACATTGTATATACACAAATGTAGACACAGATAACCTTAAGAAATCAGGCACACACGTGAAGGAAGGGTTTTTTTAATGCCTTCCCAAATATTTGTCAGCATTACTGCAATCCCTTCTGAAGGGAAGGAGTAGCATCAGTGCAAGTCCAAAAGGTCACAGAATGAGGTCTTTGCTTCCCCTGCACACCAGGAAGAACTAACCCCAACACTGTATAATACATAGTAAGGACAAAGCTTTTAGCTGTAATTCAAAATTTTATCACCAGGAGCACAGCCTACCACACAAAGACAGCAGAAGAGATCAAGGGCAGCCCAGAGGGTTAGGTAGGTGAAAGTAAGTAAAGTGTACAAAGTTAACTCAGTAGTTTTGTGGACTTACAGTTGTGCTGACATCCTCATATAGCATCCTAAAATTAAGTAGATATATAAAAATACAAATACAGACCTAAACCTGCCATGAGTTCCATGCAAACAGCTCACTGTGGGCAATGTCAACTCCTGTGTGCAGGGCCTTGCCTATATAGGGCTCTCTGCAGGATCAGGACTGTAACCTATGTACAGAAATGCTGCTAAAGTGTGTTTACATAATATGTAAATAGATAAAGAAAAGTACATTCACACCAACTACTAAGGAAAGGAAAGAAAACAAATCATTTTTCTACTGCTAAAAGTACTGAATCACTTACCATCTGGTTTGTGAGAAAAAAAAGACTCAGTCCAATTCAGCTACAAAGAAAATCCTGTCTAAAAAAAGTAATCACATGCTAGATCCTCCTAAGTTCAATCATTTTAACGCAGAGACGTGGAGAATTTTGTTTTCCTAAAGATAAAAAAAAAACCCAGTAAGAAGAGTGTGTGGCTTTAAGTCCTGATCCTGAAAGCCCCAAATACTTAGCTATGAGGAATTGTAGAAGCTAGCTTTCAGGGAAAAGTAGAGTGTCTGCATCAGTTTCTGCTGGAATTCATTCTAATTTTCCAAGAAAAATTTGCCACTCTTTTGCATTTCACAGTATGGTAACAGAAGTAAAATCTAGATAGTCAGTATGTGAACTAATTAGACTTCATACCTTCGTAACTTTGGGATGCCCACGCAGAAGTGATACACCACTGACAAGTGTATTATTTTACCTGAAAAAGAGCATGTGGTCTGAGCACAACCAGCAAAGGTCACATTTATGGCTCTAGCAATGATTTTGCCAGTTCCAAATTTGTGATTTGTCACTTTGTCCTCAAACATACCACTAAAATTCTTCATTTTTAAACAACAAAAATTTTTGTATCATCATTTTAATCCACACTTCAAAACCCAACCTACACAGAGCACTGATCTTCCAAAGGCCTTTGTACGTCCCCTTTAACAGTTGCTCATGGCAGCTGTATTTCCTGGAATCAAAATTCCCTGTTCCCTCTTTGCCTCATTCTCTACACCAGACCAACGCACCTCTGGGTGCTGCTTCTCTCGAACATTCCCCTGACCTCACTCACTGGCATTTCAACCATACTTGCATCCCTTCATTCCTTCTTCTTTTCTTCACTGTTTTTCTTTACTAACTAATAGCCAACATTTTCTAATTGGTGTTCTTGTATTTTAATACTTTTGATATGGAATTCATCAACTACTGGTTGATCTCTCAAAGAGAGATCAATGCTGTGCATGGGTGGCTGCAACAGTTCTGCAAGTCCTGGCCTTTTTCTTCTGCCTTCCTCCATCCACTTCCCTCGTTCCAACACTCGAATAAAATTTCCTTTCTATTCACAGAGGCCTCAAGTTTAATATGGACCATTTGCATATGGGACAAGGAAGTACTGCATCGGTTTTACCAATTAGCCTAAACATTACCAACATCTAAAAACACTGAAAGAAATTCCCCTGTCCCACTAAATACCTTACCCGCTACATTTTACCATTCACCTATTTTGCTGCTGAATACTAAGTCTTTCCTTAAAAGGAAAAAAAGAAAAAAGATTATTTATTTAAAAATAGAAAAATGTTCCTTGGCTATTCTTTCCTTCTTAAATACAGCATTATTGATTAGTCTTGTTCAGATCCCCACAGGGATAAATTTGATCCCAAATCATTAAGAAATTAAATAGTTCTCTGTTGCTGAAAAAAAGATTCTTAAACTACTGTTTTACACATACAACCACAGGCAATGGAGTTACTATGGCTTCACGTGTTGCTGCTTATCACGTGTGTGACAACCATACCGAGTCCTCACTCCTGATTGTGAAAAAAAAAAAGGCTCAGATTAAGATTGCCTGAGCTGAAGCATTTTTGGCAGTGAGGGAAGGCTATGAGTAACCAAGCAGGTTACAGTGACTCAGTGGCACAGCAGTACCTCTTTAAGCTGCTGAAACAGGACTGCTTCAGACCTTGCTAGTTAGTAAGGTTGTCCCAGAGCTGGTGTGTGATCACTACTTGGCACAGCACAAGCAGTGGCAGACCCAGAGCTCCCTCTGGGACCCCAAATTTAGTGAGCAATCGACTGCTATCTCCCATAAACCCTCAAGCTCCAGGAGAGCACAATCACACCCTGCCCTAGGACAAAAGTGCTCACATCCCACACCCATCGCTACACAGGCAAAGGCAAACATGGCACTGAGGTCAGTGATAGTGGGAGAGCAGACACGCACAGAAACCCAGGGCTTTCCCTGCAAGGGAGCAGCTCTCCTCGTCACTGCCCGGCACCAGGACTCTGTAGAGCCTTGGGACACTACATGGGCCGTTCCCCTGGGTCATATCAACAAAACTTCCCCTTGCCATTGGAAAGCCAGCTGAGGGCTGAGGGGAGGGCTGGAGGCCATGGGAGCTGCTTCCCAGCAGAGGTGACCTAGCAAGCTGCCTCCCACCCTCTGCTCTGCCACTGAGCGACCCAGTGGGACCCTGGGGATTCTCTAAAGAAGTACCAAAACCAAGTGGAGTTCGGCAGTGAGGTATTAGAGGCTGGAGGGGCCTTACGGGTCCAACAGTCGGTGACCAAATTCAAGGGATCTACAGGCAGCTGGTTTCAGAAATGGTGGAGGGCCACGCTCAGAGCCCAAAATCCTGAGCTGTGGCAGCGATCAGCACCCCACACTCACTGCCCAAGACAGCCAGACGGACACCGGGCACTCCACCTCACCACAGCAGGAGCTACCAGGGAGGCAAACACTTCATGGTAACAAAAGCATCAGGACTACAGCCAAGTAGGATGTTCACTCTGTACCAGCTATCTATCCCAGGAAACAGACTTCAACTTTCCCAACAAAACTGGGAGCATTTAAATTAACAGTAGTTTGATGACTTCTATGCATTTCGCTGCTTTTGAGTGCACTTATGTAAAATATCAAATACAAAACTATTTTCATACAAGCAGAGATAAAGATATGCAAGAAAGAAATCACAAGTAAACACATAACTGTATTGTTGCTGTCAGTTAAAGACTCAAGTGAAGGTCCAAATTACACTTGTCATAAGTTATAAAAATAACCAGCTTAATCAATGATTCCCATTTATTTCCAGTTACATTCTTCATAACACAGTATCCATATGCATTCTTGTTGATATTTTATTTTGAAAGTTATGCCAGTAATAAGAAAGAGTGATAATACAGCTTTTTGTGGACTAAGAATTACACTTGCAAATTGAGCTGTGGGTTTCCTTCACCTCAATAATATCAAAACAACAGAAAAAAGAAAAATCAATCTGTTTTTTTTTTTAACCTTCCTCCCTGTAGCTGAGCACTCAGGATCACGGACACTTCAACAACATTCGTGAATGTATTTTTAAGTTTTAGACAGTAAGGTCCTATTTTTCCCCTATTATATAATTAGATTACCTCTAACATTAGAGACACGAAAAACTTAGACAAGTCAAGTAACAACTACTTCCACAACCATTAGAGGATTTCTCTCCCTATTTTTTTCACCACTGCACACACCTGGTGGCAGTGCTATGCAGCTCCCCATCCCAATGTCCAGGATCAGCCCGTCAGCAAGTTCAGAAGGAGTAAGGCTGTGGATAACTCACAGCACCCATCACCACAATTTAACCTGGGTGGCATCAGGGACATCAGCACAAACCTGATTTACACCAGTGGAAAGCATAAAATCAGAGGAGCTGAACTCAGATGATCAGAATGAGGCTCATTATCTCTGCAAATTCATGCACAGAGCTGCATGCTGCACAGCCTTTCCTACTCTGAGTCACTCCAACTGCTGCTCTAGGCTGTTCATAGCAAACTGTCAATAAAACTCATTAATGATATGCTTTATACAGAAATAGAGCGTTTAACTGAGAGGCTACAACAAATGAAGAGTGCAGTGAGGAGTGAATTAGACTGTTAATAGAATGGTAGAATGGCCTGGGCTGGAAGTGACCTTAAAGATCATCTACATCTCACACCAATTCTCCTGCCATGAGCAGGGTCATCTTCAACTACACCAGGTTGCTCAGAGCTCAACCCAACCTGGCTTTGAGCACTTTCAGGAATGCAACATCCACAATTTCCCTGGGCAACCTGTGCCAGTGTCTCACCACCCCCACAGTGAAGATTTTTCTTTTCAGTGTCTACTCTAAACCTCCTCTCTTTCAGTTCTAATCCATTCCCCCATGTCCTGTCACAATATGCTCTTGTAAAAAGTCCCTCTCCATCTCTTCTGTGGCCACCCTTCAGGTACTGGAAGGCTGCAATTAAGTTAGCCATCCCTTTTCCAGGCTGAACAAACCCAATTTTCTCAGCCTTCCCCTGTTGGAGAGGTGCTCCATCCCTCTGAGAAGCTTGGTGACCTCCTCTGGACTCATTCCAACATTTAATGGAATACGGGACATGTCTCAGTAAAGACGTGTAAAGGTGGGTGGGCATCTTAGTGTTATATAGATTTGCTTTTGTTTGGTATTTATATGAACCTAATTCCCCTTTTGATTTCAGTACAGTTATATCTAGCACTTCCCTGTGTTTCTACTGCTACATAAATTCTCTGATGAATAATTGATAACCAACTTTCTTTTACGTAAACGATTACTGGAGAGCCAGCAAATATTACAGACACGTTGTTTGTCTTCTCTCTTTTTAGTCCTGCTCTCATCTGAGTCACGTTTGGCCAGCATTCATATCTAGCTCCTTGACTGGAGGTAGCTATAAAAAACTAAAATAAAATATACACCCTTGCAGAACTGGTGGCAGGAACAGTGCAAAAAAGATGTTCTTTGATAAAGATTCTTGGGTTTTGTCTTGTATAAACACATTTCTGCTGCTGTTGGCAATATTATAAGGGAAGATGGTTTCTGTACTCCCTGTCCAAGCTCTACATCTTGTAAAATATTCTAGCATTGTGACACAATATTTAGCTACAGCTAACAACTGACCTTCGACACAAGCAGCTGTCATGTCTGTCCACTACAGACTGTTGTTTTATCCGATGGTTACAGGGAATTCTAAATTCTCAAAACAAATTAAGAGGATAAGGGAAGCAACTCATAAAAAAAAGTGAAAATGAGCAAGGGATATTTCACAAACTTGAGGGGAGCTGTAATACGTAACAGCAATAAAGAAGCAAGAAGCTGTCCACAGCAGAAAGGGGAGGAGGCTGAAAATAGTGGGGTAGGCAGGAGAAAATAGCTGTGACACTTCTCACCATGTCCTCTTTCCGTGTGGGGGAAAAAAACCATACACAGCAGGAGACCAAAACCATAACCTGAACCTGACTTCCCTCTCACTGGTTGTATCACAAAACCTCTGGGCTGAACTTTGGTCATTGCATCACTGACACAATGCAGCCTCAAAGCCCAACCAAGCAACTACACTGATTTTTTTTTCACGTGTGCTTAAGATGGTAGAGGCCAGCTAAGAATATGGCCTTTCAGATGAAAAACATGTCAATTTGTCAGTTGGCTGGACAGCTTGCTTTTCTGTTGAGGTTGGTCTGTGGGTTTATTTGAATATTACTGCACTGAAAAAATGTGGGTGTGATACAGCATTTAACTGGAACGTTAAATGCCAAGGACGTATTTTTGTCTGTATCTGTTAGAAATGGCAATCAATAGAGTAGTTAAAAACACTGAAGATCTCAAGGTGATCAATTATGCAAAATACAAACCTCACCACCAGTTTAACATGGCACCAGGACTGTCCACATAAAAATGTTCTCAAAGTCTTAATAAACGTCCTTGTACACAAGATGTGTGATTCATGGTTTACAGAGTGATAAGCACTGAAAGGGTCAAGCAACTCACCTAATACCACTCAGTAAGTTGAGATCAGGTTGAGCTCAGAGTCAGGATCCTGTTTTTCCAGGCTGATCTCTCCTAGGATTGCATGTTCCTACAACTGCAAGTTATTCCAAGTGCACAAGGTCCTACAAATGCCAAGCATTTGGTTCCACAAAATGGCTTAGTTCTGTGCTACATAGGAAAAGAACCAGTGCAGTCAAATGTAAGCGTGCCAGAACTCGCTTGCAAGCAAAGTGCAGTTGCTGAGGCAGGACACAAATGGACAGCCAATACAGAATTTATTGTTATCACTGATAATGGTTAACTGCCAAAAATTCCAGTCCACACCTCCATAATTAAACTGACCTTCCCTGTGGAAGGGGACTGAATAGAACACACTGAACGTGGAGCCTTCCAAATCCCTTGGCTTCTGACAAAATGCCAGTTGCCACCCAACACAGCAGCAATGAGACTGTCAGTGTCCTTGGCACTTCTTTCCAACACAGGCCAATAATGATTCTACCTCTCCACTGAGGACAATGCCCCCTCATCCCAAGCATCCTGCCAGGTATAGAAATACACACCTGATCTTCACTCTGTGCCTCCCACACTGGCACAGGACTTAGCAAGGTGTGAACATGAAAGAGCTGAAGACTGCAATGATGTACAGCTTCAGGTGCAACTTGAGAGCAGCAAGTAGAATGAACGTCCTCCTCTGTGGAGAGGAAGCAATGATGCCATGGCCTGAATTTTGCATTCTGTGCACCAAATTAATTTATAGAGAGTGGGAAATAAGTTTGGGAAGAGAAATGCAAGACACCAACCTTTGTTTACAGTATCAGTATTTCGTCTTCTACTGGGCCATCACATGTATTTCTGATTCATGTACAGTATTTATGACTCATGTGAGGGTGGTGAGACACTGGAACAGGTTGCCCAGAGAAGTTGTGGATGCCCCATCCCTGACAGTGTTCAAGGCCAGGCTGGATGGGGTCCTGAGCAACCTGATCTAGCAGGTGGCATCCCTGCAGGTTGTTCCAAGAATCAGATGCTCTTTAAGGTCCCTTCCAACACAAACCATGCTATGACAACATGTAACAGCACTATATGTTACTTAAGTTTAATGCATATCTTAAGACTTGAGTTTGCCTTTAATCAAGAAAACACAATGGTTTACCTTGTTTTAAAATGAAATTTTTTAACTTGGCAGGCTGCAGCCCCTGCAGTTGTATCTGATTATAATTCAGCTGTTTTTCAGACTCCTAACCAGCTGAGCCTATAGCTACCAGGGTACTTACATGTTTCACACCCACTCAAGTAATTGAACTCAAGGTGGTGTGAGCCTGCACATTTCTGTGACCAGATCCTAACTTTGTTTAATAAATCCCAGCACTAACAGGTGATTTTCTGACTTCAAACCCAAGGTTTATCTAGGCATGACCTGCCATGCACAGTTACACCAGTTAAAAAAAGGCAACAGGATAACTGTCACAGATATATAAATTAAATAAAACCTCGCATGTAATGCCCTGGCAGAATAAAGGCTGTAAACGTTGTGTACATTAGCCTGAAACAACCACATGCAGGCTCCACAAGGCTGGAACCAAGCCAAAAGATCATCCATCCTCTCTGTCACACGTGGATTCTCTGAGGATCAGCATCTGGAACTCCGTGTGCTCGTCGGTGTCCATCTGTGGTTAAAGACAACGAATTCAGAGAGGATCACACTCGGAAGCGAACCCAAGGAGCCGCGGGAAGGGCGGCCCGGTCCGCACAGCGCGACCCCGGTCCGGCAGCGCGGGGGGAGGGCAGCGCCACAGACCTGCAACCCGCCAAGCCTGCCCAAACCGCCCGGCTGCACCGAGCTGCCAGCCATAAAAACACGAATGCTTTCTGCACGTCCACGGCCCCGCTCGGTTTCACGGGCCGAGTAACGAGCTGCCGCCGCGCTTTCCCGCCCGTCCCACGGCGGCGCGGGGAACGCATCGCCGCCGGCAGCGGGACCCTCGGCCCGGGGCAGCGCCCGCTCCTGCCGCCTCCCCTCCCCCCGCGGCGATAACCGAGCGCCCCTGGGAGGCGCCCCGGCCCCGGCCCCGGCCCCTCACCTCCTGCTCCTCCCGCTGCCGCTCCCGGCGCCGCGGGCCCCGGCCCGGACTACGCTGCCCGTGGTGCCCGGCGG